>CM075880.1:1766216-2292345 GCA_038021265.1 Cyprinella venusta | reverse complement strand
TAGGGCCACGAGACTTCGACCAGCGCGCAAAAATGGAGGCTCTAGACCCTTCCAGAGCCGAGATATCGGATGTCAAAGTTTTGACCTGAAAAAAAAACATAAGGGGTAACACTGTCGTTTTGGCCGAAATTTTGACCCCCTCCGATCTTCTTGAAACTCTGGATTCTGACAGAGGGCCACGAGACTTCGACCAGCGCGCAAAAATGGAGGCTCTAGACCCTTCCAGAGCCGAGATATCGGATGTCAAAGTTTGACCTGAAAAAAAAACATAAGGGGTAACACTGTCGTTTTTGGCCGAAATTTGACCCCCTCCGATCTTCTTGAAACTCTGGATTCTGACAGAGGGCCACGAGACTTCGACCAGCGCGCAAAAATGGAGGCTCTAGACCCTTCCAGAGCCGAGATATCGGATGTCAAAGTTTTGACCTGAAAAAAAAACATAAGGGGTAACACTGTCGTTTTTGGCCGAAATTTTGACCCCCTCCGATCTTCTTGAAACTCTGGATTCTGACAGAGGGCCACGAGACTTCGACCAGCGCGCAAAAATGGAGGCTCTAGACCCTTCCAGAGCCGAGATATCGGATGTCAAAGTTTTGACCTGAAAAAAAAACATAAGGGGTAACACTGTCGTTTTGGCCGAAATTTTGACCCCTCCGATCTTCTTGAAACTCTGGATTCTGACAGAGGGCCACGAGACTTCGACCAGCGCGCAAAAATGGAGGCTCTAGACCCTTCCAGAGCGAGATATCGGATGTCAAAGTTTTGACCTGAAAAAAAAACATAAGGGGTAACACTGTCGTTTTGGCCGAAATTTTGACCCCCTCCGATCTTCTTGAAACTCTGGATTCTGACAGAGGGCCACGAGACTTCGACCAGCGCGCAAAAATGGAGGCTCTAGACCCTTCCAGAGCCGAGATATCGGATGTCAAAGTTTTGACCTGAAAAAAAAAAACATAAGGGGTAACACTGTCGTTTTTGGCCGAAATTTTGACCCCTCCGATCTTCTTGAAACTCTGGATTCTGACAGAGGGCCACGAGACTTCGACCAGCGCGCAAAAATGGAGGCTCTAGACCCTTCCAGAGCCGAGATATCGGATGTCAAAGTTTTGACCTGAAAAAAAAAACATAAGGGGTAACACTGTCGTTTTTGGCCGAAATTTTGACCCCTCCGATCTTCTTGAACTCTGGATTCTGACAGAGGGCCACGAGACTTCGACCAGCGCGCAAAAATGGAGGCTCTAGACCCTTCCAGAGCCGAGATATCGGATGTCAAAGTTTTGACCTGAAAAAAAAACATAAGGGGTAACACTGTCGTTTTTGGCCGAAATTTTGACCCCCTCCGATCTTCTTGAAACTCTGGATTCTGACAGAGGGCCACGAGACTTCGACCAGCGCGCAAAAATGGAGGCTCTAGACCCTTCCAGAGCCGAGATATCGGATGTCAAAGTTTTGACCTGAAAAAAAAACATAAGGGGTAACACTGTCGTTTTGGCCGAAATTTTGACCCCTCCGATCTTCTTGAAACTCTGGATTCTGACAGAGGGCCACGAGACTTCGACCAGCGCGCAAAAATGGAGGCTCTAGACCCTTCCAGAGCCGAGATATCGGATGTCAAAGTTTTGACCAGAAAAAAAACATAAGGGGTAACACTGTCGTTTTTGGCCGAAATTTTGACCCCCTCCGATCTTCTTGAAACTCTGGATTCTGACAGAGGGCCACGAGACTTCGACCAGCGCGCAAAAATGGAGGCTCTAGACCCTTCCAGAGCCGAGATATCGGATGTCAAAGTTTTGACCTGAAAAAAAAAACATAAGGGGTAACACTGTCGTTTTGGCCGAAATTTTGACCCCCTCCGATCTTCTTGAAACTCTGGATTCTGACAGAGGGCCACGAGACTTCGACCAGCGCGCAAAAATGGAGGCTCTAGACCCTTCCAGAGCCGAGATATCGGATGTCAAAGTTTTGACCTGAAAAAAAAACATAAGGGTAACACTGTCGTTTTTGGCCGAAATTTTGACCCCCTCCGATCTTCTTGAAACTCTGGATTCTGACAGAGGGCCACGAGACTTCGACCAGCGCGCAAAAATGGAGGCTCTAGACCCTTCCAGAGCCGAGATATCGGATGTCAAAGTTTTGACCTGAAAAAAAAACATAAGGGGTAACACTGTCGTTTTTGGCCGAAATTTTGACCCCCTCCGATCTTCTTGAAACTCTGGATTCTGACAGAGGGCCACGAGACTTCGACCAGCGCGCAAAAATGGAGGCTCTAGACCCTTCCAGAGCCGAGATATCGGATGTCAAAGTTTTGACCTGAAAAAAAAACATAAGGGGTAACACTGTCGTTTTGGCCGAAATTTTGACCCCCTCCGATCTTCTTGAAACTCTGGATTCTGACAGAGGGCCACGAGACTTCGACCAGCGCGCAAAAATGGAGGCTCTAGACCCTTCCAGAGCCGAGATATCGGATGTCAAAGTTTTGACCTGAAAAAAAAAACATAAGGGGTAACACTGTCGTTTTTGGCCGAAATTTTGACCCCCTCCGATCTTCTTGAAACTCTGGATTCTGACAGAGGGCCACGAGACTTCGACCAGCGCGCAAAAATGGAGGCTCTAGACCCTTCCAGAGCCGAGATATCGGATGTCAAAGTTTTGACCGAAAAAAAAACATAAGGGGTAACACTGTCGTTTTTGGCCGAAATTTTGACCCCCTCCGATCTTCTTGAAACTCTGGATTCTGACAGAGGGCCACGAGACTTCGACCAGCGCGCAAAAATGGAGGCTCTAGACCCTTCCAGAGCCGAGATATCGGATGTCAAAGTTTTGACCTGAAAAAAAAAACATAAGGGTAACACTGTCGTTTTTGGCCGAAATTTTGACCCCCTCCGATCTTCTTGAAACTCTGGATTCTGACAGAGGGCCACGAGACTTCGACCAGCGCGCAAAAATGGAGGCTCTAGACCCTTCAGAGCCGAGATATCGGATGTCAAAGTTTTGACCTGAAAAAAAAACATAAGGGGTAACACTGTCGTTTTTGGCCGAAATTTTGACCCCCTCCGATCTTCTTGAAACTCTGGATTCTGACAGAGGGCCACGAGACTTCGACCAGCGCGCAAAAATGGAGGCTCTAGACCCTTCCAGAGCCGAGATATCGGATGTCAAAGTTTTGACCTGAAAAAAAAAACATAAGGGGTAACACTGTCGTTTTTGGCCGAAATTTTGACCCCCTCCGATCTTCTTGAAACTCTGGATTCTGACAGAGGGCCACGAGACTTCGACCAGCGCGCAAAAATGGAGGCTCTAGACCCTTCCAGAGCCGAGATATCGGATGTCAAAGTTTTGACCTGAAAAAAAAACATAAGGGGTAACACTGTCGTTTTTGGCCGAAATTTTGACCCCCTCCGATCTTCTTGAAACTCTGGATTCTGACAGAGGGCCACGAGACTTCGACCAGCGCGCAAAAATGGAGGCTCTAGACCCTTCCAGAGCCGAGATATCGGATGTCAAAGTTTTGACCTGAAAAAAAAAACATAAGGGGTAACACTGTCGTTTTTGGCCGAAATTTTGACCCCCTCCGATCTTCTTGAAACTCTGGATTCTGACAGAGGGCCACGAGACTTCGACCAGCGCGCAAAAATGGAGGCTCTAGACCCTTCCAGAGCCGAGATATCGGATGTCAAAGTTTTGACCTGAAAAAAAAACATAAGGGGTAACACTGTCGTTTTGGCCGAAATTTTGACCCCCTCCGATCTTCTTGAAACTCTGGATTCTGACAGAGGGCCACGAGACTTCGACCAGCGCGCAAAAATGGAGGCTCTAGACCCTTCCAGAGCCGAGATATCGGATGTCAAAGTTTTGACCTGAAAAAAAAACATAAGGGGTAACACTGTCGTTTTTGGCCGAAATTTTGACCCCCTCCGATCTTCTTGAAACTCTGGATTCTGACAGAGGGCCACGAGACTTCGACCAGCGCGCAAAAATGGAGGCTCTAGACCCTTCCAGAGCCGAGATATCGGATGTCAAAGTTTTGACCTGAAAAAAAAAACATAAGGGGTAACACTGTCGTTTTTGGCCGAAATTTTGACCCCCTCCGATCTTCTTGAAACTCTGGATTCTGACAGAGGGCCACGAGACTTCGACCAGCGCGCAAAAATGGAGGCTCTAGACCCTTCCAGAGCCGAGATATCGGATGTCAAAGTTTTGACCTGAAAAAAAAACATAAGGGGTAACACTGTCGTTTTTGGCCGAAATTTGACCCCCTCCGATCTTCTTGAAACTCTGGATTCTGACAGAGGGCCACGAGACTTCGACCAGCGCGCAAAAATGGAGGCTCTAGACCCTTCCAGAGCCGAGATATCGGATGTCAAAGTTTTGACCTGAAAAAAAAACATAAGGGTAACACTGTCGTTTTTGGCCGAAATTTTGACCCCCTCCGATCTTCTTGAAACTCTGGATTCTGACAGAGGGCCACGAGACTTCGACCAGCGCGCAAAAATGGAGGCTCTAGACCCTTCCAGAGCCGAGATATCGGATGTCAAAGTTTTGACCTGAAAAAAAAACATAAGGGGTAACACTGTCGTTTTTGGCCGAAATTTGACCCCCTCCGATCTTCTTGAAACTCTGGATTCTGACAGAGGGCCACGAGACTTCGACCAGCGCGCAAAAATGGAGGCTCTAGACCCTTCCAGAGCCGAGATATCGGATGTCAAAGTTTTGACCTGAAAAAAAAAACATAAGGGGTAACACTGTCGTTTTTGGCCGAAATTTGACCCCCTCCGATCTTCTGAAACTCTGGATTCTGACAGAGGGCCACGAGACTTCGACCAGCGCGCAAAAATGGAGGCTCTAGACCCTTCCAGAGCCGAGATATCGGATGTCAAAGTTTTGACCTGAAAAAAAAACATAAGGGGTAACACTGTCGTTTTTGGCCGAAATTTTGACCCCCTCCGATCTTCTTGAAACTCTGGATTCTGACAGAGGGCCACGAGACTTCGACCAGCGCGCAAAAATGGAGGCTCTAGACCCTTCCAGAGCCGAGATATCGGATGTCAAAGTTTTGACCTGAAAAAAAAACATAAGGGGTAACACTGTCGTTTTTGGCCGAAATTTTGACCCCCTCCGATCTTCTTGAAACTCTGGATTCTGACAGAGGGCCACGAGACTTCGACCAGCGCGCAAAAATGGAGGCTCTAGACCCTTCCAGAGCCGAGATATCGGATGTCAAAGTTTTGACCTGAAAAAAAAACATAAGGGGTAACACTGTCGTTTTTGGCCGAAATTTTGACCCCCTCCGATCTTCTTGAAACTCTGGATTCTGACAGAGGGCCACGAGACTTCGACCAGCGCGCAAAAATGGAGGCTCTAGACCCTTCCAGAGCCGAGATATCGGATGTCAAAGTTTTGACCTGAAAAAAAACATAAGGGGTAACACTGTCGTTTTTGGCCGAAATTTTGACCCCTCCGATCTTCTTGAAACTCTGGATTCTGACAGAGGGCCACGAGACTTCGACCAGCGCGCAAAAATGGAGGCTCTAGACCCTTCCAGAGCCGAGATATCGGATGTCAAAGTTTTGACCTGAAAAAAAAACATAAGGGGTAACACTGTCGTTTTTGGCCGAAATTTTGACCCCCTCCGATCTTCTTGAAACTCTGGATTCTGACAGAGGGCCACGAGACTTCGACCAGCGCGCAAAAATGGAGGCTCTAGACCCTTCCAGAGCCGAGATATCGGATGTCAAAGTTTTGACCTGAAAAAAAAAACATAAGGGGTAACACTGTCGTTTTGGCCGAAATTTTGACCCCCTCCGATCTTCTTGAAACTCTGGATTCTGACAGAGGGCCACGAGACTTCGACCAGCGCGCAAAAATGGAGGCTCTAGACCCTTCCAGAGCCGAGATATCGGATGTCAAAGTTTTGACCTGAAAAAAAAAACATAAGGGGTAACACTGTCGTTTTGGCCGAAATTTGACCCCCTCCGATCTTCTTGAAACTCTGGATTCTGACAGAGGGCCACGAGACTTCGACCAGCGCGCAAAAATGGAGGCTCTAGACCCTTCCAGAGCCGAGATATCGATGTCAAAGTTTTGACCTGAAAAAAAAAACATAAGGGTAACACTGTCGTTTTTGGCCGAAATTTTGACCCCCTCCGATCTTCTTGAAACTCTGGATTCTGACAGAGGGCCACGAGACTTCGACCAGCGCGCAAAAATGGAGGCTCTAGACCCTTCCAGAGCCGAGATATCGGATGTCAAAGTTTTGACCTGAAAAAAAAAACATAAGGGGTAACACTGTCGTTTTTGGCCGAAATTTTGACCCCCTCCGATCTTCTTGAAACTCTGGATTCTGACAGAGGGCCACGAGACTTCGACCAGCGCGCAAAAATGGAGGCTCTAGACCCTTCCAGAGCCGAGATATCGGATGTCAAAGTTTTGACCTGAAAAAAAAACATAAGGGGTAACACTGTCGTTTTTGGCCGAAATTTTGACCCCCTCCGATCTTCTTGAAACTCTGGATTCTGACAGAGGGCCACGAGACTTCGACCAGCGCGCAAAAATGGAGGCTCTAGACCCTTCCAGAGCCGAGATATCGGATGTCAAAGTTTTGACCTGAAAAAAAAAAACATAAGGGGTAACACTGTCGTTTTTGGCCGAAATTTTGACCCCCTCCGATCTTCTTGAAACTCTGGATTCTGACAGAGGGCCACGAGACTTCGACCAGCGCGCAAAAATGGAGGCTCTAGACCCTTCCAGAGCCGAGATATCGGATGTCAAAGTTTTGACCTGAAAAAAAAACATAAGGGGTAACACTGTCGTTTTTGGCCGAAATTTTGACCCCCTCCGATCTTCTTGAAACTCTGGATTCTGACAGAGGGCCAAGAGACTTCGACCAGCGCGCAAAAATGGAGGCTCTAGACCCTTCCAGAGCCGAGATATCGGATGTCAAAGTTTTGACCCGAAAAAAGAAACATAAGGGGTAACACTGTCGTTTTTGGCCGAAATTTTGACCCCCTCCGATCTTCTTGAAACTCTGGATTCTGACAGAGGGCCACGAGACTTCGACCAGCGCGCAAAAATGGAGGCTCTAGACCCTTCCAGAGCCGAGATATCGGATGTCAAAGTTTTGACCCGAAAAAAAAAACATAAGGGGTAACACTGTCGTTTTTGGCCGAAATTTTGACCCCCTCCGATCTTCTTGAAACTCTGGATTCTGACAGAGGGCCACGAGCCTTCGACCAGCGCGCAAAAATGGAGGCTCTAGACCCTTCCAGAGCCGAGATATCGGATGTCAAAGTTTTGACCAGAAAAAAAAACATAAGGGGTAACACTGTCGTTTTTGGCCGAAATTTTGACCCCCTCCGATCTTCTTGAAACTCTGGATTCTGACAGAGGGCCACGAGACTTCGACCAGCGCGCAAAAATGGAGGCTCTAGACCCTTCCAGAGCCGAGATATCGGATGTCAAAGTTTTGACCTGAAAAAAAAAACATAAGGGGTAACACTGTCGTTTTTGGCCGAAATTTTGACCCCCTCCGATCTTCTTGAAACTCTGGATTCTGACAGAGGGCCACGAGACTTCGACCAGCGCGCAAAAATGGAGGCTCTAGACCCTTCCAGAGCCGAGATATCGGATGTCAATGTTTTGACCTGAAAAAAAAACATAAGGGGTAACACTGTCGTTTTTGGCCGAAATTTTGACCCCCTCCGATCTTCTTGAAACTCTGGATTCTGACAGAGGGCCACGAGACTTCGACCAGCGCGCAAAAATGGAGGCTCTAGACCCTTCCAGAGCCGAGATATCGGATGTCAAAGTTTTGACCTGAAAAAAAAAACATAAGGGGTAACACTGTCGTTTTTGGCCGAAATTTTGACCCCCTCCGATCTTCTTGAAACTCTGGATTCTGACAGAGGGCCACGAGACTTCGACCAGCGCGCAAAAATGGAGGCTCTAGACCCTTCCAGAGCCGAGATATCGGATGTCAAAGTTTTGACCTGAAAAAAAAACATAAGGGGTAACACTGTCGTTTTTGGCCGAAATTTTGACCCCCTCCGATCTTCTTGAAACTCTGGATTCTGACAGAGGGCCACGAGACTTCGACCAGCGCGCAAAAATGGAGGCTCTAGACCGTTCCAGAGCCGAGATATCGGATGTCAAAGTTTTGACCTGAAAAAAAAACATAAGGGGTAACACTGTCGTTTTTGGCCGAAATTTTGACCCCCTCCGATCTTCTTGAAACTCTGGATTCTGACAGAGGGCCACGAGACTTCGACCAGCGCGCAAAAATGGAGGCTCTAGACCCTTCCAGAGCCGAGATATCGGATGTCAAAGTTTTGACCTGAAAAAAAAAAACATAAGGGGTAACACTGTCGTTTTTGGCCGAAATTTTGACCCCCTCCGATCTTCTTGAAACTCTGGATTCTGACAGAGGGCCACGAGACTTCGACCAGCGCGCAAAAATGGAGGCTCTAGACCCTTCCAGAGCCGAGATATCGGATGTCAAAGTTTTGACCTGAAAAAAAAACATAAGGGGTAACACTGTCGTTTTTGGCCGAAATTTTGACCCCCTCCGATCTTCTTGAAACTCTGGATTCTGACAGAGGGCCACGAGACTTCGACCAGCGCGCAAAAATGGAGGCTCTAGACCCTTCCAGAGCCGAGATATCGGATGTCAAAGTTTTGACCCGAAAAAAAAACATAAGGGGTAACACTGTCGTTTTTGGCCGAAATTTTGACCCCCTCCGATCTTCTTGAAACTCTGGATTCTGACAGAGGGCCACGAGACTTCGACCAGCGCGCAAAAATGGAGGCTCTAGACCCTTCCAGAGCCGAGATATCGGATGTCAAAGTTTTGACCTGAAAAAAAAAACATAAGGGGTAACACTGTCGTTTTTGGTCGAAATTTTGACCCCCTCCGATCTTCTTGAAACTCTGGATTCTGACAGAGGGCCACGAGACTTCGACCAGCGCGCAAAAATGGAGGCTCTAGACCCTTCCAGAGCCGAGATATCGGATGTCAAAGTTTTGACCTGAAAAAAAAACATAAGGGGTAACACTGTCGTTTTTGGCCGAAATTTTGACCCCCTCCGATCTTCTTGAAACTCTGGATTCTGACAGAGGGCCACGAGACTTCGACCAGCGCGCAAAAATGGAGGCTCTAGACCCTTCCAGAGCCGAGATATCGGACGTCAAAGTTTTGACCCAAAAAAAAAAAACATAAGGGGTAACACTGTCGTTTTTGGCCGAAATTTTGACCCCCTCCGATCTTCTTGAAACTCTGGATTCTGACAGAGGGCCACGAGACTTCGACCAGCGCGCAAAAATGGAGGCTCTAGACCCTTCCAGAGCCGAGATATCGGATGTCAAAGTTTTGACCTGAAAAAAAAACATAAGGGGTAACACTGTCGTTTTTGGCCGAAATTTTGACCCCCTCCGATCTTCTTGAAACTCTGGATTCTGACAGAGGGCCACGAGACTTCGACCAGCGCGCAAAAATGGAGGCTCTAGACCCTTCCAGAGCCGAGATATCGAAGGTCAAAATTTCAGCCAAAAAAAAAATGACAGTGTTACCCCTTATGTTTTTTTTTTTTTTGGCCGAAATTTTGACCCCCTCCGATCTTCTTGAAACTCTGGATTCTGACAGAGGGCCACGAGACATCGACCAGCGCGCAAAAATGGAGGCTCTAGACCCTTCCAGAGCCGAGATATCGAAGGTCAAAATTTCAGCCAAAAAAAAAAATGACAGTGTTACCCCTTATGTTTTTTTTTTTGGCCGAAATTTTGACCCCCTCCGATCTTCTTGAAACTCTGGATTCTGACAGAGGGCCACGAGACATCGACCAGCGCGCAAAAATGGAGGCTCTAGACCCTTCCAGAGCCGAGATATCGAAGGTCAAACTTTCAGCCAAAAAAAAAATGACAGTGTTACCCCTTATGTTTTTTTTTTTGGCCAAAATTTTGACCCCCTCCGATCTTCTTGAAACTCTGGATTCTGACAGAGGGCCACGAGACATCGACCAGCACGCAAAAATGGAGGCTCTAGACCCTTCCAGAGCCGAGATATCGAAGGTCAAAATTTCAGCCCGAAAAAAAAAACATAAGGGGTAACACTGTCATTTTTTTTGGGCCGAAATTTTGACCCCCTCCGATCTTCTTGAAACTCTGGATTCTGACAGAGGGCCACGAGACATCGACCAGCGCGCAAAAATGGAGGCTCTAGACCCTTCCAGAGCCGAGATATCGAAGGTCAAACTTTCAGCCAAAAAAAAAAATGACAGTGTTACCCCTTATGTTTTTTTTTTTTTGGCCAAAATTTTGACCCCCTCCGATCTTCTTGAAACTCTGGATTCTGACAGAGGGCCACGAGACATCGACCAGCGCGCAAAAATGGAGGCTCTAGACCCTTCCAGAGCCGAGATATCGAAGGTCAAACTTTCAGCCAAAAAAAAATGACAGTGTTACCCCTTATGTTTTTTTTTCGGGCTGAAATTTTGACCTTCGATATCTCGGCTCTGGAAGGGTCTAGAGCCTCCATTTTTGCGCGCTGGTCGATGTCTCGTGACCCTCTGTCAGAATCCAGAGTTTCAAGAAGATCGGAGGGGGTCAAAATTTCGGCCAAAAAAAAAATGACAGTGTTACCCCTTATGTTTTTTTTTTTTGGCCGAAATTTTGACCCCCTCCGATATTCTTGAAACTCTGGATTCTGACAGAGGGCCACGAGACATCGACCAGCGCGCAAAAATGGAGGCTCTAGACCCTTCCAGAGCCGAGATATCGAAGGTCAAAATTTGGACCCGAAAAAAAAACATAAGGGGTAACACTGTCGTTTTTTTTTTTTGGCCGAAATTTTGACCCCCTCCGATCATCTTGAAACTCGAGATTCTAAAAGAGGGCCACGAGACATCGACCAGCGCGCAAAAATGGAGGCTCTAGACCCTTCCAGAGCCGAGATATCAAAGGTCAAAATTTGGACTCGAAAAAAAAAACATAAGGGGTAACACTGTCGTTTTTTTTAGCCGAAATTTTGACCCCCTCCGATCTTCTTGAAACTCTGCATTCTGACAGAGGGCCACGAGACTTCGACCAGCGCGCAAAAATGGAGGCTCTAGACCCTTCCAGAGCCGAGATATCGAAGGTCAAAATTTCGACCCAAAAAAAAAAAAAAAACGTAAGGGGTAACACTGTCGTTTTTTTTTTTTTTTTTGGCCAAAACTTCCAGAGCTGTGATTTTGAGATCCCACGTAGCATTTCTGCCCTTATAAATACAGTGGGTTCACGGACGGTGGAATTTTGGGATGGCGCTTGGTGCCACAGACCCCGGTGGGCCTGCTGATTGCAGTAAAATAGTTTTGATCACGACATGAACTTTAGTTAAAATGTCTATCAAATATACTACCCGAAACCCCATTAAAAGTGCATCTATCCATAAAAATATATATATTAATATAAAATATTTAAAATATTCACATTTAAGTTGCACTTTAGATTGAAGTCAAATCCATATGTTCTTTCGACCTGAAGTTATTGTTTATCTTTCCAGAAGTCACTTTGTATCCAGACACAATAAATACAGACAGGCTTTTGTTACTAAATTAAGAACAAAAGGATTCAGCTAAACCAGCGATCCAACAAACCTAGTAAGCCCCCTGCAGACTGTCTCTGCTGTCACTTAATTCTGACAGATAACACCTCTGTGATGCACATTACGCCCATTACCCTTTATCAAGTGTCTGCCACTAATCCTGACCCCTGCTTCCCCTCCCAAAGGTAAATAGTGTCCAGCTTACCCAAGCACGAATCCCTATCGATAATTATTGATTACTGTTCTTGAGGACCCCGCAGAGCTGAGATGCTTCTCCTCCTCTGTATCGGTGATTCTGTGGAGTCGCTCAAGGGAGTTGTAGAGATGATAAAGCCTTTTATTTGCCAACGGTCACACTGTAAATCATGATCCTCGCTGCACGTCGTGATGGATAACCTGTCACTAGCCCACACCAACAGATGGATGTTATGCTATATTTATGACTCCTGGAGCTCTTTTATTTGATGTTTTTGATATAAGCCAGTTGTGAAAGCACAGATACCAGATTCTCCTGGGAGAAATTTAGCATGAGAGATTTTCTCAGTTGCGGATTAACCTTTTTGAAAGATGAGTCATCCAGTAATTTGGGGTAATTTAGATCTGATGCAATCCAAAACATGTCGAGCCAGGACATTTATTAAAAGGGATTTGATGATTCATGGGGAATAGGATTGTGGATCCTTCACTCTCACTACTCAGATATTGTGGACATAAAGCCAGCCAACATGGAAGAGTTGACGGAGGTGATCACAGCGGCAGAGTTTCACCCTAACCAATGCAACACGTTCGTCTACAGTAGCAGCAAGGGCTCCATAAGATTGTGCGACATGAGAACCTCTGCACTTTGTGACAACCACTCTAAATGTGAGTTTACTAAGTCTTTAATCTCTTTTGACTGAGATGTGCTTTTCATTTAGTCTGCCAATTTACTGCAATCATTAGCTCTTTTACTAAAGATCTTGGATTAAACCAAATAGGGTGTAAGGGAGTATGACTTTTTTCAGAGTTGGTGTCACCACCAGAGCTTCTGGATATCCCATTTATCTGACACACTCATTTCAGAGTCTTGCTGAGTTGATATGGGTGTGTTTGATAAGGAGCCTGGGTCGCCTGATGGAGTTGTAGGACACCATTGGGTCACCTGATAGAGTTTTAGGACACCATTGGGTCACCTGATGGAGTTTTAGGACACCATTAGGTCACCTATTGGAGTTTTAGGACACCATTGGGTCACCTGATGGAGTTTTAAGACACCATTGGGTCACTTGTTGGAGTTTTAGGACACCTTTAGGTCACCTGATGGAGTTTTAGGACACCATTGGGTCACCTGATGGAGTTTTAGGACACCATTGGGTCACCTGATAGAGTTTTAAGACACCATTGGGTCACTTGTTGGAGTTTTAGGACACCTTTAGGTCACCTGATGGAGTTTTAGGACACCATTGGGTCACCTGATGGAGTTTTAGGACACCATTGGGTCACCTGATAGAGTTTTAGGACACCATTAGGTGACCTGATGGAGTTTTAGGACACCATTGGGTCACCTGATAGAGTTTTAGGACACCATTAGGTCACCTGATGGAGTTTTAGGACACCATTAGGTCACCTATTGGAGTTTTAGGACACCATTGGGTCACCTGATGGAGTTTTAAGACACCATTGGGTCACTTGTTGGAGTTTTAGGACACCTTTAGGTCACCTGATGGAGTTTTAGGACACCATTGGGTCACCTGATGGAGTTTTAGGACACCATTGGGTCACCTGATAGAGTTTTAAGACACCATTGGGTCACTTGTTGGAGTTTTAGGACACCTTTAGGTCACCTGATGGAGTTTTAGGACACCATTGGGTCACCTGATGGAGTTTTAGGACACCATTGGGTCACCTGATAGAGTTTTAAGACACCATTGGGTCACTTGTTGGAGTTTTAGGACACCTTTAGGTCACCTATTGGAGTTTTAGGACACCATTGGGTCACCTGATGGAGTTTTAGGACACCATTAGGTCACTTGATGGAGTTTTTCGGTTCCTTGCCACTGTTGCCTTTGGCTTGCTCAGTTGGGGATATTCAAATTAATGAACCAATCAGTAATATCATCGATCAGCTTTACCAAACATGGATGTTTTTCCACTAAGAAATGAACATTGTTATTATGTTTTGATTGTTTCACCCTATCAGTATTCGAGGAACCAGAAGACCCCTGTAATCGCTCCTTCTTCTCAGAGATCATCTCCTCCATCTCAGATGTGAAATTCAGCCACAGTGGACGCTACTTGATGACTCGTGACTATCTCACAGTGAAGGTGTGGGATGTGAACATGGAGAACAAGCCTTTGGAAACATACCAGGTACTGGCTCTGCAGATTAGCCCATGACCAATGACTATGATGACCTGTATAAACAAGTTTTGCCACTGGTACTGATCGTCTGTGCTTTCGGTTCTTTCTTTGACAGGTCCATGATTACCTTAGGAGTAAGCTATGCTCTCTGTACGAAAACGACTGCATCTTCGACAAGTTTGAATGTGTCTGGAATGGAACTGACAGGTGTGTCAAAATAAAGTAGAAAGTAGAAAGTAAAAAGTAAGTAGAAAGTAAGTAGAAAGTAAAATTGTATCCTTTCTATGATATTTATTTAATATTTTTTAGCACTTCCATGTATTTAGGACATTTCAAGTTAAGCTAGGTAGGTCTAAATATTTTCCCCAGTGCATAAGCTTAATTTTTGATACCAATTTGGTGGGTAATTAAACACAATATTGCACAAATTACAATTTTAATCTTTCTTTTGCTTAGACAGAAAGCAGCCACTGTAATACATCTTGAGCAGGACTTTATTCCTGCTAAAGTGGGCCAGGTAAAACGGCTTTCTTTCTAGACCTCAATATGGGTGAAATAACATGCAAATGTTTATTGTTGTAATTTAGACCCCATTAATTATATTGTTAAATATTTGACCTATAAGCCTTAATATGGTGAAAATTAAGACATTTTAAGACTTTAAAAACTGCAAGAAAATCGACATGCTTCAGCAAATTAATTCATAAAGTTTAATAATCATTGAAAAATTATTCACTGACTGTATAATTGTCACAGTCTTCGTCATCTTCACTACACTTCCCAGCATCCTCTGTGCTAGTCTCCACACCTGAACTCACTCCCTCAATCATCGTCCTGATCATCTGTGTCACCTGTCGTCACCTTGTTAGTGTTCATTTGTATCTGTATTTAGTCCTCTCTGTTTCAGTCTGAGCTTGTCGGTTCTTGATTGTGTTTCATGGATAGTGTGTGTAATCTTCTGCCAGTCTTCCTTGTACCTGTTTGGAGTTTTTGAGTAAATGTTTTGTATTGGAGCCTTGCGTCAGTCTTTATTCCACACTACACCATGACAATAATCACTAAAAATGTCAGACTCCCTTTTTAATCACACAGACCAACACACACGGACATGCACACACAAGTTGTCACAGAATACAAATATGTGAATAACTCAATTTTGACAAAAATGTCAGATAGAACCTTATAATTCCAAGGGGACGACTGTCCATGAAACATAAATCAAGATCAGACTGAAACAGAGAGAACTAAATACAGATACAAAATGAACACTAACAAGGTGACAACAGATGATCAGGACGATGAACAGGTGGATGATTGAGCGAGTGAGTTCAGGTGTGGAGACAAGAGGATGCTGGGAAGTGTATTGAAGATGACGAAGACAGAATGGTGCAGACGAAGACTGTGACAGAACATCCCCCTTTACAAAGGCATGACCTCACGCCGTAGAACATTAATGGGGTGAGGGGTTGGTTGCCCTGGAGGCTGACGAGGGCATGGCTGAATTAGAGCAGGCTGAGGGCGTGACCAGAGCAGGACGTGGATATGGTGGAGCAGGTTGAGGGCGTTGCCAGGATGGTGAAGACCCTTCAGGCGGTGAAGACCCTTCAGGCAGTGAAGAGGCAGTGAAGACCCGTCAGACGGTGAAGACCCGTCAGACGGTGAAGAGGCGGTGAAGACCCTTCAGGCAGTGAAGAGGCAGTGAAGACCCGTCAGACGGTGAAGACCCGTCAGACGGTGAGGAGGCGGTGAAGACCCTTCAGGCAGTGAAGAGGCGGTGAAGACCCTTCAGGCAGTTAAGAGGCAGTGAAGACCCGTCAGACGGTGAAGACCCGTCAGACGGTGAAGAGGCGGTGAAGACCCTTCAGGCAGTGAAGAGGCGGTGAAGACCCTTCAGACGGTGAAGACCTGTCAGGCGGTGAAGAGACATCAGGCGGTGAAGACTCGTCAGACGGTGAAGAGACGGTGAAGACACATCAGGAGGTGAAGACCTCCAGGTGTTCCTCAAGAGAGCTGTTTCCCTGCTCAAGGCACATTAGACTTACTTTTTGTCTGTGTGCATGTAGAAGACAGACTGAGGCTGACTCAAGGCTCCAATACAAAACATTTACTCAAAAACTCCAAACAGGCACAAGGAAGACTGGCAGAAGATTACTCACACTATCCATGAAACACAATCAAGGACTGCCAAGCTCAGACTGAAACAGAGAGGACTATATACAGATACAAATGAACACTAACAAGGTGACGACAGGTGACACAGATGATCAGGACGATGATTGAGGGAGTGAGTTCAGGTGTGGAGACTAGCACAGAGGATGCTGGGAAGTGTAGTGAAGATGACGAAGACTGTGACAATTATATAGTCAGTGAATAATTTTTCAATGATTATTAAACTTTATGAATTAATTTGCTGAAGCATGTCGATTTTCTTGCAGTTTTTAAAGTCTTAAAATGTCTTAATTTTCACCATATTAAGGCTTATAGGTCAAATATTTAACAATTTAATTAATGGAGTCTAAATTACAACAATAAACATTTGCATGTTATTTCAGCCATATTGAGGTCTAGAGAGAAAGCCATTTTACCTGGCCCACTTTAGCTGGAATAAAGTCCTGCTCAAGATGTATTACAGTGGCTGCTTTCTGTCTAAGCAAAAGAAAGATAAAAATTATAATTTCTGCAATATTGTGTTTATTTACCCACCAAATTGGTATCAAAAATGAAGATTATGCACTGGGGAAAATATTTAGACCTACCTGGCTTAATTTGAAATGTCCTAAATACATGGAAGTGCTAAAAATATTAAATAAATGTCATAGAAAGGATAAAATTTTACTTTCTAACACATGTTGAGACATTGTTACAACATTATTTAAATGTTCAAATAATGTTTTGTCGGATAGAACCTTGTAATTCTAAGCGAAAAGTGTTTTTTTTAGAATTAGAAGGTTGTATCTGCATTTGACCCATTCCAAAAATCCCCATTTACAAATTTGAGAGGATTTTGTCATTGTATGTTTAGAATACATTTAGGGTCCCTGTTATTTTCATGTTTGAATGAAACTTGTTCCCCATATAAACTTTCCTATATGTAATGCAAAAACTTTGAAGCTCAATATCTCAAAACTGCTCAGAACGCAGATAGAACCTTATAATTCCAAGGGGATGACTTGCCTTTTTCCTTTCCCATTAGTGTCCTAATGACAGGCTCCTACAACAACTTCTTCCGCATGTTCGATCGGAACACCAAGCGTGATGTGACTCTCGAGGCCTCGCGGGAGAACAGCAAACCCAGAGCCATCCTCAAGCCACGTAAAGTTTGTGTTGGCGGCAAGCGACGGAAAGACGAAATCAGTGTGGACAGTCTGGACTTCAGTAAGAAGATCCTTCACACTGCATGGCACCCCTACGAGAACATCATTGCTGTGGCTGCCACCAACAACCTCTACATATTTCAGGACAAGGTCAACTAGCATGTAGCTCGGCCGTCTCACATCGGCAAAAGGCACCATTTCTCTAGATGGCTTGAGGTTGGACTCATTGAACTTGTGAGAAACAGCTTTGCCTTTACAGCAGATTTGATGCTGCACCGAATCGAACCACACAAAACTTGAAGGTGCATTGCAAACCATGAACAATGACATTGGCTGTTTGGCTGCTTTTGTTTTTAACTACTTCAAATCTTTTTACAGAGAGGATCCCTTTCATTTTAATGTAGCTGATGGCCCTTTCACATGACTCGGGTCAGGGTTTGTCCGCCCTTCATGGACGGATGTTGCTAGGTAGCAAGAAAGCGGAAATGTACAAAATGAAAATAGAGAATGCAACCAAAATGTGTTTAGTGTAGGATAAAAAGTCACGCTTTGAAAGAAAAAACGTGAATGTCATGATATGCATCACTCATGCAATGTCAACAGTTAAACTTAAAAGCCAAGTCGAATTTGCGTGAAACATTTTAGCTTGACACCGTGCCGTGTAGCATGCAATGCATTAGGAGACAGAGTCGTGTGAAAGGGCCTTTTCAACCGAGTCAGTATTCCTATATCTGATTCTCACTCCTCGGCAGGACAGAGGACGCAGATGGCTCTGATAATTGAAGATGTTATTGTGGCTGCTGAGGTAATCAGCTTACTTTCTTTTCTAATTTTACTTTGTGAAGGTGCATGCATCATCAAAACCCAACTTTAGGGTTGACTGATGCAACAAACAAGGAATGATGTAAACGATGTAGCAAATGTACTAATGTTCTTCTTTTTGTTCTAAGTTTATAAAGAAAAGGAGAAATTGAATAAAAATCAAGAGGGAAATTTTGAATTTTGTATTTGATTTCATGGCCTGAGAGAAAGATGAGATCAGAACGACTGCTAAAAAAAAAAAAGATTGCATTTATTTTCAGTCAACACAGAAATAGCAACAAGCCCAAATCAAAGCACTTTTAGAAACGTTTCACATACACATGTACTGAAGGTACTTTGTGCACTGACCTGCCGTATTAGCCTGCTACAATTGATCCTCACAAGAGGCTGTACAAACACATTCTCTATCCCGACCACCGAAGTCCATTGGCAGTGCGCCTTGTGCTAGCCTACAACTAGTGGCCGTACAGGAAACAGTCTCGCACAGGTTGAGAAGATCTACATGTTTGACACTGTGCTGTGATGAGTGCAGGCTCATGCTCAGTCCTCTGACGTCCACTACGGCTTCACTTTGTGGAGCGGCGGCTGGGTTCAGAGGCCGTGGGGGGAGGAGGGGGTCCCCGGCGGTCCAGGTCCTCGATGTAGAACATGATGAGTTTGCGGCGCTCTTCCGGGACGCAGTCTAGGACCAGGTAACGTTTATCATTCTGAAGGACTTTCTCGATGTCACCGAAGGCCTGGTCTGACTCCTGGATCGACTTCCGTGACCTACAGAGAGCACAAGTTTGACAGCTTTAAAAGTGACCAAGTTTAAATTCTAGATGCTCATGCCATCATAAACCTGCAAGACTGTCTTCTATGTTACACAAAAGCAAGTCAGTCAACACAAAATATTGACCATTTTTGAAAATGAAAATGATGTGCATACCTATACGTGATGAACTTGGTTTCTTTCAGGAGAGTTCGGAAGTCAGCTTTGGCTGTGATGTATTTGTCCTTTATGTAATCTTCAAATTCCCGTTGTTTCTTCTAGAGGGTGAAAGAATGAATGTTTCAAAAAGTTGATGCCAAGGCAAAAGAGTCAATCTCACAACGTTATAATCAAACTCACTCGATCACTGCTGGAGAACTTGATGCAGCGTGGGTCATCTTTGATGATCTTCTTCACCTCTTTCCATGTGGTGGTTAATGTGATCTATGATTAAATAGTTACAGAAACAGTGTAAACACATGGACATCCCACAGATACACATTTAAGGTTTTAATAATCCATTTGATATTTAATAACTTAATTTTCAACATCAGTTAAATAGGAAATCATAACGTGTTCAGATACAAAACATCTATTAACAAAAAGGTTCGACTAAACTGGAAAATGTTCTGAACTTTATTCATTTAGCAGACCCTTTTATCCAAATCATTTTGGTACATGTGAACGTATTAATTTTCTAAAATAATTATTATAACTATCACTATAGTAATGTGTATATTTATATACATGTATGCTTTTTTTTAAATAAATTAATATATATATATATATATATATATGATACAAGCATACTTTAAATTTAAATTATATAATACATTTTATTTATATAATTATAACAATGTATTGGTGTTATAAGCATATAACAATTGTTATATATAATATAAAATGTACATATTTATACATTAGCTATTATTATAATAAAATAAAGCATGCAATAATACACTGACTTATCTCTCTCTATATAACTTATACCTTAACTTAAAACATAATAATTAGTATGTAAGTATATATTAGTTAAGTATATCATATTTATATTGTATAATTCTAAGTATATAATAATAAAATTGATATTGTTATTGTACAAGCATATAGTAACAGTAAGTATTATATATTTATACTATTATTGTATAGAAGTATAGTACAGTATGGAAGTATATAATAACAATATTAAAAGTTCAGATGCAAAAGCCTCTAAGTGCCATTTGAAATTTTCTTCTAAAATGATCATTTTTATCAAGCTTGTATATTTAAATTCAGTAATTTCACTTAAATTGCAATGAGGATTACCTATTAATTGTCATTTAAGTGAAATTACTGAACTTTAATATACAAGTTTGATAAAAATGGTCATTTTAGAAGAAAATTTCAAATGGCATTTAGAGGCTTTTCATCTGAACTCTTCATATATTAATATTGTAACTATATGCCAGTATAATAACATCATATATATATATATACAGGGGTTGGACAATGAAACTGAAACACCTGGTCTTACAACACAGTCATTTATTAGGATGGTGAAGGCCTCATTTTGCATCCAAATGAAGCACCAATTCGTCTTGGAAATGACAGATGGAAGTCCTTCACAGTGACCAGAGGGATTATGAGCCATCCTCTTCCAGAACAGTGTCCAGGTCACTATCTGATGCTGGTGGAGGAAAACGATTTCTGACACCTCAATAATATTCAGATCTGGTGACTGTGCAGATCATGGGAGATGTTCAACGTCACTTTCATCTTCATCAAACCCTTCTATCACAAGTCTTGTGTGTGTTGGTGCATGATCATGCAGATCCGCAGTTTGAGCATCAGGTGCTCATGATCCTCCACCTCATGATTTTTGACTCGTGTCCATCAAACACAGTCATGATTGTCATGATATTGCAGCGCAAACCATCACTGATCCACCCGCGCTTCACTCTGAAGATTGGCCACCAGGCATATAGATGTGAAACCTCCAACATTGGCCAGTGTTTCAGTTTCATTGTACATCATATACATCACAATTTTTTTACAGTTATTCTACACTGTAAAAAAAAATCTTTTCATGATTAGTAATCACAACATTTTTTCTTTTGTCAAATCAACTTAAATAATTTAGATGACATAATTTTGAGTTTCTGATGATTAAATCAATCTCCTTCATTGTATTAACTCACTTATTCCATTTCAATGAACTTAAAATTTAGGCAACCAGGTTACTTAATTTTTTAAGTTAAACCAACAATATTTTTTTACAGTGTAGGATGAGAATTATTATTATTATATAATGTATATAAGAATATATGAAGAGTTCAGATGAAAAGCCTCTAAATGCCATTTGAAATTTTCTTCTAAAATGACCATTTTTATCAAGCTTGTATATTTAAGTTCAGTAATTTCACTTAAATGACAATTAATAGGTAATCTTCATTGTCATTTAAGTGAAACTACTGAACTTAAAAATATACAAGCTTGATAAAAATGGTCATTTTAGAAGAAAATTTCAAATGGCACTTAGAGGCTTTTGCATCTGAACTCTTCATATTGACATATCAATATAATTGTTGTTGTGACCCTTGACTCACCATGGACGTCTCGTCCAACAGCTGCCTGAAGTGTTCTTTCTTCCTCTTGGTAAGAGCCTCCACATGTTCCTCAAACAGTTTCTCCTTCTCATGTCTCTCCAGCAGAGACGACGACTCCCACCGGTGGTCTTTACGCAGGTTACGCCTCGTTTCAGACCAGGAAGCATCCGTTGACCGTACCTATACGTGAACACACATATTTAATCCAATGCACAATCAGAAATCTAACTCTTCAGAGTGAGCCGGCACTGACCATATCAGACATGAGAGCTTTGAAGTGCTGGACGGCCTCCTCTCGTTTGTGCTGCTCTCTCTCTCTGTCGATCTCTTTGGTCTGTTCAGATCGAGCCCTCTGCACTTCCCGCTCTCTCTCCCTCAGACTGGCCTCGATGCGAGCCTGCCGTTCCAGCTCCTTCTCCGCATCCGCATCCACGTTCTACACAACACAAAGACACGTGGACGTTTCTCATCATATGTGCTGTGATATTACTGGTTGAAATGTTTCCACATCCAAGCTAAGAAGTGGATTCTGCCCTGTCCTATGACATGTACACAATAAGACCATCCTCTGACCTTCGCCTGCTTCTCCACATACTGTTTGTACAGTTCTTCTCTAGCGGCTGAGCTCTCCACAGCTTTGTAGCGCTGGTCCGTCTCCAGCTTGTCCTTCACTTTGCTCCAGCGCTGAGAGACGTCCACGTGGTGGTCTGACAGCAAATCGAAGAAATCCTGTTTCACCTGCAGCCAGAAACACAAGTTGTCAGCTTAACCTTCAAATGGTCTTCGTTTCCTGTTTACACTTCTGGGTCTATACGACCCCAACAATCGATTGAGTAATTAAAAAAAAAAAAAAACATTTTTAATCATAAAAATAATACATAGTTTTTTTGGTTTATTTTAGGGCTGTGCAAAAGTTAATTGCGATTAATCGCATCCAAAATAAAAGTCTGTGTTTACGTAATATATTTGTGTGTGCTGTATATAATTATTTTGTATATATAAATACCTATGCATGCATGTATATATTTAAGAATTATTTGCACTTAAATTCTGTATATACTGTACATATAAATACATAATCTATATTATATAAATATAAATATTTCATATATGAATAACACATTTTCTTAAACATATACATGCATGTGTGTGTATTTATATATACAAAATAATTATATACAGCACACACAAATATATTATGTAAACACAGACTTTTATTTTGGATTCGATTAATCGCAATTAACTTTTGCACAGCCCTAGTTTATTTCTCATCTATTCATTAATGCTGTGTTTTTTGGAGATAAAAAGTACTTTTGTATCCATATTCCGCACAATTCCTCAACTACACCATTAGCTTGCATATGAAATATTATTTTTTTGATGATATATTGCATTCATGCTCTACACTCTTAGAAGAAAAGGTTCTATATAGAACCTTAAAAGGTTCTAAAGCGCTACGTATTTGGAACCCCTAAAATGCAATGCATGTGAATAATCACAAAATTCAAGACATGGGGGTTAAAAAATGTAATTATTAATCAATATCACACAAAGAGTGCCATTTCAGTTTTTATCCTCCAAAAATCTCCATGATTAAAATGTGATATTAAGTTGCCATAAACAATAATTTAATAACAACTACAAAATGTTGCAGAATAATGTAATATACGTGCCAAAAGTGTGCCAAAAGTGTTCTTTCTTGTCATTATTGAACCTTTTTTTAGCATAAAATGTCCTTTGGAGTTGAGCAAAGAACCCCATGCTACATATATAGAACCCTTTTTTTCTAAGAGTGCAGTACTAGGCCTTCATTTCTTGTTATTTCTATATTATTTTATTGCCATTACCTGTTTTAATACAGAAGTTTAGTTTGCTAAATGTTTTCGTTTTTTAGTTGGTTGTGAAAAGGAAATGGTTCTTCCATAACACTGCACTTTAGATGTGTGTGAATTTCCCACACCAGGAGTAATATATATAGTTCCATTTTATAGCGATTATCTGTTAAAAAAAAATGTTCTATTAAAGAGAAGTTAGAACATATATTTGTGTGTGCTGTAAAGTGGTTTGAAAAAATGAAATCGGTATAGGCAGGTCAAACTCGGAAAAATCGGAAATCGACCTAGAAAATTGTAATCGGTGCATCTCTAAGTTCAATTCACTTCTGACTTCCTGTCAATGCAAGTGGCGGTCGTAGGAGGCCGGCGACAGACCTTTTCTACTTTGTTTTTGGAGTCTTCTTTGTCCTTCTTCTTCAAGGCCGCCATAAACTCGGTGAACATGATTTCTCTGTCCTTCATCTTCTCAATGGCCTTGAAACGAGGATCCTTGGAGTGTTTTGCGGCAAACTCACTGAACGTGGTTCTAAAAGGGAAATGAACACGTGACATTTTAGTCTGTCGATCTAATCTGTTCACGCTTGGTATAAAGACACATATCAGCAGGTGAACACCCGAAATGTAGAGAAGGCCTAATCAAAACAGACCTAATGTGGAATCTGGCATCTTCCATCATCTTTCGGAAGTCGTCTTTAGCCTGCATGAGTTTATTCTTCTTCTCCTTCCTCTCTTCTTCAGCACGAGTCTTCACATACTGATCAAACACCTGCACAGTGAATGGACACATTTAAAAAAGCTGCTCACTTGTGCTCATTCAGCAAACACCAAATCACTCTCACCTGTTTCCTCTCCTTGGGGTTGAGCAGCAAATATCGAGGGTCGAACACAATCTTGTGCAGTTCTTTGTCCCAAGTGGAGAAAGCTGAAACCTGCAGGTATGAAGAGGGCAGAGTGATGGCTTACCAACGAACGGATCATCCAATAATGTTAAAACAGCACGTCATTCATGTGACATACATACAAACGTCACTTGAGTTGAACCCACAACATTCCTTTAACAACATACAAAATTACAATGATACACAAATCTACATCAAAACACTGATAGACATGGATGAACAATAAAATCAAGCAACAAAGTACAAACTTATCCATTACCCAATGCAACATTACATTCTATTGTGATAGTTGCTTGAAATGTCAAATAATTACTATTATGTAGGACCAAAGCTTTTTTTTTTAATAAATCAGACAGATAGAGGTTCTAGTATGAACAGTGAAGGCACGAACAATACTGTGCAGTAGGACTGGGTGGTATGACTCTTGATTAGTCAGTATTAGCTCTACTGTATAACACACGGCTCATCCACGTATTTGATTCTTCATATCTCTCGTATCACACTGTGAACTCACTCTCGTTTGATCTTGAGTCTCACTAATCGACTATTAAACACAAAACTGGAGGAGTTCAGTGTCAAAGGTACGGTAATATTGTTGCCAATATATATTAAATATTTTCAATTCATATCAATATTTTATGTCTAGTAATTATTTTGGTGAAAAGTCGTATAATATGAGGTATGACTGTACATATTAGCTTGATATGAACCGTTTTTCTTCACAGAAGCTTCAAAGGTTTATTATAAGGGAGATAAAAAAATTCAACTCAAATCAATATTTTGTCCAGAGGTTTACCTATGTGGTGAGAAGCCATGCAATTAGCGGATGAATATACATTCAGCCATACATTATATCTTGCATTTTATATGCAATCGTAAACATGAATAAATACTGCTATACCATATATATTGCTGTTGTTTATCTATAGCATAATAATAAAAAAAACTGACCAGACCAGCATCTACATACCATATCTAGTTAATTATAATGGGAGCAAATTCAATTTGACATTGTAACTATATATGTAATATGTATGTATGCATGCATGTATGTATATATGTAATATGTATGCATGCAATAAGTATGTATGTATGTATTTATATATCAGGGATGGAAATTAGCACCCGCCACCAGCCAAATGCGGGTGATTTTGTGTTGTGGCGGGTGAATTCACTTCACCTACCAGCCACCGTGGCGGGTAAATAAAAAATGGCATATTGTTTCACCCGTACGGCAACAACCGCGCGTTTCTTTCGTCGAGGCTCGATGAGGGAAGAAAACGTGGGAACACAAGAGGCGATTTGCCGTCCAAAGGGAGAGCAAGCCGCGCACTATTCCCGCATCTACTTGGCTCGTAGCGACGCGGCGCGCACGTTTTTAGAGGCGCGCAAGTTCATTGTTGCATAGCAACGACAGACGCCACGGGAGAGCACGCGCTTCTGGAAAGGAGAAAGCGGTGCGAACTGCGCTCTCCACGATAATGAGGAAGTTTAGCAAAGAATTCTTTGATTCCTAGCCCTTGCATTAGCAATAGCTTTATTACTAGATATATTTATGGAGATGAGAAATAAAAAGCCACCTGAAATGCGTCACTGTCGGCATTGGTGAACAGATAATGGGCCAGATCACTGTTCATGCTTACAAACACACTTTTGATGGACACAAAAATAAACATGATTTCACACAAAATGCACAGATTTTTCATATCTAGTGTGTTTTAACAAGAACTGCAGTAGGCTATATCAGAAAAGAAAATTACCCATTTAAACGTGTTTTTATTTAGTGTGGGTAAAATATGGTGTTTTATAAAAAAAAACAAGGAAGTCTTTTGAAGATGGAAGAGCAAGAGAAATAGAGAAAATGGTATTTCATTGAGACTTGAGATTAAATAAACTGGTTAAGTAGTATTGTAGATCTTGTAGTATTAATTTTCACATGCAGTTACGCATTGTCGGTTAAAAACGAGAAAGTGGCTGGTAAAAACATTGAGTGGCTGGTAGATTTTGAAATCCACCAGCCACAGTGGCCGGTGGACAAAAAAGTTAATTTCCATCCCTGTTATATATGTATGTATGTATGTATGCATGTATATATGTATGTATGAAACGTGCATGTATGCAATATTTATGCATTTATGTAGTATGTATGCATGTATGCAATATGTATATATATATATATATATATACTTATACATGTATGTATGCATGTAATATGTATGCATGCATGAATGTATGTATGTTTATATATATATAATGTATATATGTAATATGTATGCATGTAAGTATGTAAGTAATATGTATGCATGCATGAATGTATGTATGTTTATATATATATATAATGTATATATGTAATATGTATGCATGTAAGTAATATGCATGCATGTATAATATTAATTTGTAGCTTAAAAAAAAATAGCACTGCTATATTGCTATTCCAACATTTTCCATTGAATCAATAGGAAATCATCTGATTTTAATTACCCAAGTCACTATTTTAAATCTGAAATCTCCCTGTCCTACAGAAGGTTCTCCTCCATTGACAAAGCTTTAAAAACTACGGCAGCCTTTCCAACGCATTCATCCAAATTCACTTATTTTCATTCCCTTGTACATCAACTGGACCAAATAAGTGGACAAATTTAGGAAATGATGAATGAGCATATATGGGCCGATTTCAGACTTAGTAATGCTTGTTAAATATCCAATTTTTTGTCATTGAATTTCCAGATTAACACTTACGATGTATAGAGTAATCACTGTAATATAAATACTTTGGTCATACCACCCATCCCTATAGTCAATATAGCACATCATTTAACACGACTTTAAAGCAATTCAGAAGTAACAGGTAAGAAACGGGAGTGACAGAATGAGCAGAAAGGAACTCAAGACTAGATTACATAATAATAAAGAATAATAGTGACAAGAATGAACTTAAGATTGTACCTTGATGGGCTTCCATTCAGATTTATGTGTCTAACATTACAGAGCTGGTTAGAGTATTGCGTTGGATTGAAGTGTTTTACCCCTCTCTCCAGCAGCATGTCCCTGAACTGGTTCATGCGGGCCTCCAGGGGCACCAGGGCCCGATCACGAGCGGCCTTCAGTTCGGCCTCCATGGCCGCGTCTTTCTCTGCGCCAGCCTCCTTCACATCGTCCTTCCTGTCAGAGAGAAGAGGAAGAGTGTGAGGAAGAACATTTCAGAATTGTTACCTGTAGAGATGATTTTTCTATTTAGCCGTCAATCGATTCAAATATTAAAATCTTCTAAAGTTTTAATAGTTAGCACAATGCATTTGGTTCTATTTAAGGATAGAGAATAAACTAAAGCAGAATGAAATTGTTGTGATTAGTCAAATTTCATAAAAACAGAATGCATTACTTTGATAGCCCTACTAAAATGTTCTTGTATTTGAGAAGGTGTGTTTAAAGTCTGCATTATTCAAGTTATTTTGCGTTTTGAAAGGAAGACTACAGTGTCAAGTACACACATATTGCTAATTTTGCTTTCGGTTCTTGAAAACAAATCCCCGAACCTTCATTACATTCATACACATCACTGAAGGGCTGAAGATTTGATTTGTTCACTGGGGTTTGCCTAATGGAGGCTAGAGAGAGGTCAAACAAGGTGGGTTACCTTGGAGGCCCACGTTGGCATCGCCAGAGCTTAGAAGCGTTCCCTGAAAAATAGTCCCCAGTGCAACAGGACCACTGTTTGGGGTCAGGGGGAGGCAGGCGTGAAGGGCACTGATGGGAAACAGTGACTGATTTGATTTGGTAAACGTTATGGAGTCACCACTTTTCAAAGACCCAAACTAAAGATTAGCACTGCTAAGACAAGTCAGCATTGGGTGCAAAAAAAATAAATAAAATAAAATAAATTAAAAAAGCGCCGACAATTTGTTTAACTGTGACACAAAACAGTCCATTCAACATGTTTTTGCTCAGGGCCTAAACGGAAGCAGCCTCATTTCCTTTTCTCATCATATGATCAGAAATAAAGTTTCCGTGATGCTTCTAGTTTCTTCTGTATAATACAAAAGTTAGGTGTTCAGCAGGGGCGAGTGCTCGGCCCCTAATGGTTTCCCGCTGAGAGCCGATGCTACTTACTTTCTCTTCTTGGCCTTTGAAGGCTCGTCGTCCAGTGTGTCCTCTATGGCTGTTTCAATCTCCTCTTTGGTGAAACCTGCTGTTAGAAATAAAAGAGTGTGTGTTTTTCTTGCTGTGTTACTGTAATCTAGACAAGGGAGGGGCAACGATTAATCGCATCCAAAATAAAGGTTTGTGTTCACATAATATATATTTGTGTAGTGTGCATAATTAATTTGTTATATAAATACCCACACAAGCATGTGTATATTTAAGAAAAATGTGTCATTAATATATCAAATATTGATATTTATATATAATATTAATTGTGAATAAATAAATATAAAATATATACATGCATATATTTCTTAAATATATACATGCATGTATAGGTATTTATATATGCAAATTAATTATACACAATACACACACATATATTATGTAAACACAAACTTTTATTTTGGATGCGATTAATCGCAATTAATCGTTGCCCATCCCTAATCTGGACAGCAAGCTGAAAATGTATGTAGTGCAAATCACAGTGTGTTTTACCAATTTTCCTGTTGTCATCTAGGCCCCTTTTGTGGTGGGGCTCTTGAATGTATTTGTCCACATCCGCACGGCCCACCAGCTCCTCAGGTCGGTCCCACATGGACAGTCGTGTGGTGGGGTTGTAGTAAAACACACGGTCATCTCCAGTCCAGACCACGCACCTAAAAAACACAAATATTAGGGGTGTAACCAATTACTAAGACTGTAATTTAATTACTTGTCCAATTGTCATTGTTTTGGTACACACCAGCTTATTCATAACAGTAAGGCCAACATATTCATACAAAAAGCTAAAAAACTTAAGTTCAGGGGGCCTTTAAAGAGTTCACTGAATCACAAAAGAGACGAAAAGGCTCACCAGGGAGTGCCGGGAATCGGGTTTGTGGCAACAGGTTTGGCCTTCTGTGCTGCTTTTTCCTCCTCAGTCATATCTTCTTCCCTGGGCAACTACAACATCAAAACATTATCAATAGTGTTTCCTAAAACTTCAAAGCAAGTCGAAATCACTTGCACACTTACCTCTTTAGAAATGCCAAAGTCAGATTTGACTTGCATGTCTAGATCCTTCAAAACTGAATCAGCGTGGTTATGGCCATGTTTAGCCTTGTCACTGTTCTTATCTGTTCAGACAAATAAAGCAATATATTTCTGAAAATAACATTGACTGGACAAATGTTCATGGTCAAGTTGAACTATAGTCAAGTTAACAAAACAAACAAACAAAAAGACACAAGGCTTACCTCTCTCTTTTAGCTCAGCAGGTTTTTCCCAGGTGGACTCCAGTGTGCGATTGTTGTAATAGTAGATCCTCCCGTCAGCCGTCTTAAACTCAGACCATTCAGGAAGTGAAAGAGTCCCCATCAGATGTGGAGGAGCTGCAGTGATAGCAAGCTGGTGATGCATCATGGGTACAAGAGGTGGGGCCATCCCTGGCATCCCTGCAAATGAAAAATGTGCATTCAGCAGATCAAACCTCAAGAAAATATTACAGGGTTTCCACATCTTTTGAATTGTCATAACGGAATAATGATAAAACTAATGTTATTGAGATTTCTGGGGTGGATTTTCAGGCTAGATAATAGTCCTTGGAATTCTAAAAGGATGTTTCTAGATCTAGATAGGCCCTGAAAACTCAGGTGACCATTACATTTTAAAGCAGAAAATTTGAGATTATTCATCTCCATGCATTTTCAATGATTGGAAATCATCATTTTAAAACGTCCTCATATTTGTTGTGTTTAACACTGAATGTAAGTGTAGGCAGCCTATCAACACCACTTTGTAAGAGGAGGGCGCCATCTACTGGTTATTGAGTAAATCAAGTCCACTACTGGAGTTTAGTTTCTATAATAAAATACCAAAAAAGCACCATATACAACACTATCCCCTGGTTTCACAGACAAGACTTAAACCTAGTCCCAGACTCAAAGATAAAATAAGAATCTTTATTGTCATTGCACATCAGAATATACAATGAAATTAAAGTGCATCTACGGCCATTGCATAATAACGACTATAATAAAAATATCAAATAAATTAAATATTAAATAAAGAACAATATAGTGCAACGTTATTACATTGCTCAACGAGGCCGCCATTGACAGCGACAGAATTTCTCTTGTTCGAGACCGGCAAGTAAACGCAGAACGTTTCAAGAACAAACACAGGAACCATGTCGGTGGAAAAGAGGTATGTGAAACCAGGCCAGTTATACTCATTGGAGGACATATTGCACACATTTTATCCTTTTTGAAAAGGTTTTCACCTCTATATTGATGGCGTGTTTGGCTAACTTTCAAGAAGAAATTCATTTCCACGTACCTGGCAGTGGGATGTGCATGCCAGGAAGAGGCACTCTGAATGGTGGTACCATGACTGGGGGGAATGCTGGGATAGCAGCTGGCTGGCCCACAGACAGGCCAGGAGGGAGACTCTGATGCAATAGTGGCATGGTCTGCACTGCTGTGACTGTAGCGGTTACTGTAGGCACACTGACCACAGCAACAGGGGTCACCGCTACACTAGCAGGAGGAGTAGAGGCCACTGGAGGCATCTCGGAAACAGACGCTACAACAACAACAAAGCAAAGGGATATCAACAAAACATTAAAGATTGATCATATTTGTCATGAGTACTACCAATCTTTTAAATCAGGGGTTTATAAACTAGTTTTCAGAGTTCATTTAGAACTATTCAGCCTTTAAGAATAAGCAGAAGCCATTGCTGGTTTCTTCAGTACTGGGTGGAACTAATGCGCAAACGTCTGTCCGTCTCCGTTTTGATTTCAGCAAATCAGTTTTAGTGAACTCAGGCATGATTAATACTCATTAACCCAGCAGCTCATAAGACCTTAGCGCTTTTTATATTGTTATTAGTAGTAGAATTAGTAGTAATATTACTTTAACAGAATTAGTTAGTTTTGTTTACAAACACTGAATGACCAACGTTTCAAGCAACAGCAGACCCAAGTTCTGTTAAAATCACAAATACGCAGTTTTGGTCATAAATGGTACCACATTTTAGTTCTAATAGCTTAAGTGAAAATTTATTTTACAAAAAAAAAAACCTTATTGACTGATGTTAAAAGTGTAGCTGTTTTACTTCCAAATTATCACACATGAATGCATCTTAATGAATGAAGCAATTTTCTGAGGATAAGCTGATTTGGTGGAGATATACATATTTACATACAAGTATAGTCATATAAAAATATACATATATATATCTTAATTAAGAGCTATGCAAAAATTAATTGCGATTAATCGCATCCAAAATAAAAGTCTGTGTTTACATGATATATTTGTGTGCTGAATATAATTATTTTGTATATATAAATAGCAATGCATGCATGTATATATTTAATAATTATTTGCGCTTAAATTATATATATATAAATACATAATCTATATTATATAAATATTTTATATATGAATAATACATTTTCTTAAATGTATAAATGCATGTGTGTGTATTTATATATGCAAAATAATTATATACAGCACACACAAATATATTATGTAAACACAGACTTTTATTTTGGATGCAATTAATTGCAATTAATTTTTGCACAGCTCTAGTAAAAATATATATAAGTCTGCCTATTAAGCAAACATTTACTACTTAGTTCTAATATTCAAATTACCAAATTTAGCTAGTAGTAACTTTAGTTCTACAATGCCATAGTTACCCTCCTGACACTCTTTTATAGTCCTTTCTTCTGGCGTTGTTAGAATTTTTACAGATTTGTCTTATTTGTAACATGTATTAGTCTACTATGCATTTAAATGTATTTCCTTTTTTTAAGTCCTCTGAAACATGAAAGATGTCTATGGGTATTTAGAAAGGCATTATCCAAATAAAATGTATCATCATTATTAGTTAATTTATCAAGATGAGCATCAAGGGTTGTCTTACATTAAAAATAAGATGGTATTGCAAGTTTTAGTTTGATTAATTATACAGACACATTTATTTTAATTTAATTTAATTAAACCCCCAGCAGTTCCCCCAAGTTGAGAACAACAGACCATAACATGATTCACAGCTCATCCTCTGTGTTTAATACTCACCGGTGGAGGTTTGAGAGGCACTGGGGGCCGGACTGGTGCTGGGGTCGGGACTGGAGCTGAGGGTGTTTGAGGGGGACATGCTCTGGGTGGAGACCGGCTCGGTCACAACCGTAGCAGCGCTGCTAGCTGCAGTAGAAGCGGGAGCGGCCGCAGCTCCTCCAGACTGAGCCGCCATTAGAGGATTGAGCTCTGACTGCTGGATGATCTTCACTCCCTCTGGTTTGGTCCAGGCTGACTCGCGTGTCCGGGAATTATAGAAATAAACCTGGAAGAGCATAGTAGAAAGATTTCAAAAGAATGCAAATGCTAGGACTGGGTCAGGATGGTTGACTAGTTGTCCAACCATTCAGATTAAAAGGCAAGTGCTATAAAAGGTTTTTAATAGGGCTGTCAAAACGATTAATCGCATCCAAAATAAAAGTTTGTGTTTACATAATATATGTGGGTGCACTGTGTATAATTATTTTGTATACATATAAAAAACACACATGCATGTATATTTAAGAAAAAAATATTATTTATATATAAAATATTTATAATTATATATAATATAAATTACATATATAAATAAATCTATATACAGAATATACATGAAAATATTTCTTAAAGTGACCTAGGGTCATTTGTATCAAAAGGTTTTACTGCACACCTTCCAGCAAATCAGAAAAGAGTATTAAGACAGACAGACCATGGTATAAATGTATGCAATTAATAGAACGTTAAACATAAATGCAATAGTTATGCCTGTGTGGCTACTGATAAGTGAAGCATGCTAAGTGAATTGAGCACAAAGCGGCATAGACACTCAAGCGTACATCCTATTTCTCAGTTCAGTCAGATATTTGAATAGCATAGAAAGTAAAACGATGCACATATTACTAGCGCTACTTGATGGTAGTGAGAGTGAGAGAGAGAGGCAGACACTTCTGTTGCATGCAATTGATTTCTGATCTGAGCTTACTCAACACACACACTCCTGTTGGATTAAAACTAAACTGCAGCCTACGTAAAAAAACATTAACTGTTACGTATTTTTGTATAAGGGGTTCCCTACATTATCAGAGGAAAATGTCATGTGATTACTGTGCCACTTCACTGGAGTGGCTCTAAATGTGCGCTGTAGATGAAATATAGAACAGAAAGAGAAGCTTGTACAATAATACATTTAAACAGGCATGAAAATAACTGAAGGAAACATCTACTTGCTCAACAAATTAAACCAACCGAAATGATTATATTCCTTTGGTTTTTCCAACCAATTTGAAATAAAAGATTACATTTAAAAAACTATAATTATTATATTTAATATCATACGCAATGAAAAACAGAGAGAGTAAAATCGGCGAGTAACATTCAGTACCTTTCCTTCAGGTGTGGAGTTCTCTACCCAGATGTCATCACTAGACAAACTTGAAGTCGTTCCTGGTGATGGAGGCATTCCAGGTGGAAAGATCATCCCGGGAGGAGGAGGCATGTTTCCCATGGGTGGGGGCATGAACGGTGGCCTCTGTGAAAAAGACAATCTTAGACTATTAGAGACTGAGAGAGATCGGATACTATCAGGGATTGAAAGTAGCATTAAGTGCACATGTAATATCGTATTTTTGTAATAATTCTTATTTCCTACCTGCAGGTGTGGGGGTCCAATGGGTGGGGGCATAGCTCCGGGTGGGGGTATAGGTGGCATACTGGTGTCAAACGGTGGTCTACCAAAAGGGGGTGGCGGGGGTCCTCTCATCATGCCGAAGGGCGGAGGTGGGGGTCGTAGTAATGGAGGAGGTCCTCGCAAAACTGCGCTGGGTGGTGGAGCAGGGCTACGAAAACGTAACACCATACTGAGGAGAGAAAAAAAATCAGTAACTATCAATATTTCTGTAGCAATACTATAATTGCTAATAGTATTGCTATAATACTCTAGCAATATGGCAATTTCTGGAATCAAACACTGTGTGAAAGGGGCTTAAGACACAACTAATAATTATTTCTCTTCATAAAGAGCCTTGGTTTAATTTTTTGTATAATTGTGTATACAATAAGAAAATAACTATTAGTTGCACACACATTATGTTTTTTTGTTGTTGTACTTGGTTTTCCACAGTATTCTCATTAGGGCTGTATAAGTATGAAAAAATATGTCTTCTGTTCTTGGTTGTCAGTTATACAGTTCTTTGTGTGCACATGAGTGGATAGGATAGTTTTTTTAGCATTAAGTTAGAGGGCTGAAGACTGGGTATTTCATAGATAGATATCGTAAATTAAGATTTTGATCAACTCCTACGGATATTAAAACGAATCTCATCAGTTCTCTTTATTCATTGGTAAAATAAAAAGTGGCATAAAAAAGAACCACTGTCGTACAAAAACAAGCAGGTGGGCTAAAGTCAGCATGCAAAGCAGATATAGCTAACACGTCAGCTGCTAACACACCATAAATTGCTAACAGGAAACATTATCGTTTTATTTAGTGCGTTGTTCTGAAGCGAATAGTTTTACTTAGCTTGCGTTTTAAAGTTTGAACTATTCACGCGGATAAATAAAAAAACAGAGTACGTTTAAGAAGCTAGCAAAAAGGCTAACTGCGCTAAACTGCGCCAGCGGACTTTTCCACCACTCACACTATAACACAGGGCGGCTATATGGCTAAGATATGAATAAGCACCGATTTCTTCGTGAATATACATCTAGCAATGCCCTTCTGGATGTTATAGTGTAGTTATCTGACCTATTCTCCGCCAATCCAGCGCTCTCTCCTTCTATGTTCTCCGCCATCGCTCCAGAAACTAAACAAACACACTTCAGTTGAACTTCCTGTTGGCGAAGCACTTCCTCACACGTCATTCTTCTTCTTCTTTGGCGGTTGGCAACCAGCTTTCTGGAGTGTGGATCAATGGGTCAAACTCATACACTGTAAACGGATCAGACTACACTTTTTACATTCTTTTAATTAACTCAGTTATCTTTAAAAAAAGAAAACAAAAAATGAAAACAAATTTCGCCAGACCCTCTTTGCATTATATCATGTAAATTTAGGGACATCTGATTCTCACCATTTCCTCTACGTCATTGGCTGGATTGACATTATTAAAGGAGTAGTTCACTTTAAAAACTAACTTTTGCTGATAACTAACTTTTTTTTTTCTTCCTCTGACTGACCCCAACCTTTTCTTATTTCTCAATTAATATTTTTCAATTAACAGGACGATATGCTGACTCACCTGTTGATCCAGTTCTGGAGAGATATTCTTCCAATGTTTCCTAAATGTTCTATTTGTGAAGTTATGCGTACTGATGTTAAATGTAAAGCAGTCTTTCTACACATCAATTCTCTCATATTTCATCTCAAGCAGTCAGATTCAGCAATATATTTACGATGGCATTGGCATTTTATATTATTAAAAGTGTGAGTCGGGTAGTAGAGTAAAATAATTAAATCTGTGATACGGCATAAGCATTTACACATGATAACAATTCACAGCGTGATCTGTTCCATAACAGATAAGGCATGTTTCTCATTCCCCTCCATTGTTCATGAACATGCAGACACTCCTGAATGCAGGATAATCAAAACATTTTTATTTTCACAGAACCTTAAAATCAACCAACAATCAATTACTAAGAATATGAAAATGGACACACACTCTCTGCAGTCCCACAGAGAGAACAAACAGGAACCCAGAAGTCTAGAATTTCAATCTTCAGGTTTGAGCGTCTCATGCCTCTGGTCTTCATAGCGTCTCAAACTCCTGACATGTCTAGAATAGTTGGCATGCAGGATGGAAGAAAAATAAAATTTAGTTTTCAGCATCTGAAAAGTAGCATTATAAATCTTTTCTATTATAAAATGTTAATTTGAGAATTTATACATATATAAAAAAAGCACATTACAATATAGGGAGGGGTTTTGAAAGCTCTCTCTGGGTAGAGCTGCGGTCCAGTCATGTGGGGGTTTGCGTGAGGAGGAGCGGAGTGAAGACTGTTGGTGACACCTTGTTGCATCTCCATGCCTTGGTTTAAGTTGGCAGAAAAAATTATTGTACATTTTCATTTTGAACACACCATTAGTGCTTTAGCGTCATCATTAGTTTGAAGGCTCAGAGACACTATAACTTGGCAAAACTTGGAAAAAATAAAACAGGTTATTACATACAGGGTTCCCAATCTTCTTATGATTCAAGGACTTTTTAAAGCACCTTTTATTTTATAGCAAGCACAATAAAGACAATAATTATTATTACCGCCAATCTGGAAAGTATCAAAGCCCTACAGTACCTGTGTATCATTACTGCAGTGATGTTACAATCTAAAATTCGATTTAAGGGGAATATGGCCATTAGACTTCTTTAAAGTCTATAACTTAGAATGTCAGTCACCCCATTGACTTCCATAGTATTTTTTTCCTACTATGGAAGTCAATGGGGTCCAAGTTACCGACATTCATGAAAATATATTTTATTGTGTTCAGCAGAAGACAACTGATCTTGAAACAACTTGAGAGTCCTTTAACTTATACTGAACGTGCAATATTCAAAGACAAGGACACAAAGAAGTTAAACCTGGAAGAATTAGACGGCTTTACCTCTGATGTCTCTGACTGACTGGTGAGGGTTGAATCTCTGTGCCAACGTCAGAGTGAAGAGTGAGGAGATTTGGGTCGCCGCAGGGATGGCCCGTGGTCCTCTGGGGTCAGAACGCTTCTTTGGCTGATAGATCCAATCTGTATTAATGCAGAAAAATGACAAAAAAAGAAATCTGAAGCAGTTTCAAAAGTACAGAAGCGAATTGCATTCACTTGAAGAAACAAAATCTACTCTTTTTCTGAATTAACGAGTTAATTGTCTCAGAATTACGAGATCATTTTTCATGGGAAAAAGTTTTTGCTCAGTTTTTCCTGAATTATCATGTTAATTATCTCAGAATTACGAGTTATATTTTTCTTGAAAAAAATATTTTTTCACTCTGTTTTTACGAATTAACGAGTTACTCCTAATTTTTGAGATAATCAAGTCATTAATTCAGAAAAAGAGCAAAAACCTTCCATGAAAAATTCTCATGATTCTGACATAAATAACTCATTCAAGTGAATGCAATACGCTTCCATACAAAAGAGATTCAATGTATGCATTTTTAAAGTGCCCCATTTATGCTTTTTTTTCCCTCAAATTGTACCTTTCATGTAGCATGTAATATATCGGTTTGAGAACAAAAAAAAAACCTGCAAAGTCCCAAAAAATACTCCACATTTTGTACTTTTCTCTCCTCTGACACACTCAGTTCAGTGTATGGATCCTGAATCAGGTGTTAAATAAAGGAGAAATACAAAATAAACAGATCAGTGGATCCTCAGGACTAAGATTGAAAACCACTGCTTTATCCATCAAACCGTTTCAGACATTGTGAGAAAGAAGTTGAAGCTGCAGTGTGTATTATGAGAAAATTAAAGTGTTTTTTTAACCTTGGATGCATGTAAAGCTATTGTAGGAGACCTCCAAAACCGATGTCTTTGAATATTTCTGCATAGATTACCTGGGTACTTTCGCATGTGTTCTGCCTTGATTTTTTGTGCTTCCACGAAGTACGGCTCCTTCTGCTCTTCAGACAGTTTGCTCCATTCTAACCCCAGCTGGACACTGATGTCGCACTGACTGGCCGTGGGGTTAGCCTTACTCAGGATGGGTCGGTGGATCTTTGTCCATAATATGAAGGCATTCATGGGTCTTTTGATGGACACTTTTTTGTTCTGAGATCTTTCCGCCTTTCTTTCTGCTCACAAAAACAGTTGCATGCACATGAAAACTTTACAAAGACTTAAAGGAGTTGTTCACTTTTAAAAAAACTTTTGCTGATAATTTACTCACCCCCATGTCATCCAAAATGTCCATGATATTCTTTCTTCAGTCGAAAAGAAATTAAGGTTTTTGATGAAAACATTCCAGGATTTTTCTCCATATAATGGACTTCAATGGGAACCAAACAGTTCAAGGTCAAAAAGACACTTTCAGTGCAAACTGCAAACTGTTCAAAGGGCTTTAAACGATTCCAGACGATGAATAAGGGTCTTATCAAGAGAAACGATCGTTCATTTAAAAAATAAATAACAAAGTTTAAGTTTTATAACCTCAAATACTCGCCTTGCTCTGTTCTGTGATGCGTGTTCATGACTCTCCTGTTTGAATCTTTTTTCATGTCTTTTGGTTCATTCAACGAACAAAATGACTCGGGAAAAGATTCGTTCATTTTGAGTTTGTACAGGAGAGTCACGAACGTTTATCACAGAACAGAGCAAGGCGACCATTTGTGCTTATAAAATGTAAACTTTGTTATTTTTTTTTAAATGATAAGACCCTCATTCATCGTCTGGAATCGTTTAAAGCCCTTTGAACAGTTTGCAGTTTGTACTGAAAGTGTCTTTCGGACCTTGAACCGTTTGGTTCCCATTGAAGTCCATTATATGGAGAAAAATCCTGGAATGTTCTCATCAAAAATCTTAATTTCTTTTTGACTGAAGAATGACACGGACATCTTGGATGACATGGGGGTGAGTAAATTATCAGCAAAAGTTTTTTTTTTTTTTAAAGTGAACTACTCCTTTAAGTCATGAAGTAGCTAAAATTATTTTGGTAACAAAAACTCAAAAAGGTGAATAAATGTAATGTATCTTTACAGCTATACTTAATTAATGCTTGAAATACTTCAAACAAATAAATAGACACACATCGTGTTTGTGTAATATGGGGACTTTACATAGATGTAATGGGTTTTATACTGTCCAAACTCTATATTCTATCCCCTTACACTAAACATGGATGTAAAGGAAGAAAATGGCGTTTAAAAAAAAAAAAAAAAAAAAAAGTTCTGTTCCATAGCAAATATCCCTCTATCCACCTACCTACCTGCTCCTGAAGTCGCCTGAGTAACGTTCAGTCCTTCGATGTTGTCTTGCATAGAAGCTTCGTTGATTGGCTCACGGTTGTTTACAGGCGCCTCGCTAATTGGTTGATGGTTTACTGTCGTAAATGGCGCCTCGCTGATTGGCTGATGGTATAGCCTTGGAACAGGCGTCACGATAACCGGCAGATGGTTTACGATCGGAAAATACGAATGGCTGATTCGCTGATCGTTTACCTGAAAAGATGGCACGTCGAATGGCTGATGGGTTTCTGTAGGAAAAGGCGCCACGCTGATTGGCTGATAGTTTGTTTCTGGGAAAGGCGCCTGACTGGAGATATTAGAATTAAATGACGGATGTATGCCTTTAAGTGAAAAAAACTCCGACATTTTTAACGAGGAAAGTGCGTCATCTCCCGTGAGTGGAGATATAACGTTGACTGAGTTGTAATCTTCACGCGGTGGTTGATCTTGTCTTCGAGTCGTTAAACTGTCTACTTCAGTTCGGTCACCGGCCTTGACAGAACTATAAGCTATAAAAACACTATTTTCTTCTGTTTCGGCACACTTGGGTTCGGCTTCATCAGTTGTTAAACCTTCTTCAGCTTTTCTGAACATCAGCCTCGCTCGCATTTTGGGGTGTCTGTCCATTATTACAGTAACTCAACAGCAACGGTCGTGAAATACGTTACAAATTACTCTCCTGCAAAAATCAAAAACAAACATGGTTTATAACGTCAGATAATCGATTCGATTCTCGCGAGTGTGACGTCATCTGACAAAGACCAATTCGTAAATTCTCATCCAATATTTGTCCAAAATTGTAATTGGGTAAATTTATGGTCGTTTCACATTAACCAAGAATTTTTAAAAAAGAAATAAAACGGTGTAGCAATTAGTATTATTATTATAACAATTAAATATAGATTATTGTAATATTAATAACCGTTATTTGGGTAAAGTCAGGTGAGCCACTTTCAAAGTTCCACATGCCCTCTTAAAAGGATAGTATAACCAAAAATGAACATTTTGTCATTTACTTGCCCTCAATTTTTTTCCAAACCTATGTTTATTTATTTATGTATTTATTTTTTTACTGTTTAACACACAAAAAAGTATATTTTAAAAATAGCTGGAAATCAAAAAGTTGACCGTAGCCATTGACTTCCATAGTAGTGGGGAAATGTGGAAGTCAATGGGTGCCGTAATTTGTCTGGTTATACATTCTTCAAAAATCAAAATATTCTTTGTTTTCAACAGGAGAAAGAAATTCATACAGGTTTGGAACAACTTGAGAGGGAGTAATTGATGATCATTTTCATTTTTGGGTAAACTCTGCAAAGCCAAGTGCATATGCGTTTCATATTTTATACTTGATAAATCCGGCTTTATGGTTCATACTATGATAAAGGAGCTATTTATAAAAAAAGATAACGGCAAGACATAATCTGTACAATTCATTGATAATTGAAAATGCACAAATGAACATTCCTCAAAAGCAAGATGGATCAAATTTGATACATACTGTATTTTAGCATTATTTTTTTTTAAATGATGGATGGATAATCAAGTAAACTAAGTTGATTCAGTCCAGTAAATGTTCATTTTGAATTATTAATAATATAAACGACCATCTATCAGAGTAGAAGGCATGTTGAAGATTTTATACAACAGGTTTTTCAGCAAAGTTTTGTTCACTTTGAAATTTATAGAACATAAAAATGGATGCATCATATGATAGAGGCTTGTGACTAACCCTGGCATCGACACTGGAGGGAGCCACAGGACACAAGACATCTGAGTCTCTACTGTCCCCAATCAAGAGACCATCATAAAAAAGCTGTTTTTATATATATTCTAAATTTTTGAATCACATTTGGTTTCAATAGAGGCACTAATCACCTCAGTACTATCAATTCATTAAAATGATAGTTAATTATTAATCAAAGTTTAAGACAGAGGACCAAGAAACCTACTTTCATGAACAATATTATTGTACAATTGTCTTATTATTAATAACTAATAAAATAATTAACTAATAAATAATTAACTAATAAAAGTGGTCCACTCTCCTACTGACCGCTAAAAGCCTGGACGCCTAGTACTACAACACCATTAAAGTCGCAAAGACCGTTTTTGATGAAATCGTTTAATGTTAAACAAAATCTTTTGAGTACAATAAAATCAAAAAAATTCAATCTGAAAAGAAACTATAATGAAAGAGGCGCTCGATCTTCCGTTTCTCTTTACATTTGCATAAACTAAAAAAGTGTTTACTGAATTTACCCATGTCTAGAGCAATGTATTCAAGCACATGATCTCTCTCTGTATAATGTTAAGTATTAAAATAAGAAACTAAACCCCTATGGAATAAATCTAAATAGTAATAAAATAAAGATTTGGTCATTTGGAACATAATGCCTCGGTGCCTGTTGGAGGACCACTTGTTTGTTTATGTGTAAAGCAGCATATGGGAAAATGGACAAAACCAAATTTTTTTATATATATAAAAAAAGGGCGCCAGTAAACTTAATTTAGGGTTCACAATACCTTCATCGATTCCATAGCCATCATAGACATTTCATAAATATAACTGACCCGCAACAATGCTTAAAACTGTAAAATCGACATGCAAAAGGACAATGGATATGACTGTTATTCAAGTAGTTAATAGAAATGTGTAACACCACTCCTGCTACCACCGAAGCACACGTTTCTCAAACTCGATTGGAAGAGACTCCTAAAAATCATTCAAGAATGCAATAGCTTACGCTACTCGTGTAACAGCTTCGGATCCATCGAGTACAGTTAATAACCTTCATACAAACGTGTATCATTTTCCCCGGCAGGCACACTTCAAATTTCGCTCAGGCAGCTTGCTACACGAAACTATATCAGATATAGTCTGTTAAAAAACAAACAAAAATAATCATCTAAATAACAGATGTTGGAGTGATAACGGAATATAATGACGGTATATCAGACAAACCGTAACGATTCGAATCGTTAACAAAAACAACAGTAAATATTAAGGACCTGCGGTAGTTTGTCCCGTCTTACACCATCTGAGAAGTGAGTAAAATAATTTACTTTTTGCACACCGAGATATTTACAAAGTCAACCCTTCACGGCCTTTAAATCACAGCATGAGTGATGCGAAATATGAGGTAATTTCTGAAATCAGATGCATTTGAAATGGTGAACAGGGGAGGAAAAGAAAAGAGGTTTCTGTTATGAAAATGTACCACACAAGTCCACACAGCCATCCTTTTTTTTCTTTTAAAAGTATAGAATATGCTTTGCACCATTTACACAAGAAACCCCACATGAAATAAAAGCAGATTCTTGTGTGTCTGTGTGTGTTTTGTTTCTCTGTATCTGTTAACTTATAGGGGGTAGGGTTGTGTATCGTTTGAATTTGAACGATTCCGATTCCTTGTTTCGATTCCGGTTCCCAACGATTCTCGATTCCGATTCTTTTAAGAGGCAGGGTCAAAAAAGTTTAGCTAACCAACGGTCTTTCTGAAGGAAATACTCCTTTCTAAAGGGAAATACTCTGCATTTTTTTGCCGAGATTTTGGTATTTTTAGAAAATTGAAGCCACTTTGGACCGCCGACGTAAGCTACTCATGTTCGACTCGCGCGGTTATGCCAACACTTCCGGTAGACGCTTCTTCATTGGTGTTGTTCAGCGGTTTCTTCTTCTGGTCGGCGGAGTGTGAATATCGAAACTAGGAATCAAAATTTTAACAATTGAACGATTCCGGGAAAAACGAAAAGTTAGTCCTGGTTCCAATCGATACTCGATTCTCGATACCCAACCCTATTAGGGGGCAAATGATTGCAGAGTTGTGACACTGGCTAGTTTTGTCCATTTTACTGAATGCAGCTCCTTCTTTTGAGAAGGTGTATTTGGACCGTTAACCCTCTGGGAGTGGATCAGCCTTCATTTCCCGAAGTTGCCAAAGTTTGCAAAGGCATCTTGTTTGGGTTGCACCATGGCGGGGTTCATGCTCTGGCCAATGCTCATGCTGGGCACGCCAAGGGCACCTATTCCAGCAGGCACCATATTCATGCCTATTAGTCCTTGATTGACGGGCATTCCTCCAAGACCCACAGAGCCCATTCCCATGGTGCCTGTTGCCATAGTAGGAGGCATTCCCATGCCCATGGTTCCTCCGGCCATCATGGGGGTCACTCCTGCCCTGGGAGTCACTGCTGACGGCTGGGCATTGAGTGCCATTCCCGCCAGATTCTGGGTGACCAAGTTCAAGGGTGGCTGAACACCTAAATGAGAAAAATTATAAATTACAGTTCTTGACAAATAAATAATACATGCAAATACTGACCTATGGCTAAGCCACGCCCTCAAACGCAATCACAGTGCACAGCTAACCCCATGCACTCGGTCATTCTCTGCTTCCACGTCCATTAAAATGCATTGTCAGTTTTTATTAGTTTTTTTCTTGCCATTTTAAGTTTAAAATGGTCAAACGGTGTGCATGGGGTACATGCAAGGTTCCCGAGAGGCTGGGCGATGGTGTGTATTTATTTACCCTTTCCTAAACCACATCTCAACTGAGATAAGTATCTGCTCTGGATTAAGTTACGCAGACCACAACACCAACTAAACGTGGATAAATTAAACAAGGATGTCTACATCTGTTCAAAGCTAAGTCAACATCGTATTTGAACGTTATCTTTAAAATCTCTTACATAACGTTCGGTTAGCCTAAAAGGCTAACGTTAGCTTCAAAGCAAGACAATCTGGTTTGAATCAAAGATAATTGTCCAGCAATGGGATTTCTAACCTTGCTGTATCATGGTGTTGAGTGTGGGCTGTGTGGGTTTGGGAGGATTCAGGCCTGCAGACAGGAAATCCAGGCTGATGTTGACGCTCGGGTCTGACCAGGTGGCGGGCATTGAGACCTTCCCACCTGACTTCTGTAGTCCCATCTGCTGAGTCAATAATGGACCCCCTATTGTCTGACAAAGAAAGAGCATCAAATAAATTACTGTAATTATTATTTTTTTATATAATGTTTAATCAGAATGTCATAACTAGACCTTCTGGTGGCTTCCCCATGGTGATGTATACACTAGAGCCAGACCGATATTATCGGCAGACCGTTATTATCAGGCGATATTAGGCATTTTCCAAACTATCGGTATCGGCAGTTATAATGGCCGATAAATATTTCAAAAATAACATAAAAACAGACAAAACACGCTTGAACCATGTCTTGAGTGTTGGAGTTGTATAGTTTGTCCACCAGAGGGCACTCTACACCGTTCCTGTAGGCAACACTCGTTGAGTTGGTCATGAGACATACATTGCTTGAATAACAATTAAAAGATCATCCCCATCAGTAACTCAAATAAGCATGACAAAATTTGTGACTATCATGTCCAGTTTAAAAAAATAAATAAAATATCAGCCGATATATCGGAATATCAGATTTTAAAACCCAAAAATATTTGTATCGGTATCGGCCTTCAAAATCCTTTATCGGTCGGGCTATAGTATACACAGTGTTGGGGAAAGTTCCTAATAAAATGAATGCAATTTATGCCTAAATTAATAACTAAAAAAAGTTAATGTTACACATATATACTTTTATGCATTTAATCTCTCTTTATTAACCAATGTCTTTGCTGCTGACCTTCCGGTGACCCAATTTAACCATACTGATAAGTAAAAATGACTTTAGATAAACATAATATGCGTTTTCAGAATGGCGAAGCGTTTCAGTGTTAATTTGGAATGGCGAAGCCCTTACTGTACAGGAGGGAATTTGCATTTCCTTAAACTTGGGTTATTCATTTCACTTTTAGTGTGAAAGGGCCTTTACATCAGCCAGAAATAGAACTTATTTTTTGTTATAATAAAACAAACATGCACGCCCAGCCCAGGTTAGAAAAAGTAATGCAAAAGTATTGTAATGTCTACTACAAGTTATGTCACACAGTAGGATCTCAACATCAGACTGTATGACAGTCAAGCCTCATGACTGTCTGAACATAAAGCAAGATATTTTATTTTGCACTATTGACTTGCATAACTGTTTGGTTTCAATCGTTCTTCAAAATATCTTTCTTTGTGTTCAGCAGAGGAAAGAAACTCATACAGGTTTGCAACAACTTGAGGGTGAGTAAATGATGACAGAATTTTCATTTTTGGGTGGAGTATCCCTTTAAAATGAGCAAAATTTGTCCCAAGAGTGTGAATCTGGCTTAATAATATGCATTTAGAAAATAGTTTTTTGACATAAGTGCAGAACACAAAGCTGGATTTAGTGTGCTTTGAGGTCCAAATCCATACCTGCTCCCCAAAATGAGTACAGAATGGCAGATCTGCTGCTTTGAGAAGTGTTTCTGATAAAGTCAACTGTTTACCTGTGATCTGGACAGAGGTGTGGTTGCGTTCTGCGAGCACATGTTGAAGGTCATGCTTTGGGATGCGCTGAGACTGCTGTTGTTGAGGGCCATCAGGTCGAAGAGGTCAGCGGAAGGAGGTTGGGTGGATGTGGGCGCGGGGGCGGTCGGAGCGGGTACGTCACTGAACAGGTCTGGGATGGCAGATTGAGCCGTGGCAGCGGGAGGACTGGTGGAGGAGAAGGCGTTCCAGTCACCAAACTCACCGTTACCAGTAGACAGCGAACCTGAGGAGACAGACAACCATTAAACACACATATACAAAGAAGTGTTCAAATGTTTGGGGTCAGAACGATTTTTTTTTCTACAAAGAGATTACTTTTATTCAGCAACGATTCATTAAAAAGTAATCAAGTGTTTCACTTTTTGAAAGACTTCTACGTTACAAAAAAAGCCTAATTTCAAGTAAATGCTGTTCTCTAAACAAAGATTTAAAAGAAAAATGATTTAAGCAAAACTATTAAGCACAACCACTTTCAACTGCGATTAAGAAATGTTCCTTGAGCACCAAATCAGAATGATTTATGTAGGATCATGTAACACTGAAATCAGTGGTACCATCACAGGAATAATTTCCACTTTAATACATCAAATAGAAAACTATTATTTTAATTGTAATAATAGTTCATGTGTTTTATTGAGTTTAATGAAATAAATGTAGCCTTGCAGATATGTGTGCGAGTATATATATAAATATTTGATATATATATATATATATATATATATGGGCTGTCAAATTATTAATCACAATTAATCACGTCCAAAATAAAAGTTTTTGTTTACATGATATATGTGGGTGCATTGTGTATAATTATTTTGTGTATATATATATATATATATATATATATATATATGTATATATATATATATAAATACACACACATGCATGTATATTTAAGAAAAAAATATTATTTATATATAAAATATTTATATTTATATATAATACAAATTATATATAAATCTATATACAGAATATACATGGAAATATTTTTCAAATAAATACAAGCATGTGTGTGTATTTATATAAATAAAATAATTATACACAGTGCACCCACATAGATCATGTAAACAAAAACTTTTATTTTGGATGTGATTAATCATTTGACAGCCCTAATATATATATATATATATATATATATATATAATGTATGTGTATATATATATATATATATATATATATAATGTATGTGTATATATATATATATATATATATATATATATATATATACACACTCACCTAAAGGATTATTAGGAACACCGTACTAATACTGTGTTTGTACTACCATACCATACTAATAATGCTCACGTAAACATTAATTATTGATTTGTGTTAATTCTCCTACTTGCATGGTTATTGGTTCACTGCTGTGTGGCCATTCATGAGACCTGTAACTGGATGGTCACATGTACACGCTGCTCTTAAGGAGCGAGTCTCTGTCAGGGGAGATGAAGCATGGATGATGGGAGCTGACGTGTGTCTGTGCTCATAATACTCAGCAGGTAGTTGCTCCATCTGGAGCCCTCAGTCATTCATCAATATTTCACTGCGTCGTGTGTTGCTACTCCAATCATATTTCAGACAAGCCAACAGAATTGTCATCCTACTGCCCAACAGCAAAGTGCCACTTGCTCTGCATTGAGCAGCGAGGCTCAGGGAGGGCACAGATTCAGAGAATGATGGGAAAAGTCAACTCAAACCCACCCATTTCTCTCTGTAATGTGGGACACGTTGAATAACTTCCTAAATTCTCAAATGGGACAAATATTGCAGATGTTAGATTAAAAGTAATTCACCAAGCACGAACGTAGAATAAAAATGGCTTTGGCAAGTAAATAAAATACAGATTTACGTCAAAGGAATGCAAATATATACTTAAGAAAAGCGACTTTTAAAATGGAAAATTTTGCTAGAATTTTGCTTCTCCAAAACGTACTTAGATTTTTTTCCCCAAGCACATCTGTACCTCTGACTGGTTTGAGTGTTCAGATTACACTGTTCATATTACTACATGTTAAGTCGAGTCAATTTCGTTGACTGAACCAAATGACTCGAAAAAAGATTCATTCATTTTTATGAACGAGTTTGAACAGGAGAGTCATGAACGTTCATCACAGAACAGAGCAAGGCGAGCAGTTGTGTTCATAAAACTTAAACTTTTTTACTTATTTTTTAAATTAGCGACCGCTTCGCTTGATAAGACCCTTATTCATCGTCTGGTGTCGTTTAAAGCCCTTTGAAGCTTCACTGAAACTCTCATTTGGACCTTGAACCGTTTGGTTCCCATTGAAGTCCATTATATGGAGAAAAATCCTGGAAAGTTTTCATCAAAAACCTTCATTTCTTTTCGACTGAAGAGAGAAAGACATGGACATCTTGGATGACATTGGGTGAGTAAATTATCAGCAAATTTTTTCTCAAAAGTGAACTACTCCTTTAATGTTTTTACCATGAAAACTTGCACAGAGACAATAGACAGATCACCAATTATCATCAGATGAGGCAAAAGCCTAATTTTGGTCCTATACTCTGCATGTGATCATAAAATCATACTATAACAAGAGTAATATATTTTAATTTTAATTAACTTATGCATTAGAACTATTTTATGATTTCACAAAGCAATGAGCAAAAATGTCATTTAAAATATGTACTTTTTGCATTTTTAACTGTGGATTTAAGAAATTTTATGCATAAGGCTTTATTTTTACATTAAGGAATTAATTCACCCTTGGTGTTTTAATGCAAAATATATTTTTCACGATAAAAGAGAAAATCTCTTTACATCAAAATAACGATTTCCTATTGTGACAATGCAGAATAGTGACAACGGGTCAGGACCAAAACTCAAATGCACAGGCAAACACACACGTCCATCCACGTACAACACAATTAGGTTGTCACAACCTGGTGGCAACAGCTCGTGACCTCCTGAATGATGTCAACGGACACAGCACAGCTGTTGGGCTGGTGATGGGATACGGAGGGACAGCAGCATCTGTGCACCCATCTCCTATCCGTTCTCTCTCTCCCAAACACACACACACACGACTCACCCATCTGGGGCACTTAGATGCCTCTGACTGCATCTCTGTCTTCCAGTATGACTTTAAAAGTACATCAACTTTTAGGAAAAAAGTTTCTCTAGGAGATTTAAGCTTCTGTTTGGAGGAAATTGGGCTAAAAAACAATATCCAAGCACTGAGCACTGAGCAGTGGCATCTATACAGGAGGGTGTGGGCAATAGTAAGTGATGCTTAAAGCAAATGTGGAAAAATCAGCTGATCAGGGTCTTACCTGAAGACACTGGTTGACCAGAGCCAGAGTCCACCATCAACAGGTCTGCAAACCCTATGCTGGATGACTGACTCGATGATGCCTGAAAAGAGAATTAAGAATGTCATATTTCACTTCTACCACATGAGGGCAGCACAGGCTTACTATTGCAACCATAGGCTCTATCACAGAGAGGACTGTGTGGCATTCATGTGTTTTTGATTACATTCTGCAGTCTTCTGTGTGGACACCTTATATAAAAATCAATGTAAACTACTAGTCGGGTTGTTATTATTATTATGGGCAATATAAATAAATATTTATAAAATAAGATGGCCAATATAACACTAATATAATACAAAAAAGCAAAACAATTTATCTCATTTGAGCATTTAGGAACTTATTACAGAACTTCTATATTATTATTATTGCTTAAAACTTAATAAACGCAATATATTATAAATAGAGCTGTCAAACGATTAATCGCATCTAAAATAAAAGTTTGTGTTTACATAATGTGGATGCACTGTGTATAATTATTTTATATATATAAATACACACACATGCTTGTATATATTTAAGAAATATTGTCATGTATATACTGTATATAGATTTATATATAATTTATATTATATATAAATATTAATATTTTATATATAAATTATTTTTTTCTTAAATATACATGCATGTGTGTGTATTTATATATATATACAAAATAATTATACACGGTGCACCCACATATATTACGTAAACACACACTTTTATTTGGATGCGATTAATTGCGATTAATCGTTTGACAGCCCTAATTATAAACAATTCAACCTTTAATCAATCTCCATGCAGTATTATACCTTGTTGTTGTCAGCATCGGGACTGCTTTTGCCGCCGGTGTAGTGAGCCGCCGCGCCCAAGTCGACGGTTTTGGACGGGACTCCGCCGCGTTTGCGTGTGGAGGTGGTCGTGGTGGTGGAGGTGATTGTATCGGTGTTCTGTGTGATCTGGATGCTCTTGGTTGTTACAGTTTCTTCATCATCCTTGAACTCTGACTTTGCGAGACGACCGTTCCGTGAAACTTTGTCCTCCTCATTGTCACTGCAGGAAGAGGCAACAGTAAAACTAATAAAGCAGTCAAAAATTACACTACAGGGCAGAAGTGTGCTACTTCATTTATCGACAGGTGGTTTCATTCAAAGCATTAAAATCAGCATGTACCTATTTTCTGAATTATGTTATTGAGAACAATTCACTTCGTATTTCTAAATCAGGATGTCATAAGTTGATTCAGACAACTCTCTGATGAAACATGCACAGTCGTCCTATCTTACTATTATCTGCAAGCTCACATTCAGCCGATGTGCCTTATCCAATCACCAAACGATGGATAGAACCAAGTCTCCATCCTAATTTTGGTATTTTTTTTTGATAATCCATTTTATTCACTCGGATGTCCGTCACAATAAATAAAAGGCCAATTCAAATTGCAGAAACAAATGCCAAAAAAACAAACCAAAAAAAACAAAAACGGATTTGCCGGATCATTGTGTTACTTTGTGAGCATTACAGTTATTTTTCAAAATATTCCAAATCCAACTTGTTTGTTGGCGTTTGTCTGTACGGTGTGAATTGGCCTTAAAGGGATAGTTCACTTTTTTAATTTTTGGTATGTTTTAGCTTACCTCAAGGGCATCCAAGATGTAGGTGTCTTTGTTTCCGCAGTAGTTTCAATTTTGATATTTTTAGGTCAAACCGTTCGTATCAATCAGTCGTATAATGGAGGTCTATGATCACCACCTCAAAGAGCATGCACAGAGAAGCCCAAATTAAACATAAACAGTATTTATCTAGTTTTTACCTCTTGTAACCACAGTCATGTTAAATCATGTTTAATTTGGACTTCTCTGTGCATGCTCTTTGAGGTGGTGACCATAGACCTCCATTATATGACTGATAGACGAATGGTTTGACCTAAAAATATCAAAATTGAAACTACTGCGGAAACAAAGACATCTACATCTTGGATGCCCTTGAGGTAAGCTAAAACATACCAAAAATTAATTTCAAAGTGAACTATCCCTTTAAGACAAGATCAGTCTCTACTTCGGTTTCATAGATTTGTACTCTAAAGCTTTAACAATTCTATGGACTGAAAATCCAGTAAGGTACCTGATACGGTCTGGCGAGTCATCTCTCTCCTTCTTGCGGAATTTGTTGATGGTGTCATCAATGGTGCTTCCAATTTTGTCACTTATCTCCCCAAATTTTTCACTGAAGGGGAAGCTGCTCTTGTTTTTGTCCCAGTCCTCGTCCCAGTTGCTTTTGGATTCGGGCTCGAATCGTTCTCCCGCTGGGAAAGTTGATACAGAATTAGTTAGGTGCTGAATTTATTCGAGATATTTAATACATCTGATATTTAACACAGACACAAGTCAAAATAAATGCTTTTTCATTTAAAAAAAAGAGATAAAATGAAAGTAATGACCAATAATCTGCCACCTCAGACACCTCTCTGGTTTCCGCACTGCATATACACGCATTTCTAATTTCGAAAAGAGTAGAAAATACACCCGAGTCCTGACTAGACTCAATCAACCCCAACCCCCCTCTGACCCTGTGGTATTTTTATCTTTCACAACCAAAAAGAAAAATCCATCATTAAAATGCCATAAATAATTGGAAATTTGAACCTGTAGTACAGCTAATAAAGGGAAAGATCTGAGCAGCAATCAAAGCACACACCGAGCACAATCTTTCGTCTTGGCACACAAGTAACATCACTAATGACATGACAAGGGACAAGGCATCTTGACTTGATTAGACAGCTCTAAGAGAAAACATGTAAATCTGATTATTTCTTCTAACCTGATCATAAACATCACCAAATGATGCAGTGAGTAAAGCTGAACAAGTGATAGCCCTGAAATCAAAACAGCTCTAATCAAAAGATCAGTTGCGGGAAGAAGGGAATCCAGGGGGAATTTCTCCATAGTATGCGAGAAAACTTCAGAGGGCCTAAAACAAATCCCTGTGGGATGCCAACAGTACAGAGACAAAGCAGCTCACTTTTGGGGTCAATCACAGTTTCAACACACAAAAATAATGCCTCAAAATGACCTAGGTCCAAAGGGAATTTCATGCTTTATTTGATTACACAACGGCAAAATGCATTTATGGAAAAAAAAGGTAGCTGATAGGAAGAAAAAAACATCAACATTGTATATGACGCATTAGCTTTACTGTCTAGGAAATGTTTGCAGAACAGTTTTAGTATACTGATATTAATTGTGAGCAGATTAATTGCCATGTTTGCACCATGTATACTGGTCGTCAGATTATCAATTATTAAGGCGAGACACGGCAGGCAAAAACATTTTTTTTCACTGGTCAATTTTGAGATTTTGGGATATTTGTCTTGAATAACATGTCTTCTTTCAGACTTGTGGTGAAAAAACGTCTGAACTACACATTTAGGTCATTATTTTACTACACTTTGTCTGTTTGCGTCTGTAGATTTCTCATAAATTCTTCAAAAGTTGGCATTTTAAATCCTCCCGCTGCTCAGCGATCGCGATCTGCACCCTGTCATCACACACACCGTTAGAAAGCTCTCTTTCTCCTGTTCAACGCTGTCGGATCCAAATATGGTCATTTCCTTTTTACCAGCAGCCAATCGTGAAAGTAAAAGGAGGGATTTAACTCTAAATGCGCAATCTCATTGGCTGATGCTAAATCTTTAAAGCCCGTTTTCTCAAAATGACTTTTCTCTCATACTCCAAGTCCGAAATCTCCACTTCAGTATCACCTATATACACCAAACTTTCCAGTTTTGTTCCTAGTTATATTATGAAGACATTTACAGAGGGATTTGTAAATATATTATTCCTAGCCTGATTTATATAACATTTTATTCCAAAAAAACATGGCGAAAATCATTTTTTCATGGCTATTGGCAGTATTTTCTGATTTACAGGATAACAAAAGTAGATATCCATAAATCCCTCTGTAATTTTTTCCCCATCTAATATGTGAACACAATGAAATAATAATTTTGAACCTGGCTTTACCCAATACTCAGATTTCGTTTTTTAAAATATATGCAAATTAGGGCATATTTCATTAGATAATGCCTAATTTGCATATTTAAACATTAAATTACAGAAAACTTGTAATATATTTTTTTTCACATCTTAATGTATGTAATCAACTGGAAAAGTTTCATGGTGACATCTGCTAGTTAAAAAAATAACCCTATTCACCTGTAGTGTCTCGCCTTAAAATAAGCAAGCTTCAGTTTTATGTCGATTTTCCCAGTTAATGTCTCAAATAACATTTTAATACGTGTAGATTTGGTGCAAAACGATCTTTTTAATAAACCAGCGGCAGAGAGCAAGACTATCTGGGAAACCGGTCTCAAAAACCTTTTGTCGTATTTTGGCAGTGGCATTATGGTAGTAAAAATCAAATTTAGCAACACTCAAATTTGCTCCATTTGATCACTTACAGTTACTTTGTTTGAAGCCTCCCATGCTGTCAGAAGATACTCCAATGTATTTGTCTTTATTCTTCTTGGCTTTCTTCCTCTCCTCACGTAACCGATCATCATCCTGAACGAACTCGACCATTTCTTTAACCTTCTGCCGTACATTAATGCCCTGGTCCTTCCCATTCTCATCTAGCAAAACAGAAAAGAGCATGTCATATGGAAATGTTTGGCCCATTTACTCTTGTTTTTGCAAACCTCCATTAGATACAGTAAGAAAAAAAATTGATAAGTACCCCAATGTCAGAATTATTGAAATATTAAATAAGATAATGCTGTAGTCAACTTTTCTTTCAATGCCAGAACACTTGAAATGGAAGAAATGCATGGCTCTTCTACAAAAGTCTAGGTAGGCTGCTAAATTATTTCTAAATTATTGTTTGCCTCATTAAATATGCATTGAATACAATTGTATTCTGAAATACAGTCATATAAAGGCAAACCTTTTTGGTTGAATACCGAAATGAAACCAAAGCTACTGATGTGCTAACGTTCATGAACGGTCTCAGTAGATGATTGAAATTCCGTGAGAAATGGTGAAATATTAAAAAGAATAGCTTCTGAAAAGCCACAGATTCTTTGAAACATATTTAGAACAAGGTAGAGCTTTTAATAGCTACAAAAATGAAAAGAAACAGACAGTAACACCTCAAGCACAATGACTAGGAAGTTGCAGGATCTGTTACTGCTTTGTCAGTCACTAATAAAATGCAGCTTAAAAGATGTAGTGCCTTCAGAAAGACTTTATTACTTTTCACATTTTTGATGAAATTTAATATTTTTCACTTTTAATTCATTTATTATTTCCCCATAATGAAATATAAACATTTCGCTTGTACAAACAAGCTATTCCTGTTGGAAAGCAAACCCCAGCATCGCTTGACATCTGGGATACTGTTACCTGGGTGTTGAGCTATATTTGGGTTATGACAAACAAAGCACTGTTTTCAGGCCAAAGAGCTCAATAATAAATTTCACATCACCCTCTGCAACAGCATCAAAAGACCCAGTTTGCTCATATTTGCTCATTTGCACACTGCTTGAACAAAGATTTTCACTAAGTAATTCCTTTTATGTGCCTCTATTATTTCAGGCACTGTGAGAAAAGAGGTGATGGTGCAATGGATATTATGAGAAGATGTTTTTTGACCATAGATGCATGTAGGACACCTCTAAAAATCAATTAGGAACATTTAAAGCATAATAAGGGCACTTTAACCTTCTAAGCATTTCATCTATTTAAACCTACCTACAAAATGATAATTTTCCATAGAACGCAGGTCGTAAATATGTTCTCTGGCGCTGGTGACCACCCGCTCGGACCCGTTTCTGATGAGGTACGCTAATAGCAATAAGGCCTGCACATATGGAAGAGGGAGTTATTAGGGATATTTCCAAGAGTTAAATGCAGGATTTTGCATGCATAATTAGTAGGGCTGTCAAATGATTAATCGTGATTAATCGCAAAATAAAAGTTTGTGTTTACATAATATATGTGGATGCACTGTGTATAATTATTTTGTTTATATATATATAAATACAAACACATGCATGTATATTTTTTTTTTTACTTATATATAAAATATTTATATTTATAATATAATATAAATTGTATATAAATCTATATACAGTATATACTGTAGATGAATATATTTCTTAAATATACACAAGCATGTGTGTGTATTTATATATATACAATAATTATACACAGTGCACCCACATATATTATCTAAACACAAACTTTTATTTTGGACGTGTTTAATCACGATTAATAGTTTGACAGCCCTAATAATTAGTTAAAAAAACACACACACACACACTTTGTTTACACACTGAGGTTCAAGTCAAAATCATTGTATGTGATTAACACAGATGCATTGATAACCTTAAATATTCCTTTACACTCTTTAAACTTGACTATTGTTCAGCTGGACTATTGAAAATTCTTAGTGAATCATGGGGTTTTAGGAAGTGTACCCACATATGGAACAAATATTTCTTTGTGTGAAGAAATGAATGAAGATTAGAAATAGACCGATAAATTGGCAAGTCTAAGGATTTGGCCGGTATTTGCTTTTTTACTAAATACTGCATAAATGTAGTATACAAGTGAATGTACACTTAATTTCAGTAGCTACTTGTTACTCGTTTAAAGTGAAAGTATGATTTTAGAAGAAAGATTCTCATCAGTACCTTGTAAACTCTCCTCCAATTCTTCTTGTTGTCTTTCAGCATTCTGGTCCAAAGCATGTTCATAACTTCAGGGAACTGCTCATACATAAATGTGGATCTGCAGCATGAATAAGGAGGATTACAATTGCAAGATACTAAATGAATTAAAATGTTTTTAAACCTTCTATTAGATTAATTAAGTATATAATAACAATCAGAGAACAGTAATTACTTCCAGCAGGAGATCCCTGAGTGGCAATTACGCCATGCCAAATTGTCTGAATATAAAGTTTCAGTGAAATCTCAACAAAAAAAAACAAAAAAAAACACATTGATTCTGCCCAGTTGATATGCAGAAGCAATTTTGCTTGGTTTATTACAAGCTAAATAATAGGGATGCATGACATCGTGGAATTATAAATATGATATTATTATATTAAAATTTTTTGAAAATGTACATTTGCAATATTTTGTAATAATGGCTTGTGATATCTGAATGATTTTAATAGGCTACTTGAAAAGTTGTGAAAAGTCAAAGTATTATATCTAATTTAAATATTTTTAAATTGATTTTACATAGTTAAAGCATTATTTAATAGTATCGCATAGCGAAAATCGCAATCTTTAACAAGTTAACGTACATCACATTTTCTTAGATATCGTGTGGCCCTACTATTTTTATACTAAAAATCTGGCAAGTTTTTTTAATCCATCAAAAACAGGAATAATACCACTGACAAACAGAACAGCATTAATGATGTTTGTATATTTTCCCACATATTTCAAGTTATTATTATTCCTAGCAAATATGTCTAAAAGTACTAACACATGGTTTCCATCACAAAGTTTGGCATGTTCAAATACTGTCGAACCATCCATCGCCATCCTGTTTGTGATTTAAATGTAGTGTAATGATGTAATGTACACTTGTTTTGTTGTACAAATTTAAATTTTAAGTCACAAGTCTATGCCATGATGCAACGCAAATGAAATCATCAGCCATCGATGATGAGATCAATGTAATTCTGCAGTAATTGCCCAAGACAAATGCTCTGCGGTAATTCAGAGAAGAGTCATTGAATGCCTGAACACTGAGTAGTTCGAGCACTTACTTGGCGATCTCACCCATGAGCTGACCCGATGGGCCCCAGGGGTCATCATTGGTGGCTTCTCGAACCTTGGACTCTATCTCGGAGTAGTTCATCACAACATTGGTGCTGGGAAACGGAGAAAAACAGAGAACCACAAATAAACACCAGACAACCACACACAGACACACAAGTCAATATATTGTTGCACATGAAGGTGTTAAAAAAACTCTTTTGAGCACGTCCATTTAGGTTGACTGATATGTATTTTGGACTGATAGAAGAGAACAGACTGCCAAGGTTTAAATGCGTTTAGATGAAGCCCGGTGTGAAAAACTGAACCGAGAGGTCTGTTCAGTGTTAAATCTACTGAGCAATTACTAGACTAAGCCAATTCGTTGACATTGTTGCAGATTAACCTGCCAGTCTATTGGGAAAAACACTAGGAAAAATCTACGAGATTGAATGGTGAAGTTGCTAGCCGAAGATATACGATGAAAACAAACAAATATTTTATAAAATTCCCTGACCAACAGAATCAAGCAATGGACCAACTTATAGACCGATCTTTGTGGTTTATAATAACCAGCGACGAGGAAGGTAGACGACAAGGAATAGGAAATTGAGAGCAGGGCACATCATTAACAGTTAATACTCATGTCAACTTGTTTTGTGCTATGTTTTCCACAAAACTTTAGATGTGAGGAAGCGTAGGAGGACGTGACAATGAAATGATGCGCCTTTATTTGGAATTGGAAATAAAAATGCAGAGCAGTTGCTCCCGTGTTCTGATTAATAGACAGTCTAAGTCAAATGGAGAAAGTGAGAAATTAAATATAATTTATGTGCAGTTTTAACTCTAGATGATCATAGCTCAAAGACCAGATTGACAATTAACCTAGGACGATCCTTAAACAAAACCCTACTCTTTAACAGGTTTGGAAGAGACAAGGTAATGCAAATTCATTCCCCAACTTACAAAGTTTACACATGCTGGGAAAATGTTTAAACTACACTTCAGGAATAGTTCACTTCAGTTCAACTTGGACTATCCAACCAAACTGATCATCCTTTTCTCAACACTCAACTTTGAAAATTCCCACTTCATTCCCATTTATGCCCATAAATTTCGGTTAATTCCCTTTAATACCCATTAATTTCCATGGAAAGTTTCATCTCTGAAAATTTCCAGAATTTCTCAGCCCTAATGACGAATAGGAGATGTTCAACAAAATGTCTGAGCTGCTCTTAACTCAGCAAAAAGGGATGATGACTTGGCTACAAGTCAAGTTTTTGGATTTATAAATCACCCTTTTTGCCATGGCTCTCAAATGTCATCAAACGAGGCTTCTCATATGTGTCAGGTCAGGTTTGTTATCACTAGGGTTGGGTATCGAGAATCGATTATCGATTGGAACCGGGACTAACTTTACGTTTTTCCCAGAATCGTTCAAAAGTAAAAATTTCGATTCCTAGTTTCGATATTCACACTCCGCCGACCAGAAGAAGAAACCGCTGAACAACACCAATGAAGAAGTGTCTACTGGAAGTGTTGGCATAACCGCGCGAGTCGAACATGAGTAGCTAACGTCGGCGGTCCAAAGTGTGGCTTCACTTTTCTAAAAATAACAAAATGTCGGCAAAATGCAAAACTTGTGACAAAAGGAGTATTTCCCTTTAGAAAGGAGTATTTCCTTCAGAAAGACCATTGGTTAGCAAGGTTAGCTAAACTTTTTTGTCCCTGCCACTTAAAAGAATCGGAATCGAGAATCGTTGGGAATCGGAATCGAAACAAGGAATCAGAATTGTTCAAATTCAAACGATACACAACCCTAGTTATCACTAACATCTAACAACATCGGTTCTTACTTGTTGCATTTAAACGTTCTGTATAATGACTCCCAATGCTATCCTATAACTTTAAAAGAATGCAACCGCATTTGATTTTATGGACTTTTTTTATATACTCTGTAGATTGTAGAGGTGTAACCAGGGCCTAAAATTAACCAAATGAGAGTAAAAACCGGTGTTGGCGAGGATATGAAATGGTGCCAATCACCAGTTGGCTGGTTACATTTATGAATTGAGAACATGAACAACACTTGGGACAGTTGACGGGCCAGTGCTGCATCGTCACAAAAGTTTAAGCCTTGGCAATTTAAATATTTAAGAGTCAGAAGACATGAAATTGAACTCAATTTGCTACACGCGTGCTGTAGGGGAAGTTTTGGACGCTTTTGGAGTATTTTCTTCAGAAAGACCGTTGGTTAGCAAGGTTAGCTAAACTTTTTTGACCCTGCCTCTTAAAAGAATCGGAATCGAGAACCGTTAGGAACTGGAATTGAAACAATGAATCGGAATCAGAATCGTTCAAATTCAAACGATACCCGACCCTAAGTACGACCTTAAGACCAGGCTAGCCAGAGCATCCTACTAATATAGCCAATCAACATGGAAACATCCTGTAAATAAAAGATCAATTCCACATCATTTGATAAATGACACACTTGAAATCAGAACCACATGACCACTGCAGAGGTGGCACTCAGCAGAGGTTTAACATGCGAACTCTCAAAACAGCTGCAAACACTTTCCATAATCATTACTAATGTGAAAACGTGGCTTTTTCCGCCTCGCTCTCACAGTCCCAAAGGGCAAAGAGGGTGGGAGAGTGGAAGTGGACTTCTGGAAGTTATTAAAGACAGTCAAGTGGTGCTGGATGATGAGCAGGTGGGCAACATGCATTTCGCTGGAACGTGGAAGCAGGTGGTCTGGAAATACAACGTAGCTGATTCACAATCATTTGAAGAGTCAGAGACTGAGCCAAAATCACATCTGATCCAAATCAATGACTTCAGCAAAAACTGGCAAACAAGGAAATCAATCCCGCTCGGCTGCGTCACTTTCAGGATCTGTGGGTGGCGTGGTCGTTCCAACGGACCAGTTTGACTTAGTGGAAGTGCAAATTCAATCTGTAAACACTTTCAAAAACAAAACCTCAAAAGTAATTCAGACTATTCAGATGGAGGCGAATGCTGCACATATGGTCTTGATGACTGAAAGATGGATCTAACTGTGTGGCAGCTGGCAAGGAAGAATGTCAAGTTGCTTAACCAGCGCTATTCCAGAAAAAGCCACACTTAAATTCTTCTTCCAGCTTCCTTACATCATGTATTTGTACGTTGAGCAGGGCTGTAGATACAATTTTTAGGTCTTATTAATAAAACATGAGCATAACGAATAAGTAAAACAGAGATTGACCGATATGTGATTTTCAGGGCTGATGCCGATACTGATTATTACTGATCAAATAGACCCATAACCAATATTTTAAACCAATATGCAAATGTAAATTAATTTCAAAATTAAGCATAACAAAGGGTTTTGACAAATACTTAAATGATTTTAAACATCTTTGAATCTGAGCAGTGTTATTAATAATAATAATAATAAATGTAACTTAAACGGTGCAGGGAGCACCCAGCAGCATTCTGTAAACATTTTGTAAAACTTAAAGACTCTATTTTAATGTTCAAATTAAATTTTAGGAATCAAAAAGCATTTCTAATCAACTGAAATCAAACTTATTCAGTTTTTTTTTTAAATTTAAGGCCCAATGAAAAATGAACTTTTATTTTGACGGGTTGCCGTGGTGATCTTTGAGTTTCAGTGTGTTTGAGATTATATGACGATATTTTTTTCCCGCTGAAGCATTAGACGCTCATGAAGTGATTAAGTGACTCCGGCGGACTCATTACTCCCAACAAATCAGATGTACGGGGACATAAGTCTAGTCTGTGGCTGCGTTAGAGCCAAATATAACGCATTTCAAAATAAAATTATTATATCGGCGAATGGGTTTTGGAAATGGCCGATACCAATAAACATAAAAATGCTTAATATCGGCACCGATAATCGGTCGACCCCTACTACAGAGTTCTTTCCACAAGACACGTTCAGTTCCGTTGAACCGCTAGACTGCATCTTTAGTGGTTCTAAAAAGCTTTGTGTTGTTAAATCACAGAAAAAAAATGCCCTGCATACATTGGAGTGATCATTATTTATTTTCAACAAAAAGACTTAAAACATATTTTACAAGGTAATTATTTTTGACAGAAGATTTTTGGGTGTAGCACCATCTGACATTTTAATTTACAACTATAGCCCTACCGATAAAGGATTTTGAAGGCCGATACCGATACAAATATTTTTGGGTTTTAAAATCCGATATTGCGATATATCGGCCGATGTTTATTTATTTATTTATTGTCATGCTATTATATTATTTTATGTTTAATATATTATATATGGTCATGCTACGATATTATTTTATGTCTCGTGACCAACTCAACAAGTGTTGCCAACAGGGACGGTGTAGAGTGCCCTCTGGTGGACAAACTATACAACTCCAACACTCATGACATGGTTCAAGCGTGTTTCATCCGTTTTTATTTTATTTTCGAAATATTAATTTATCGGCCATTATAACTGCTGATAACGATAGTTTGGAAAAAAACTAATATCGGGCGATAATATCGGTCTACCGATATATCGGTCTGGCTCTGTTACAACATAACATTGCTGCTCATAAATGGTCAAATTATCAGATTTTTTTTAGAGATTTATTGACCTTTTGTAAATAAATAAAAAAGTCAACCTAATAAATGCTAAAGTTCAAATCCAAATCACCAATCAGACACACAAGAAGCAAATTCACTAATGTGATCACAAATCGGTTGCTTCAATGCCAAGTAAGAGTTCACGAGAGCGGGAATGGCAATCAATGCGACTCAAACATGTAGAGAACGCTGCAAAGTTGGCGTAAGATTACAAGGAAAATCTCAGGCAACTGAATAATGAATGATGTGGGTTTATGCAGGCAAGCGGCCTGTAGAGCAGTCACACACACACGAATACATTCCAGACACACGTACGGTGCTGTGTACTGTGCTGCACATATTTTACTGGAATATTCAATATGCAGGAAAGACAAAAGCAGAAGAGGCAGGCTTTCTCTCGCACAAAGAGAAAGGGGCACAGACAGGCGTAGGGGCGTCTTGCCATCCTTTGCATCCGCAGCCTCTTTGTTCTATGGGCCTGCCGAGATTTACTCTCCACTTCTTTTATTCCCTCCTTTGCTGTTCTTCGCTAAAAATGAATGGGTGTGCTTGCACATTCACTGTGGAGCATGTGGCCTGCAAAAAAACCCACAACAAACTCAAGACGCCTCGCATGAAAGCTCTCTGAGTGGTTTCAGCTTTCCTGCTCCGCCACCTCAGACTAAAAAGACTACCTAGAGCTTCTGAGGGAAGCAAAGGTCTGGTTAAAGCTTTACGATGGAGATGAGGACGCTGGCGGTTTATAATAAGTATGATGGAGAGGGAACGAAAGCGCCAGCTAAGAGATGAAAAGCGTGATACCCGGACAAGGGAAAGAAGTCCCAAGAGATGTGAATTATGGAGACGGGTGATTCTGAGTTGAGGCTACCACTGGATTCACTCATATATATATATATATATATAAAGCTCATCGGATACAGGAAGCTAGTTGAACAAACTTTAAGATTCAGAGTTGGTTAAGACCAAACCAAACAAATCCAAGCCAAGTTCACAATGCTTGCAATAAATGTTCTTGGTCAACTCAGGGTTTGATTCACTTCTCTGCTGAAGATTAAGAGAGAGCATGAATTGAAACAATGCAGAAAAAAAAAACACTGTGGCTTCCATAAATGTATTTAGAAGAAAGCCGAAAGGAAAATATCTGACTAAATTAATGCAAGTGATTCAACTGAACTTATAATTAACCATTTACATGGGTTCACAAAGCTTAAAAAGAAAACATGGAAGTTCCGCAATTTTTAATTCATAAGTAAAGCTTTTATTTATGTATGCATTTAAATTAAAAGTTGAATATTCAAAATAGAATTGCTTTTGTGTGATGCATTAAGTTATCTAAAATGCTTTCAGTGTGAACTGAAGTGATTTAACTCGCAGGCTTTGACATCCGAGACATTCTAATTGAAATTGTGAAGTTATTTAACGAAAATAGCTCACGCAGATCCACATCGAGTTGTTGACACATTGTGATTGGTCTCAAATATTTACGATACCTTATTTGACCAAACTACCAACAACAAGCTATTTCAAAATCACATTTAGTACAGTAAAATTGCTATTCTATTATTAAAAGTTAGAAACAAAACCATGTGTGATTATGAATTATATTGGGCAATTGCAAGTAAGAAACCAATCTCACCCCTTTGTCTCAACTTTAACTTTCCTGGAAGTGCTGATGCTGACGTTAAATTGAACACTTTGTTAAAATTCAACAGAAGCAGAGCAAATAACTTTAAAATAGGGTTTGGACAAAGTCCTTTCTCAACAAGAAGAATGGTTTCCACTGTAGTGTGTGCCAGGTGCAAACCGCAAGCTTGTTGCCCGTTTAGGTGTCAGCTAACTCTAACTTCTTAGACAGCGCAGTGAACACGAGAACTACAAAGTCGGAATAATGGTATATTTTTAATTGCTATTGCAATATCAAATCATGTAAATGTACTGCAGCTATCATAATCAATTGTGTCATGACTTGGCATGTAAAAGGAAAATTAACATGGCGTTTCACTCTTTCTGTTGGAAATATGCTGGACAATTTAGTCTAATTTATGATTCTCATCTGTAGGTTGTTGAAATGTTGGTGGATAACCAAAACAAGTCATTGAGGTTATGCATCACTCCAAACCATCTCCCAGCAGCCAAACAACGGATCATCTCCATTTTGCCAAAATTCAATCTCTGGAGTCCCATAACAGAGGGACACAAAGTGACTTCCCTAAACGACATGTTCATACCATGCAATTTAAGGCTGGAATAAACTATACAACTGAAAATCGGAACAGATTGTAAATCATTAGACATAATACACTTGACCGACGATTTTTCGGCATGACCAGTAACCAGCCGGTCAGTCTCATTTCTTCATGGACGGTCCGTTTTGTTACCAGTGAGATACAATAACGCCAGCTGCGCATTCTAAACCTCTTCTCTCCAACGGTTAAGTGACACAGACCCGCCTCCAGTCACTCACTCATCTCATTCGCTCCGGTTAAATAGCCTAGAACCTCACCGATGCTACCGCCAACTTACGCTAAACCGCAACATTATGTTTCGCCACAAACAATTACACACAATTCAACAAAAGCTGCCAGCACCTGTACCAATTTATTTATCAATGTGGTTCCACTGCAAGGACAAAGAAGTCAAACCCAACATTACACAATGAATGACAATGAAAAGGCCAACTATATCAATATCCACCTTCTTTCAGCTGAATTCATGCATGCTTAAAAGATCCCTTCAGCTCTTGGCATCCATTACATTGCAGAAACTTGACTGCGGGGCTTGTTTGTGCAACAGACACCCAGAAGAACAGGGAGTCAGAAAAATGATGAGTAGAATAACTTTTTACAGTTACAGAAAGCATTACACATTAGAGATGCACCAATGTTTCGGACGCAGATTTTTTATCAGGATTTTTTTTTTTTCATCTAAATGGGGCAAACTGACAAGAAAGAAAACAGTTAAAATGTTCCTTTATACCTTAGGAAATGTATTCTCAAACATGAGTTAAAAAGTAATTCCCATGGGTTTGTTTTCACCAACTACTGTGGTTTTACCTTTGGACTTAAAACAATCAAATCATTGTTTCTGGGTTGGTCAGGGGAATGTCACAACAAAAAACTTCCAAAGACCATTTTTATCTTTTTTTTTTGGTTTGAGACCTCCACAGCAATAGGCCATGTTAATAAAAACAATATGAAGCTATAAGATACAGCAATTGTTTGGTCTTTGAATGATACAATAACGTTACCAGCAGATAAATAGTCATTTCTGTCAAGTCATTTAGGAAAAATAGACACCAGGGTTTTGAGATATCACATTGCTAGTAACATTTTGCAGACTAAATAAAGCATCCTTTTACTGGTTAGTCAAGCGACAGGATGCTTTATAAATAACATTATTGTTGAAAACTATCTATTATGTTATACAGACTAATTTCTGTCAGTAAATCTATATAGTTGTGAACATCAATAAAGCACAAGCATGCTCTAACTTTTTGAGAACTTGAGAAAAGCCATGCAGTTTTTCATTAGGTTTGGCTGGTCTAATATTGACTAATTATGATGTTTCTCTTTAATTTGCACCATAAATAGAGAGCATCACTTGCAGAGTAAATATCTGAAGGACTGAATTGAAACTCATTCATTTTCAGGTGAAGAGCACTGACGGATCAAAACAAGGCCCACAGGTCATTCAGCGTTGTATTTTAGGATTGACAGCTTGTCATGTTTGTCACTAAAAATACAACAACAACAAAAATACTAAAGTGTGTTGTGACGTTAACGTAGAGCGATACCGTTATCCATTCACCACCACATGAAATTAGCATGGTGCCTTTGGCTAAGCTAATAGGCTAATTAGCTAGCATGTATAACGGGCCTGCGAGCCGTCTAAATGTATAACATTTAAACAACACAAACTCCATCATTATACAAGTTACACACACATACACTCACAAAAACACATTTGAGAATTGGACACATGCCGTGAAAGACCGTCCAAATGATTGCTGCTGACTAAAGAGATGTTTTAGCGGTAGAGCTACCACTGTTGGCAAAAAAAAATGTATAGATAAGAAGAATGTAACGCTATCTGATAAAGTAGTGGACTGTCTACCAAGTCAACATCTTAAAGCCTTAAATGAAGGTAAACACGCCTATTATGCTCCAAAATGCTGCACGCTCCTGTCATGCCCAGAGATGATGCCTAAGTAGGCAGCTGAGCTCACTAGGGTTTGGAACACAGCCCAGAGAAGAGGGAAAGACAAGCGTGTGTGGATTTAATAGAAGAGCAGGCTTCAATGGGAAGGGGTCATAAATAGGTTTAAAAATGTGAAATAAGAGAGATCATACTGTTATATTAACCGTGTGCTGCTCGTGATCAGCTGAGGCTGTGACGTCACGGGATCCGCACCTTCATAAGTAACGGGCCTCCGCATCGACACACAAGATCTTTAGAAAGCAAAAGCCGGGGCATACTCACGCTTTATCCACCAACTCCCTGACTTTCCACATATTCAACATCTCGGCGCTTTAGCAGGGGCTCTCCGCCTCAATATCTCGTCGTCCAGTCCGCACTAAAACACAGGTGGACTCGGATATCTGTTACCGATAATAACAGAATCCCTCAGCCCCTTCCGCCTCTCCAGCGCTAATCGACACAGCAGCAGCAGCACACAGCGGAGCGGACGGTTACTACGGTGACGCGTATTGTGCGTCAAGGATGGAGAGGACGCGGGCGTGACGTCAGATGTGGTCATCATGGGAAATGTAGTTTTTCGAGGAAACGCAAAGAACTTGTTGGGTCATGAAATGCCGTTTTAGATTTTTATACTAGGTTTCCCCAGGTTAGTTTATATATTTTGCAGAAACAGATAAGGCATATTCTTTATAGATTTTAAATCGAACTTTACATGGCTACACTTTTTAGTGGTGGTAACCCAACTGAATTATAGGCTATAGGGGAGAGCAGGGCACAACGTAACACTTTTTGACTTTGTCAATTTGTGTAAACCTTCTTAGGGTTTAGAGAATTTTTCCCCACATTAATTTAACACATGTCTAGTACAATTATGTGGTTTTGTTTTCTTAATACAGTGTATATTGTTTTCTTGATTTACCCTGAAAGAATGGAAGTGAAATGTGACAACATGCCCCATAGGTGGGGTACATTTTAACATGTGAGGGGCACATTGTAACATCACCATATAACAGTTTAAAATGCTATCTAATCAAACCAAAATATTTTCTTAATAAAATACAATTATTAACTTTTACATGTAAAATAATGGCATTTTTTAATAATTAAAAATATACAAATTTTTGAGTTTGACAACAAACACACCAGAAAACACAGCTACAGCATTGTTCAAAATAAAATAATAATTAGTAATTTCTGAACATTGACTCTCAGTCTTTTTTTACACGTTTCTCTTGTTTTCTCAATAGAATTCCTAAAAGTATAGAATATAATAGCATATTTGTAATGCAGTGTGACATGCCCCAACTGCACAACTTAAACAGTTAGCGAAGCATTAAAGAACTATATCAACTGTTAAACAACAGATTGGAGATTAAAATAATATCAGATTTGTCTAATTTTAAATAAACACAAAAAATAGAGATGAAAAATTAACTTAAGTAAGAAAATGCATGAAAATATTTCTTAAATATATAGAAGCATGTGTGTGTATTTATAAAATTAATATACACAGTGCACCCACATATATTATGTAAACACAAACTTTTATTTTGGATGCGATTAATCGTTTGACAGCCCTAGTTAAAAATGATCCAAAATCTTACAGTCTATGGGCCAAATCCACATAAAGCCACTTTTGCATGATAGATCTTTTATAGATTAATAGATATATTTGATATTTATCACAGAGTTTGTGAATTGCAAGCATTTTGCTAAAATCAGCAATTGAGTTTGAAGTTGCAGATAGTCATAGCTAATTCATGTCGCTCTGTCTTTCAACTTCTGACTCTGGAAAGTGGGACAAAGCTCCCCAAATGTCTCTGTCAAAACTTAATGGACATTTCCAGTACACCCTTCAACAAGAGGAGGACGCCTAACAACAGCAGTCAAAAGCAACAACATCCACGCATTCAGAAAACACCGTGATCCTTCATAGCCCAAATATAAAATGGCAGAAAGGAGCCATCCTTGAAAGTCTGTTAATCCTGCGGCACTTTGGCATCCCGATTCCATCACGCTCGTCTCTGTGATGGACGGCGGACATCTGCGAAGGTTAGGCCACCCGTTTCCTGATGTCGTCTCCAATTCAGGGTCCATTTCTCAAGAGTCTGTGTCATATTGCCTCCATGTGTGAATTCCGGTGAAACGCTGAGATTTTAAAGACGGACTCGGATGGAGATAAAAAAGGCAACCTTTCACATAAACACACGGTATAAATAAATCATTAACCTGATGACAATCAAACAAGCAAGAAACATCGATTGTCTAGAGTGACAACAGACACAAGACGGCACTTAATGTCCTCAAAGTCTAGCACTCGAGGGAGCTGAGAGACCATTGTGGGCAGGCAGATTTGAAGTCTAGATGAGGATGTCAGGACACTCAGGAACCATTTGATCAGATTAACTAAAAGGAGTGGCAGAGATTGACAGCTGAGGCTGTTTTGTGGCTGCCGATAAAGTATTCAGTAGTGGTGAGGCCATCGGGAGGGGTAAAGTGGTAAACAATGTCCATGACTCTCACTTAGACTGAGAAAGTGCTGTGGCATGGAAAAGCTGTGATGAGGTGTGAGATATACACATGGCCTCTTGGCAATTTACTCAATCGCTAACACCTACACTCTCAGAAAAGGTACAAAAGCTGTCCTTTTTTAAAAAGGTACACTTTTGTACCTTAAGGGTGCATATTGGTACCTTAATGGTACATATTAGCACCTAAAATGAACCTGAAATGTACATATCATCACCAAAAATTTACATATTAGCACATAAAATGTATATATTAGCACATAAAATGTACATATTAACACCTAAATGTTCATATCAACACTTAAAATGTACATATTAGCACCTGAAATGTACATATTAGCACCAAAAATGTACATATTAGCACATAATATATATATATATTAGCACATAAATGTACATATTAACACCTAAAATGTACATATCAACACTTAAAATGTACATATTAGTACCTGAAATGTACATATTAGCACCAAAATATGTACATATTAGCACATAAAATGTACATATTAACACCTAAAATGTACATATCAACACTTAGAATGTACATATTAGTACCTGAAATGTACATATTAGCACCAAAAAATTTACATATTAGCACATAAAATGTATATATTAGCACATAAAACATACAAATTAGTACCTAAATTGGACAAAAGTTTACCTTTTGAAAAGGTACAGCCTCAGTGACAGCTTTCGTACCTTTTTTCTGAGTGTATAGGTATAAATGAATGCATTCAGTTTGATATTAAACAATACCGCATGATTTAAATAAAACCAATTCATTTAGATGTTAAAATTTTTAGTGCACTATTTATTTCACTGTAGTGTAAGGGTTTTAACTCAATTGAAAGTAAATATCATGGTTTCACTTCGTTTTAGGCTTAGGTTTTCCACTTGGTATTAGTTCTATACTTTAGCATTATAAAAATGCACATTAACTGTGAACCACATGCATTGAGAAACATTGTGTAAAATGATCTTCCATTAAAGGCCTGCTTCATGCTTTCATTTCGACTCATTCAAAGTGGGAAAACACTTGCTGAAAGACTAAAACCAACATAAAAACAACCATAACACATTTCCAAATTCCATTTGACTCAGTATTTTCATTTTTATTTAATTAATCATTAATTTTATCAAATTCCCTTGATGGGATTTTTGATTTGAATACTCTTTATCAGCTCATTTAAGTGTCCTAACTGAGGGTTAATACAGTATTCCCCAACAGAGGGCACTATTACACCTCAAAATACACAATATATGAGTCGTAGACTTCAAATTCCTGTTATCCATTTACACATAATAAAAAAATATGACTCATGACACAAAAATAATTGGCATCCGTATTTGGTCCCCTTACAAAAAAAGCGACTATTGCAGTAGCATACACATTGATGGTGCTTTTAGATGCTCTTAGGAACGCAATTTAGTGCAATAATTCATATAGTAGTAAAGTAATGGCATAATAAAACCGTATTTGTTTAGATTTAACAGAGAGAAAATAGCAATAAAACATTTCGGAATAATAATATGGATGTGGATGTGAAAACTGCATACCACTTGAAAAAAAAAAAACAACTTAAGTTCATTTGTGGTGAGAAATGAATCAAAGAAAAGCATCTTTGAATAAAAGCGTGAAAAGAACAATGACAAATCTGCCAATGAAGGGCGATGGCATAGTTTTGAACTCTACAAGACAAAGATATTTGCATTTGCATCGCATTTATAATAAAATATGAACACACACACACACACAGTTTCTTGGTATTTAAGACAATTGTTTCCATATGGCATACAAATACAAAGAACAATGGGAAAATGTGCATTGTTTTATGTTGTTTTTGTTTTTTTTAATTTTTTTTGGGTCAGCTTTGTTTTGCTATAGTAGAGAGCAAAAGAAAACACAGCCGCATGTCCGTGACCACGCACAGTGATTTGGACTGCATTTGCCATGGGAAACTCAGCTGAGTAAACAAGCTCTGTCCATTATCGTTCATAAAACCTGACAAATAGTTCTCGATCACCAATTATGTCCCGGCTTCAGGTCTGTAACCCTTTCAAAACCCACAGCCCAACAAGCAGTTTCTCAAAATAAAGAAATGCATGATTTGTCTATATATCACCTCTATTGATTTAGGCCTGCCCAGTTATAGAAGTGGAACAGTAACCATGCTATACATTTATTTTTTTTTTAATTATTTTATTTATTTGTGCTTACTTGTTATGGTACTTGCTCTGGAAAACCAAAACATGTTTGTAGGCAATTGGTATTAACTCAACCCTGTATAAGGATATAAAAAACTGTACTTGAAGTACTGCAATGAACATGCAATTAAGTGTCCAAAAACGTTACCACTCGTAGTAATATTATTTTTAACCAGGAATAACAAGTATATAACATGCACTCTTTAAAAAATATGCTTAAGTGTACATTTCATATTTTTTGCATTCAAAATATTTTAGGATTTAATATCAGTCCAAATATGAAAATAAAGGCAGCTTTAACAACCAAACCACATTTTCACAGTCATTCTTGTACTTAATGAAACAAACAATATGATTATTATGTATACATATTGAAATTCTGATAGTTATTTTATATTCCTATTACTTATATCATCTGTAGTAAGTCATTGGATCATAAAACAATTGATTACACTTTAGTTTAGGGTCCAATTCTCACCATGAACTAGCCTATTAGCATGCATATTGGCTGTTTAAAAAAATATTGTTGGTTTAACTTAAAAAAGTAAGTACTTGGTTGCCTTAAAATTTTAAGTTCATTGAAATGGAAAAAGTGAGTTAATACAATGAAGGAGAATGATTTAAATCATCAGAAACTAAAAATTATATGTTATCTTAACTGAATAAATTAAGTTGATTTGACAAAAGAAAAAATGTTGTGATTACTAATCATGAAAAGATTTTTTTTTTCAGTGTACGTATAAATGGCTTATAATGCCTTACATATTAATGCCTTATTCTGCATGACCTTATTCTAAATTTCCAATCCTACCAATACCTAAACACAACAAAACCCCGTCTGGTAAAATCAGAAATCAGGAAATCAAGACGGTTGTGGTTCATTTCTGTATATTTTGGCGCTCCAGGGCAAACTGCCCACTGTATGCGTGGCATCGTGCCAGAGTTTTGTTACAGTACCTACAACAAGCTGGAAACAATCGACACTGTTATGGACTGTTTGTGCTGAATTACAATTGCTGTAATGTTCCTTAGCCTATACTCAGATCCTTCGTCTGAACAGCTGCCCGCAGTTTAGCCTGTCACAGAAAAAGCTGGCAGTGTTTTAGAGGCTGGGTGTTCTCATTTTCTCTTAACACTCCTCAAGTTTGACGAAGATACAATAAAAAAAATGACCATCAACTTTGCTTAAAGGAGTAGTTCACTTTTAAAACAACTTTTGCTAATAATTTACTCACCCCCATGTCATCCAAGATGTCCATGTCTTTCTTTCTTCAGTTGAAAAGAAATTAAGGTTTTTGATGAAAACATTCCAGGATTTTTCTCCATATAATGGACTTCAATGGGGTCCAAACGGTTCAAGGTCCAAATGACAGTTTCAGTGCAAACTGCAAACTGTTAAAAAGGCTTTAAACGATTCCAGACGATGAATAAGGGTCTTATCAAGCAAAACGATCGCTCATTTAAAAAATAAATACAAAAGTTGAAGTTTTATAAGCACAAATGCTCGACTCTCCTGTTTGAAATCCTTCATCAAAATGAACGGATCTTTTATCGAGTCATAAAATTTGTATTTATTTTTTAAATGAGGGATCGTTTCGCTTGATAAGACCCTTATTCAGCCAGTTTGCAGTTTGCACTGAAACTGTCTTTTGGACCTCGAACCGTTTGGACCCCATTGAAGTCCATTATATGGAGAAAAATCCTGGAATGTTTTCATCAAAAACCTTAATTTCTTTTCGACTGAAGAAAGAAAGACATGGACATCTTGGATGACATGGGGGTGAGTAAATTATCAGCAAAAGTTTTTTTTAAATGTCTGAACATTTCTCCTTTCTCTTAAAGTTACAGTTCAGCAAACAATTTTCACATCGTTCCAACCCTGTATGACGTTTTCTTCAGCGTAACACAAAACAAGACATTATGAAGAACTATTTTTGTCCATCCACAACAACACCTTCCACTGAGCAAACAAACTGTAAGACATTTTTCAATATACTTTATTTTGTGTTTCACTGAAGAAAGAAAGTCATGCAGGTTTGGAACACGATGAGGGTGAGTAAATGATGACAGAATTTACATTTTCGGGCAAACTAGAGGGAGGCTCCTTTTTCTATTAAGTGTAGCAGCATTTACCAAGATACAAAGGGGTTTTATTTCAGGCACAATCAACAAGAGGGAATGCATTCCAGAGCTGTTCCCAAAATAAACTGGCTAGTAGCACAAAAAATGGGCACTTTTTAAGTCACATCGCTAATCTGGGGTGTACTGGGACCTGTGCCCATGGGATAAGAAACCTCTTTTGAATTTACAGACTTGCTCCTTTTGTCAATCTTTTAAGGAGGTGTAAACTTTGTTTGTACATGCGGTTTGTGAATAGAGAGGAATCTTATAAGAAAACACATCTTTTAAGTTAGCTTGTTAGCTTTTACGCCTTAACCTATTGTTTAGGAAAACTGCTCGACTATCAGGACCTTTGTTGTCATTTCTCTAGATGTACTGTCAAGAATTGAAGAGACAAATTTTACAAAAAAGCAGTGCACTCGATTGGACTGGTCCTTTCTGTTCTTTTTTTTTTTGGCGTCTTTGTCTAAAGAACATAGAAATTGGTGCTCAAAAGCATCTGTTGGTAATGGCCATGACTGAATTAACTGAATTCATTTAGTTACATCTACACTTGTTAAGAGTTTTGAGTTAGGCCTAATTACACAGTTGTAACTTACACAGTTGTTGCACTTTAAAATATCTAAACTTTAATATCAAATCACACTAAAGTTAAAATTATAACCAAGTTATAAAAATGTGTGCCCTTTTTTAAGCAAGACAAATAACACATTATGAATTAAATGGACTTTAAAGCAAAACCTTTCAATTGGAAGTAAATGTGTTTTAGTGTATTAAAGAGTCATGTTTCTTTAAGTACACTTAGTTGGCATTTTATTTCATTCCTTATATTTTTTGCAAGCACATTTAAAAGAATACATTCTTCTACACTCTAAAAATGCTGGGTTGTTTTAACCCAACTTTGGGTCAAATATGGACAAACCCAAACGTTGGGTTAAAAATGTAATTAAAAAATGTAACCCAATGGCTGGGTTTGTCCATATTTGACCCAAAGTTGGGTTAAAACAACCCAGCATTTTTAGAGAGTTAGATTTGAAGTACACAACATTCAATTCAATTAAGCACAATTCTATTTATTTTGTTTCTAGGCAAATTTTACTCGACCAAATGGTTCAAAAGTACGTTGCAAAAACATTGGACCTTTTAGAGGTGCTATAGGACTTAGAAATTGCCACAATGAATGTTACCTTCTCCAATCAGGGTGCCAAATTTTCACATCTTTTTGTTTTATATGGTTATGAGATGCCATATATATCCCACTGTGCAAGAAGAAAATTAAGAAAACCAACATACAATAGATGCACGCCCACCATCAGTGCTTGGTTTTAAGGTCAAACAATCAAAATTAATGATATCATGGCATCGCTAATACTTTTACCAGTTTACACCGGTCTAAGTGTGGCTTGTATTCTGAATTTCATCATGCAAAACTTCAGAGGTGCCAACATAAGCTCCTCAGACAGCAGACCTTAAAAACCCGATCCCCATCCGATCTAGTTGTAAAACGGTTCATTCGCTGCGTAAATATTGACAGTTCGACATTTGTTTCACACAGGCTAATTCAAAGGCACTGACGGGAAACATTAAACTTGTTGCAAAACTTGCGAGGGTGAGGTCATTGCAAAAGTATTCCTTAGTGTCATAAATATATCACCCGCTATAGTCAGTATGAGAAGTCTGCCTTTTGTTTCTTGCTCTACTAGATTAACATCAAAAAACATAGGGAGTGTAGTCTAACTCTCATCCAAACTGGGCAGTTGGAGAGTTTAAGTTCTTAAAACAACACGGGACTGTCAAAGCGGTTCTCTCGCTGTTCTTAAAGAGTGCTGAAATCTCTTTTTTAAAACAGTCAACTCTTAGTGGGCTGACGTGACCCGTAGGCATAAACAAATATTATGTCTTCGCCGGCCGGAGGTAGAGTCAGCTGCGTCTGAGAAAAGGTGTTAATTGTTTTCAGGCTGTCATCTTTAAGAGCTGTTGAGATCAGTTAAAGTCATCAGCATGTGCTCGGTGAAACAACCCAGCTTGGGTGTGCTGTGTGTCTGGAATGCGAGAAGCAGATATAGATTAACCGTGTGAAAAGAGACCGCTTCAGGGGGAATGTCCGACCTAATTCGTTTCTCAGCTTGAGTGAGAGTCAATAAATAGTTTATTGAAATATGTCAATCATTTACATTTATTCATTTAGCTGACGCTTTTATCCAAATCGAATTACAATTGCTATATATATCAGAGATCGCACGCCTCTGGAGCAACTAGGGGTTAAGTGTCTTGCTCAGGGACACATTGGTGTCTCACAGTGGATTCGAACCCACGATCTCACGACCAATTCGTACGAATTCGTATTAATGATTAAAAAGTGACTAATTCATACGACCTCACTCGTACGATTTGTCTAAACCCACGTGATGGTTGGGTTTAGGGGCGGGGTCAGGGGTAGGTTATTCGTACGAATTCATACGAATTGGCCAATTCGTAAAATATGTACGATTTTGCACAAATAGTACTAATTCGTACGAGTGAGGTCGAATGAATTGTTACAAATTAGCCACCTTGTAAAATTCGTACGAATTCCCTTGAGGTTATTCGTACGAATTCATACGAATTGGCCAATTCGTAAAATATGTACGATTTTGCACAAATAGTACTAATTCGTACGAGTGAGATCGTATGAATTGTTACGAATTAGCCACCTCGTAAAATTCGTACGAATTCCAGTGAGATCGGCTTGGGGTCTCACACCAAAGGCATGTGTCTTGTCCATGCGCCGTCGCCACCAAGAAAATACATTAGTCTTGGTTTACTTAGCATTCACACTGTTACGTTTAAGACCGAACCTAAAGGGTGGAAGATGGCGGACATTAAACAAAACTTTAATATCAAAATAAACAAACAATAAAACGAAAACGGTTGACCCTTATGGACATCTGCCGCATATAAACATAATAAAAACACAACATGTGTCAGGCCTGGTCCTCTCTCATCCTTCACTGTCGTCATCATTTACCTTAAATTCACCCAAATAAGAAACTTCACTCATCATTTACTTGCTCCTGCTCTTTGTTCTTGTGGTCCGGTCAAAAAAAAAAAAAACATTAGTCTTGGTTTACTTAGCGTTCACACAGTCACGTTTAAGACCGAACCTAAAGGGAGGAAGATGGCGGGAATTGGCAGACATTAAACAAAACTTATTCACTGATTTCATGAATAAGTTTGGAAATAAGTTTAAAAAAATTATTTTTTAAAATAAATCTCAAAAATGCTAAAAATGAAGATGTGTGCATTCCTTTTAATTTTTTAATTTTTCTTTTTTTTATCAGAGAGCACACAGTTATTTAAACCATATAAAAATGAACCACAGTTAATTGTTTTAATTTATGTCTTTAAATTAAAACGTTTGAAACGAGTAGGCCTATCTTTTTTGCTTATAACAGCAAAAAGTATCAAAAAGATTAAATTTCATTGATATAGGATTCATTTATGTTATTATATCGATTTGGACTGAAATGAGGGTAAATATGACAGAATATGACTTTGTTCTGTTGAACACAAAGGAAGATATTCTGAAGATGGTTGGTAATCAAACAGTTGATGGGGTTCATCTATTTTTTGGTTCCCCTTTATTCTTCAAAATATTGTGTTTTCAGCAAGAAACTCATACAGGTTTGGATCAACTTTTTGATTTTTGACAGGATTTTTGGGTGAACTATCTCTTTAAAGGTACGCTACCCTGACTAACAACCAAACTGGGCCATGCACATTTTAGTTCATTTAAACATCTTGACAGAGAAAGTCCCTAAAAGCCAACATATTTAATCATATAGCATCGCTAACTAAAAGAATGAAACTCTAGATACCCAGGAGAGAGGGTAATTGCTGGCAGTAGAGCCTGAAATCCCCTTCATACACACCCTTTTTTTTCTTAGCAATGTCAGCAGACCCCCCAACTTTAGTTCTCCAGACCAAACTAAATGTTACTGATCCTGACCGATGTAGAGCTTGGAAATGTAAAGGGATTGACCAAGTCCATAATAAGAAACAGTGAGTTGTAGGATAAATGCCCCAAGGCCTACCTTTCTGGCTCGTCCACCTGTCGGTCTGAATAAATATTGGATACTGTGTCTACAGGGTGGTGAAAAGGACATATAGTGGAGCTCATTGCACATTTTGCAGAAGGATTGAAATATGGTTATAGTAGGTCTATGTCCCTCACATGCACTTGAATGGAAATGATATATTAACTCATATAAGAGGTTGCAATAATCTATCTATGTGACAACATGCTTTTTAAACCATTCACATATGCTGCAAGTACCTTGGTGGTATAATTTAATAATTTGGGGTGTTTAATAATTTCAATTTAATAATGCATCTAAATTTTTCAAAACAGAAGTCTACAACAAGTATGTCTGTAAACTGCCAAACAATGTATACTTCACTCCTACTCTAGCTATTTTGTTACCTGGTTAATTGTGTGAACTTGAAATTTGAAACCGTCTCATGCCTGAACCCCGTAATTAAGAGCCAGATTTCACGTCTGCCTGTTTTCTTGTTCCTCTTACACAGTAAATTAATTTAATTACTCAACAATATTCTGTCAGTAATTGCACATTTCAAGCAGAAATCTCTCTTGGACATTTGCATTTATGCATTTGAGTCTCTCACGCGTTTTCTCTATACAACATTACACCATTTCTACCGTGTTGGGTTTGGGTAAATATTCACTTGGAGCCGATCGGTAGAAGTTTCAACGGCCCAAACCACAGAGCATACATTTTTCATGTCATATTTGCATGTGCTGTCCTGACCAATCAGACTCCTCCTTCATTATGTTGCATGATGAGCGTGGCTTTCTCACAGGAGGAGCCATGTCCTGCCCTATCAACATTAATTGTAAGAAATCAGCTGAGAGAAAACTATTAGCACTAATGCTCAGAGAAATCTGTGCAGATGGGTGTTTGCTCTCTCTCCACCTATCTGTGACGAATCCTTCGAGACTTTCCTACTGTAGATTAATGCTGTCAGTCACACACCAACACAGCTTGGGCTCCTCCCCTTAAATCTAGCTAGCATTTATAATCAGATGCTTTGGAGGTTTTCATTTTTCATGGATGAATATTTTACCTGGATCAAGAAGATTACCTTGACTTTAATGACTGAAAAACAGCATAGCATTTACTCTAAATAATGCTGGGTTGTTTGAACCCAAATTTGGGTAAAATATGGACAAACTCAAATGTTGGGTTCAAAATGTAATTTCAAATTTTAACCCAACCTCAACTTTAATTTTCAACTGTAATTGCATTTTTTAACCCAACATTTGGGTTTGTCCATTTTTGACCCAAATTTGGGTTGGAACAAGAGTTTAGAGCGCAATAAATATCAATTAAAATGCATTGAGTGAATGATAAAATAAATGGTCTCTAAACTGTTCTGTAACTGTAAAATGACCTCGCCAGTACTGGTCTGGCAGCAGAATACAGCATTTTTAGTGGTTTTCGTGGATCCTTGTGAAAATGTGGAAAAAAAAGGACTTTGTATGTGGGATTGTTGGTATTGATATATTGTGTGTATCCCTCAAACCGTCTTCACTTTATAGCCCTTAATCCTGTAATTGTGGACAAATGTGGGCACAGAGGACTCAGGTGTGATCCTAATTTTTATTGATTATAAATGTTATATCACTGTCTTCGATAAAGTTTTGTCAATCCATTTATGGTGTTTTTTTTTTATTTTGGGGGTATTTTTGAATTTATTTACTTCAAAAAGTACCATATTTTCTATGTAAATTAATTACTATGTAGTTTTATTTTTTTTAAATTTTTTTAACTACATTAAAATATCATTCCAATAAGTTCTTAGAGCTAAAACCTAAAGATGAAGTGCCTTTGCTGTCACCTGGTGTCTTATTTTGGCTTATTTTAGAATGCTCTAAATTCCCATTCATTTCTATGGGTGCCCATTTTTGACTCAAATACAAGATTAAGATGGGGTTTTTTTTCCCCCTTCAAAAAATTGTTTTCAGGAGGCAAACTTAGGAAAAGTAGCCAAGTCTTGTACCGCTCAGATCAAGGGAAGTATTTTTTAAAAATAAATCAAAACTATTTTTCCCACATTTGTCCAGAATACGGTTTTAAGGTTAAAATGCATAATATCTTCTTTATTTAATTTGAACGTTTCGCTTAAATACGTGACTGTGTAGTCTTTTATCTGACGCGGTCACATTTTAGAAGTTGATGATTTATGGCCCGATAAAACCATAAAATTGAACAAGGGTCTGTTCTCTTTTTCCACTGACTGTGTATATTTGTTTCCCTGCACTCAAAAGTCTGGCCCCGTGAGAAGTGAACCCTGTCAGCTCTGAGACATGAATTGAGGCGGCACTCTTTCCACAGACTCTCTCTCTCTCCCTTTCTCTCTGTCTCACCCCAGGGGAAGGAGCAGCTGTCAGCCCTCAGCACAAGAGGGACCCTCCGGGGCACCTGGGGACCACCGCCAAGGCCATCAGGGCCTGCTGGATCCGGTCTGTCAGTGAGTAGCCACCCTCAGGGAGCCCTGAAACAGCGGCTCCCTCCTCCCACCTCCCATGCCTCTTTTCAGAGTCTCTTTCTTCCCTCTGTGACAGATGAGCCAGGACAGTGTGAAGATGTGCACCTGTCTATACAGCGAATGTGCATTACTGTAAGAGCTGTCTGTCACGCGCGGGGTCTGATCTTCTGTCAGCCCAAAGAGCCCCGTTCACGTTTACTGACGCAGGACATATGTCTGGATGAATATGGGAGTGTGCTTGGCTGCTTGCATGTTTGTGACTATAATGGGACATGCAATTCAGAATGTGTCCCTTTTCATTTCATGAATCCAATTCTGACTTTATATCTCGCAATTCTGACTTTGGATCTCGCAATTCTGACTATATCTCGCAATTCTGACTTTATATCTCGCAATTCTGACTATATCTCGCAATTCTGACTTTATATCTCGCAATTCTGACTTTATATCTCGCAATTCTGACTATATATCTCGCAATTCTGACTATATCTTGCAATTCTGACTTTATATCACGCAATTCTGACTTTGGATCTCGAAATTCTGACTTTATATCTCGCAATTCTGACTTTAAAACTCTCAATTCTGACTTTATATCTCGCAGTTCAGACTTTATATCTCACAATTCAGACTTTATATCTCGCAATTCTGACTTTATATCTCACAATTCTGACTTTATATCTCACAATTCTGACTTTATATCTCACAATTCTGACTTTATATCTCGCAATTCTGACTTTATAACACACAATTCTGACTTTATATCTCACAATTCTGACTTTATAACACACAATTCTGACTTTATAACTCACAATTCTGACTTTATAACACACAATTCTGACTTTATATCTCGCAGTTCTGACTTTATATCTCACAATTCTGACTTTAGATCTCGCAATTCTGACTTTGGATCTCGCAATTCTGACTATATATCTCGCAATTCTGACTATATCTTGCAATTCTGACTTTATATCACGCAATTCTGACTTTGGATCTCGAAATTCTGACTTTATATCTCGCAATTCTGACTTTAAAACTCTCAATTCTGACTTTATATCTCGCAGTTCAGACTTTATATCTCACAATTCTGACTTTAGATCTCGCAATTCTGACTTTATATCTCGCAATTCAGACTTTATATCTCGCAATTCAGACTTTATATCTCGCAATTCTGACTTTATATCTCACAATTCTGACTTTATATCTCACAATTCTGACTTTAGATCACACAATTCTGACTTTATATCTCACAATTCTGACTTTATATCTCGCAATTCTGACTTTATAACACACAATTCTGACTTTATATCTCACAATTCTGACTTTATAACACACAATTCTGACTTTATAACTCACAATTCTGACTTTATAACACACAATTCTGACTTTATATCTCACAATTCTGACTTTATATCACACAATTCTGAGAAATAATGTCAGAATTGTGAGAAAAAAAGTCGCAATTATCTTCTTTATTTTTCAGTGGCGGAAACAAGCTTCCATAGGATTGTACAATGATCAAAAATAAGAAATGTTTCTTGAGCAGCAAATTTGCATATTCGACTGATTGGATCATTTGACATGTAAAGACTGAAGTATTAAACATAATATTAAACCACATACATTACATTAAAAAAATAACTTTCATGAATTTAATATTTAAAAGTCATGATGGAACACAACGGCTGTTTGGTCATTGGGATATCAGAATGTTTTGATCATATTTTATGACCGCAATAGGGCTGAGAGAACATTGAGCAGACCCACAAATCTCTACATATCAACACCAACATTTAGCATAACACATCCTGTCCCTTTATTCTCTCATGGGAGTGCAGAGAAAAAGATCTTCACTTCCTGTTCCAGCAGCATGACCTCATAATGCCATTACGCCAACTCTTACAGGCTGGAAAACATGAGCGCGGCCTGTGGGAATCCCAGCACTCTCAGGCGGGTGTGGTTGGAGAGATCTGTGGGTGTGTGTAAGAGTTCCCCAAAGTTTTGGCAGGTGAAAACATAATGTTAATTAGTTCTCACATCACTCTATATCCTATTTAAAGTGCCATTTAAATCTGACATCATCCAATTATTCTGCATATCATGTGCTTTATCAACAGCCAAATAATTACAATTGACGAATTAAACAGAGTTTCATCACTACAAATACTACATGACTTGCAATTTAAAATCTGTGAGAATTATTTCTTGCTGGCTTGGATTAAGGAACTGTTCATCAAAATAGTGCGCCTTTAATAGTTGTTTTCGAATATGTAAATAAAATGTACGTTTTACCAGGAAAATACTACTTCAGTCTTTCTACATCGACTACTTGCAATTTATTTGTAATTATTTGTGGAATTTACAAGCAATTTGGTAAAAATGATAACCCAAATCTTATCTTGCACCATTTGTTTTCCAAATCAGAGCAGAATAAACTTTCCATTAAAAAAAAAAGTGTGTATGCATGCTATACAAGGCAAGCATGTTTTGTTGAATGACTTTTACTGAAAAACATTTAGATCAGTTCAACCCATTCTAACATTAAAGCATTAGATCTGGGTTCAAAGCCATAGTGTGTGTCTTGGATTCCTCGTATGTTGGCCTTCAGTGATTTTGCTTCACATATATGTGTGTGTGCGTGTGCATATATGTGTGTGTGTGTGAGCCAGTCTCAAGGTCAGGCAGGAAATGCCTGTACAGATGTTGGCTTCATTTAGATGGTTATGAGAATATCCCAGCTCAGACAGGAAACGGGTGCGCTTTGTAGCTTATGGCAGTGTTGAGTTTGCACTCGTATGAAATAAAACACTGAACGAGTTGAGTTGTTGACAAGAGACAAATTGTTTTGCATTATAACTGCTGTTCAAAAAGCCATTATAAATATTATATTCCTGATAGTAAAAGATACATACCTTAAGGTGATGTATAAGTGATGATTTTGACTTTCCACAATATTTTACAATTTCAACCACTAGACTTGATAAAGAGTTACATTTTATGATTTCACTCCAGATATTAATGATTTTCCCTGATTTTAACATTGCTTAGATTTTTTAAATTCTATTTTATTATGCCAAGTGATATTTTGCTTATACGTGTAATTTCTCGTTTCACAATAGACATCCCTAATATCAGATTTTGCTTCTTAAATGCCATTTTAAAGATAATTTTATCTTGAAAAACAGCTAAATTAAGTTCAATTTATAGATTGATTAAATATTTAGTTAGATAAACAACCAACATTCTATGTGAGTTTTGTATAATACAATAAATAATACATAATAAATATTTAAATAAGTCACAATATAAAGCCTTATTGTTTTATGGACATCATTATCATGGCAACATTACATTTTGATTTGAGGAAAAATAAAAAAAAGGCCTTTTCACCTACAGTAGGACCTTACATATTTGTTTAGTTTAGCTTGGGTTGATATGATTTCTATTAAAAAAATACTGCCACTGACTAGATGGCGCTCTTCAACCAAAAAAAAAAAGAAAAAAAGTGGAGTAAGGTTACTTACTTGACCTCTTTCACCCTTCTCTCTCTCTCTCTCTCACACACACACACACACTAACATGCACTCTCTTTCCTCAGGGAGCTGTATGCTTTTTTCCTTCCATTTCTAAGCTCGGGGCTTCTTTTTGTGGACGTGTGATCGGTGCACATTTGGGAGTTTGAGAAAATCCCTGGCATCTTGCCACGCTTTCCATTCATTTAAACATGAACCTCTGCACATGTCAATGTACTTTCATATTTTGGAATGAAAAATCAAAGGATTGCTCCATTATTGAAAACAAATCTGTGGTGTAAGCCACAAAAAGTGAAATACAATCAGTGTGAGTCGATAGAATTACATATATAAAATATATGAGGAATACTGAAGAGCTCCAAAAATGACAAAATAGTTCACAAATTAGAACTTGAGAAGTGAAATTAATATATTAATGTTAATTATTGTTATTAATGTATTTTGTTTTCTAAAAAAATATGCTTAAAACATAAAAAAAAATCTGCCAATGGAGTATGAAAAGCTTTAACATTTTTCAGAACATCTCCTTTTATGTTCCACACACTCTAAACGGTGCTGGGTTGTTTCAACCCAAATTTGGGTCAAATATGGACAAACCCAAATGTTGGGTTAAAAATGTAATGTACATTTGAAAGTGAAAGTTGAAGTTGGGTTTTAAATTTTAAATTAATTTTTTAACCCATCATTTGGGTTTGTCCAAATTTGGGTTAAAACAACCCAGGCCCAGCATTGTTTAGAGTGAATGAAAACGTACAAAAGAGATTGATAAGAATTGGTCACCAATTTGCCACCAACATACAGTAGTAGTTACAAATTGTTAATGATAAAACTGTTTTATTTGTCTTATATTTGAGAGTTTAATTCTGGCTGGTCAATCTGACTCTTTGTCTCTCTCTATAGGTGGTCTCTGAGTTCACAACTCATGAATTAGTCATCGGTAGAACTTTACACAGGGGAGATCGGTCTGCTTTGTCCTCTCTGGTCTTTCACACATACACACAAGACATACTTCCCTGCAACATACACACTTCATGGGAAAATATGCAAACTTCCAGAAACACAAAGACAGAAACACGTTCACAATCTAGATTCAAACCATTCGTACACACACACACACACACACACACACACACACACCTCAATCCAGTGGCACTGCCAGGGCTTTTTCATGTTGGGTTTGATATTCTGTTAGAAATAACACGTTTGATGCTCTTGAATTTGCATCTCCAGGCTTCATTCTCAACTCAGGGAAAAAAAAAACTGGGTAAAGTTTTCACTATTCCTATTGATGAATGAAAATTTGAGGATGTTGTTGTGATTATGATTTTACATTTTAATGTTAAACATAATGTTTCATCATCTAAATGTTTATGTGTGCCATAGGAAATTAATTTAGAAAAGTCATTACTGGGTCTTTGCGGATTTTTTTCCATGTATTAGCCTATCTTCATTCTTAGACAAATACTTTGAACTAAAATGTAAAGTTTTTCAGCCTCTTTAAATGAAGAGTTCACCTTCACCACAGAATAATGCAATTGTATGTGTCATTCTTTCTGCACTCTAAAAATTGCTGAGTTGTTTTAACCCAACTTTGGGTCAAATATGGACAAACCCAGCCATTGGGTTACATTTTTATTATTACATTTTAACCCAACGTTTGGGTTTGTCCATATTTGACCCAAATTTAGGTTAACCCTCTGGGGTTCTTCGGGTCAATAATGACCCGAAGCGTTTAAATAAAAAAAATGTTAAAAATCGTAGCTTCATCGGAATGGTCCGAAACTTGGTGACTTTATTGGTACTTGGTATATGAACACCCAAAAAAATTGGGGACAGGATTTGAAACGTCTAAGTGGTTTTAAAAAAAATAGTCACACTCAGGACCTTCGGGTCAAAAATGACCCCGCATAGGAAATGAATGGGAAATTGGCAAAAATGTGAAAATACTGCGTTTTTTTGTGCGTACAACCTACAAATCAGCAACGATCTTGAAAAAAAGCACACAACAGTGAAGGGGTGAATCTATAAAACATCAAGAGTGCAAAACAGACACATCCACACACACACACACACACCTTTATACACAAACACACCAAAAAAATCCAGATTATACATGTGTTTTGCATTTTTAAAAAGCTCAGTTTGTCCACGAAATGGCATCTTTTATGAGGCCTAGGCTTGACTTCAAAATGAAACACAGCTTTTAAAAAAAATAAAAAAATATATATATTTTTTAAAAATATTTTTTTCTAATATATTCAATGGGGGAAAATTTGGTCATAATTATTGCATTAATACTAATTATAATTTTTTTATTTTTGAAATTTTCTCAAAACACCAAACAAGAAAAGAAAAAAAATATTATAAAAAAACAAGTAAAAAAAAAAAATTATGATTTTCTTTTTTAAATATGAATCCCGCCCTTTGGGTCAATTTTGACCCAAAGGCCCCGATTGTGACTGTTAAACAAAAAACCCCAGAGGGTTAAAACAACCCAGCATGTTTAGAGTGTAATCATTTCAGTGAAACATGCCCTCCAGCCACTTGATATGGTTCTCATATGTTCTTGAAATGTTTCAGTACTTGGCAATCTTAGACGATTCTAGAATGGGTATTTAATGGCGACGAGAGAGCTTTTGCTCGTGCTTCACCTTTGAGAAGTGAAGAAGTGTGTCAAGCACAAGAACCGCTCAAGAAACCCATAAGACTCGTACTGGCATACGCTATGTACACACTGTACTATTAATAGTGCTGTTTAAGGGGTTAGTTCACCCAAAAAAGGAAACTTATGTCACTAATCACTCATCTTAAAGTTGTTCCAAACCTGAAGGTTTTTGAAGAATGTGTTAAACCAAACAGCTGATGAGCCCCATTGACTTCCATAGTATGAAAAATAATTACTATGCAAGTCAATGGGGTCCAACTGACATTCTTCAAAATATCTTCTTTTGTGATCAACATAACAAAGAAATTTATACCAGTTTGCTTCAACTTATCAATATGATCAAAATTAGATGTACAAACAAAAACGAATAAAGAAATGTATGCTCAGATAGCTTTATGATTACCAACAGCATGCGGTCCAACTTCACAGCCAGCGAAACAAGAAAACACAAGCACGTCGTCCATAAGCTATAAGCTGCTTTTTTTTGATTGACAGGAAGACAGACAGGTTATCGGGAGGTTTTTGATAACGCCGACTTCATTTCCCTTCAGCGTTTCGGTGTGTGTCTGTGTTGCAAGTTGCATTCTTCCCGTCTTCTGGACCTCATATGCATGTGCGGGCCACGTGGGACGGCATTTGCATTAGAAAGCGGAATACAATCACTTTAATTTTTAACAAGACATTTGGAAAGTGTCACAAAGGCAGATTCTCGGCAGCCCACGAAAGGCAAGAAAAAAAAGAATTATTATGCGGGGAATTAAAGGAGAGCTGGAGTTGATGCGGCACAGACATCAATCAAGTGTTGCGAGTGTCGGGGAAAGGGGGGAAAACGCACTGCATCCATGTTTCCAATAAAAATAACATTAAAGTAAATCTGCCATTAATCTTGCATATTGATCAAGGTCGGTGTTAAGGAATTAATCATGAGTAGCACGCTATATATCAAACAGTCATAAATAAATAAGCAGCTCAAACAATGTAGTGCGTCTGGGCCGAGGTCAATACCTCATTAGCAGGGGTGTCTGCGCACGCTTGTTTCCAACAATGAAACTGGCTGTGGACTAAAGGTTATTACTATTAGGATTATGTTGGATTGTCACAGGTTGTGGTGAAATATCTTCGCACTTTATATGGGAAGTGAAAGGAGAGGAGTTTCTTGTAAAAGCACTGGAGCTTCATCAGTCCAAACTCTACTTGATGACCTGTGACCTGAAAAAATAGCTAGCTGAATGACAGATGGAAGAGCTTGCAAAACTTGATGTAAAAAAGACAAAGAAAAACAGTCATACACTGCAAAAATGAGTTGTGAATTCATGCTTCTGGGCTTGTTTTTCAGGAAAACTATCTGAAAAATCCTTGAAGCAACATAAATCTATTTACGAAGCAAGAGTGCATAAAATATTAAGGCTTGTTTTCAGTTGGATCGCATAAAAATGTATTTTGTTTTACTGCCTTAATGTTTATGCTTAAAACAAATGAAAAACATCTGGAAAAATACACTTTTATTCAAGATATATTCTCTGAAAACAAGTCTTAATATATGGAGTGTTAAAGTTAATTGATCTTGTTATGACTATTTTTAATTGTACATTTATATTTTGTTATACGATAAGGGTGGGGTGTTATGGATGGCTGCTATGTCGTATAGTTGGATAGGATGTTCTGGATATTGGGGGTTGGTATCTGGTAAAAAAAAGCCCACCCCCTCTTTTTGATATTTGACTCCCTAGATATGCTACACTCTAAAAAATGCTGGGTTGTTTTAACCCAATTTTGGGTCAAATATGGACAAACTCAAACATTGGGTTGAAAATGTAATTTAAAAATGTACCCAAATGGCTGGGTTTGTCCATATTTGACCCAAAATTGGGTTAAAACAACCCGTGTGGGACCCTCCTTTAATCTCCATGGGTTTTTGCACCGATTTACCATAAAAAAAATTAAAAATTATACATCCAAACAAGTGATTTTCGAAAGCAGAATGCTCAAGCCCTCCCACGGCCCTCACTCGTCCTACTCGCCACATTAAACATAATGAATGGTGACTGTAGAACGCAAAAGGCGAATCCCGGACATTTTGGACGATTTTGAAACACATTTTCGGGCAGACTCATCACGGAGACTCACTAGTAGCCTAGACTTGTTGTTTACCTACTGCGCTACTTGCAAAGCAAGTGCATTCTGGGAGTTGATGTCTTTCATCCACATAAGCCAAAAATACATTTTCTGACTTTTCTCAGTCTAGAAAGCTCCAAATTTAAAAATAATTTCACATTTCGTCTACATAAATGAAATACACATTCATTTTTGCAGAGGTGAAGTATCTGTAGCCCTCAAACCGTATTCACTAGCCCTTAATCCTGTAATTGTGGACAAATGTGGGCACAGAGGACTAATTTTTATTTATTATAAATGTTATATCACTGTCTTTGATAAAGTTTTGTCTATCCATTTATGGTGTTTTTTTTAATTTTGGGGGTATTTTTGAATTTATTTACTTCAAAAAGTACCATATTTTCTATGTAAATTATGCTTATTTTTATGTTTTATTTTTATTATTTTTTTTAACTACATTAAAATATCATTTGAATAAGTTCTTAGAGCTAAAACCTAAAGATGAGGTGACTTTGCTGTCACCTGGTGTCTTATTTTGGCTTATTTTAGAATGCTCTAAATTACAGTTTTCCCATTAATTTCTATGGGTGCCCATTTTTGACCCAAATACAAGATTAAAGAGTTTTTTTTCACCCACTTAACATTGTAGAATTGAGTCAAAAAAAAATTGTGTGTGTTCAGGAGGCAAACTTAGGAAAAGTAGCCAAGTCTTGTACCGCTCAGATCAAGGGAAGTATTTTTAAAAAATAAATCAAAACTATTTTGCCCACATTTGTCCAGAATACAGTTTTAGGGTTAAATAAACTATTGTACCTGAAAAACATTTTTCATTCGTAATAACGTTATCTTGTCCTATTGTTCGTAATTTACATCTATTTTCTAATTTTTAATAGCAGAACTGACAGAATAACTATATTTTCTTAAAATACAATTTCTTTTTGCGAAATAAGAATTTGGTCATATCGCACCCCCCTAATCCACTGTATGTTCTAGATGCCATCACACAAATCTAGCGGCCTACAATAATTACGTTTTGATAAGAGCTTGCATTTCACACTCCTGGAGCATGGGTAAAACAAGAGGACAGCCCCGTGGCAGGTCTCTGTGGGAAACTCTCAATTTTCGCTCTTAACATGGTGATCTAGAAACTTAATTGGTTCCATTTCCCTCCCTCTCCATCTTTTTCCTTTGCTGAGGGCACTCGCTTCCTAACCCGCCATTGTGTTTAGTGCCACTCGTGACTGGCATAGCTGATGCCCACTGGGCTTCAGAAGGGGCTTCTCTGAACAGCAAGTGCTTTGGGATCTGTCATGTTTTATCAATGGCTCAAAAGTGGCACACTTTCCGTTGAATGCATATGGACCTGAACCTCCGTTAACGCCCGGGCCTCCGAGTTAGGAAATTAATCGGGGCTAATTCTCCAGTGGTGAAATTAATTCTTATGAGGTAAATACTTTGTCATTTTTCGATCAGAATGCTTCATTAGTCTGCAGAACAAGGTTTCAGGAGGCAATGGGGAAAAGAGAAAAGCTGCCTGTAATGCGGTGCCGCATTACCATTGACATCTGCCGCAGTCTTTGGAGATTATCTTTCTATGGTGATAATTTGTGAGCCAGGTGTCACCAACAATTACACCCACCTCATCCTGTCTCAACAGGCCTATGTATCAAGCAATGTCTCCACCCTTCCCTCATTCCCCCTCTTTTCATCACCCATCCGGCTTTTGTCATCTCACCTTCAGAAACTCAATCAAGATGGCCCTCTTTAGGGAGTTTATTAACACTTAGCATGTGAAAAAACAGGTGATTGGCATCTCTGCATGACTAACCACTAAAATGAAGCTTTAATGACGATCTTCCGACTCTCTTCTTGTTAATTACTTTTGAGATCAATGGAAATCTTAAGAGTGTTTCATTTATTAGTGTAAGGAGCATACAGGAATGTAACCACGGGCAGAAATCATCTGTACTTTTTAAATAATTATTATTATTTTTTTAATAGTTTTTACTTTCCCCGTGCTACACAGAAAGTGTAATTTTGAAGAATATCCTGGCTGTTATTTTTTTTCTCTCAATAAAAAGTATGTTATTATCGTAGAGTCATTGTCACCACACTTTTTTCATTGTAAAAAGTAAACGGTAAACTACTGGCAGCTGTGGTTGCCAGCATCATACCGTAACTAAACGGTGTGTTACTGTTTTTATGTTAGAGCATACAGCTGTTGAATTAAAGTTTTACACTGTAGCTGACAATACGGTATTTAGCTGTTAATTTCAAAAACAGTAACACACTGTATTTTTACGGTATGATGATGGCCTGTGTCCCTTTACCATCATCTTTGTTTGCTATTTAGTTGCTCCTGTCTTTTTGTCCGATCTCCGTTAGGTATGGTTGTTTATTATGCCTACTTGGAGAACTTTCATTAAACTAGATGTAGATGTATATTGATCTTGATCTGTTTGTCCAACCGTGACGGTCATAGATATACTTAATATTTTGAATTAGATTTTATTTTAGTATTGTTAACTTTCATTTTAGTAACTTTATTGTTATTTTTTTTCTTTTCTAAAATGTCAATTTTATTTCTTTTTATAAATTTTGAACTAAAAAAAAAACACGAGTCTTGGTTTAAGTTTTATTTATTTATTTTATTTTTATTTAATGTCAGAGTTAGTGTTATTTTGTTCCAAGTAATGAAAATGTGCTTTTTAATGGTTTTCACTGTAAAAAAATATTTTCATGATTTTTTTTTCATGACAACATTTTTTCTTTTGTCGAAACAACTAGTTCAGAAAACATAATATTTTGAGTTTCTGATGATTAAATCAATCTCCTTCATTGTATCAACTCAATTTTTCCATTTCAATGAACTTAAAAATTTAAGGCAACCAGGTTACTTAATTTTTTTAAGTTAAACCAACAATATTTTTTTTACAGTGTGATATTAACCGGTGTAACTGCAGTAATAAACCACTAATGATATATCACACACCTGTACTCTCAATGCTGATTATCCTGAAAATGCACTAAAATAATAATAATAAAAAACAAACACAAATGATAAATAAATGTATAATTTTCATAATGATCCCATTGCAGATTGTTCAGCACTCAAAGCAATTATATTACTTTAAAAAAAAAACAAAAACAAACGTATTGTCTGCTTTTATTAAGCTTTTGACGGAGAGTGATACATTTTTTCCAATTTAAATACGTTTTTCTTCTAACCAGCTATGGCCGTGGTGAGCAATAGGCTGTTTTGTTGCCTCAAGACATCAGTGTTTTGCCATACTACAAATCAAGGTTTGTTTCAATGGTTTGGGATTGTGGTTTGTAAAGTGGTTTACCATTTAGCAACGGCATTTCGAACATTTTCCTATAAAACCAGGCAGATGGAAACCATAAACTGTGACCATTTTGGACAAACGGAAATTTATGGTATGGGTATTAAGCAACTTGCTTTGCTAAAACATAGTATGTATCCCCAAAACCTCAGATGGCGTAAAAGATGATGTTGGCACAAAATGAGGTTATAAGCCGTATAAGAAAGTGAGGTGGAGCACAGTCATACCCCTTTACTGTTTCTTACCCGTTTCACTTCCTCTATTCCATCTGGCCACACTTCCTTCATATAGCATTCAAGTCGTAGTAATATTAGAACTAGATTTTCACACTTTTTTAAAATATTTTTAAAAATATTTTTGTACATATGTAAATTTCGCCACTAGAGGTCACCGTTCAAAACAATAACAAAGGCGTAGCTTGATGATGCCGTGAATGAGCGCAGTGGAATCATGGGAGTTGTCATCTCCACCAGAGCCAATGGAAAGCATGCTCCGAATGCTCTTGTGTTTCATGGCATGTAAATGAAACAATTTTGTGGACCATTTAAAATGCAATTGGTATCTATTGGCAGCTAATGCCTCTTTTGTTTTCTTTCATCACTAGACACTTGGATTTCGCTAAACGCTATCACTAGCAAACGACGGAGCAGGATTAGCAAGCATCCGTTCTGTCAGCGCTCCTAGGCGACTATGGTGACATCAGAAAGACCCATAATGCCGAGCAGCTGCTAGGGACATCTGGACACAGGTGAGGATGATGCTCGCCGCGGACCGCAGGGCTGACGGCTTCCAGTATCACTGCATTATGGAGGTCAAAAGGTCATCTCTACTAGCAACAAATGGCTGCGGATTAGTTTTGTAACATAGGAGGCCCTTTTCGTCTATGGTGAATGCAAATGATGCAAACAAAAGCGATTGGGAGGTGATGGTCTGTCAGATTAGGGTGTCTGGACGCACACTTTGGATGCTGCCAATGAATCGCTCCACTTTTCTGTAGAGCAGATGGTATTGTGACGTTTCACAGTTACTATTAAACTGCATAATAGGCACTCTTAAGCTGCATACCCCCCTTTTTGGAATAACTTGAGTAGCTCAGACTACGTTGTTTTTTTTTTGTGTGTGACTTTTGACCCAAAGGTATGATCCTTTAGAACCAAAAGAGGGCAGCATAGTTCTGTTTGTATGCTGATTGAAGATTGGTCACCCATATTTAAAAGAATGAGCCAAAACCATTTGTCAATCTTAGAAAATTGTGAACACTAAGATTTTGATTTAATAAATTCAATAAATGTCAGGATTTTTAATTTGATTACTAATAAGAATGAGATTTCGAACACAAAACGTCTTCACAATAGTCAAGGAAACAGATTTACTTTATTTTCATACACACGTGTTTACGGATGACAGATCTCCCAGCTTTCTTTTATCTAATTTATTTTTTTATGTCTGTTATGTTTTCCCCCCGTGGGAGTTAGATCGACGCTAATGTTATTACAAAAGAATGTATATTTGTTTTCATAGTTGCAGTCATGTTTAATAAGTATTTATGTGAATATTCCTGAGCTGACTGTGAATATGATGAAAGAAAATTTTCATTCATTGAAAAAGTGCTGTGTTTTTCAGCTGTGAAATTGCAGAATAGACATCCTAATTTGCTAGTTAGATGGCTAAAAATATATCATGCTTTGTAATGAAAATATATAAGTAAACTTCAAATGCATTTGATTAAACAACAATCATGACTATTTATATTTTATGTATTTAATGCATTTTCAAACGTAATGTTTCATGATCCACGTTGCATCTGTCTATTGTCAGTCTGCTGAACTGAGTATTGTAATTCATTAGTCTGATAATTAAAAACCTAATAAAGGGTCTATTTATATACTGCAATTTCTCATGCAAAATGTTATGTTAAAGTTATGTTACTGTGCCACAGCATAATAAACTTTGAGCAGAGTTAGAGCAGATGCTATAGTACATACTAAAGATACAACAAAAAAGATCTATTTAAAATCTCGAATATTTCTCCAGACAGCAATGAAGTCAAATGCTTCTCATATTTTTCACCTGAACAAACAAAAAACAAAAAGAGATCCTTAACAACAGTGTCTCATTTGTGTCGTGGATGTCGAGAAGTTATCTGATTAACATTAAATATGTTTCTTTACAAATTTCATCGGACAACACACTTCGGATATCAAAGTTTGCGAAAAGTAAACAATCTAATGGTCTATAGACTCCATGACCCGATGGAGGGCTACAATGTTGTCTGCCAGAGTCCATAATAGGGATGGGCAACGATTAATTGCGATTAATCGCATCCAAAATAAAAGTTTGTGTTTACATAATATATGTGTGTAGTGTGTATAATTAACTTGTATATATATATATATATATATATATATATATATATATATATATAAATACCCACACATCCATGTATATTAGGGCTGTCAAAACGATTAATCGCGATTAATGGCATCCAAAATAAAAGTTTGTGTTTACATAATATATGTGGGTGCACTGTGTATAATTATTATACATATATATATAAATACACACACATGCTTGTATATATTTAAGAAATATTTTCATGTATATTCTGTATGTAGATTTATATATAATTTATATTATATAAATATAAATATTTTATACATAAATAATATTTTTTTTTTCTTAAATATACATGCATGTGTGTTTTTTATATACATACAAAATAATTATACACAGTGCACCCACATATATTATGTAAACACAAACTTTTATTTTGGATGCCATTAATCGCGATTAATCGTTTTGACAGCTCTAATGTATATATTTAAGAAAAATGTGTAATATACATACATATTAATGACATATATTAATATATCAAATATTTATATTTATATATGAAGAGTTCAGATGCAAAAGCCTCTAAGTGCCATTTGAAATTTTCTTCTAAAATGACCATTTTTATCAAGCTTGTATATTTAAGTTCAGTAATTTCACTTAAATGCCAATGAAGATTAACTATTAATTGTCATTGAAGTGAAATTACTGAACTTAAATATACAAGCTTGATAAAAATATTCATATAATATTACAAGCTTCATATAATATTAATTGTGAATAAATATATACATGCATATTTCTTAAATATATACATGCATGTGTGCATTTATATATACAAATTAATTACACACACTACACAAACATATATTATGTAAACACAAACTTTTATTTTGAATGCGATTAATCGCGATTAATCGTTGCCCATCCCTACGACGCATGAGTGTAAATTTGTTCACTGAAATTGAATCGGAAATGAACATCGTTCAACATGTTTTGACGGACATTTATTTACGCACGAACTACACATTCTTGACATTCCTGATTTGAATATTTTCAATAAACGTATCATAATAAATTATGATACACGCGATGGCAGGCCTACGTCAAACTCACACGGGCCCATTTTGGCAATATGGAGTCAACTTTGACTGAAGCAAACAGCCATTAGCTAGACGTCTGACCAGTGTTGCTGTTGTTTTCCATGTTCTCTCACACTTAACTCAGGCATGCCTCCATGTTGCCAGCGGGACGGCGCACTGATTCGGCACGCGGCAGATGTGGCACAGTGGCGTCTGCCGCTTCTGACTGCAGCTCCCTGTGTGATGTGACTGAAGAGATGAAAGGCGAGGTTGTTGCTGTGGCGGTAATTACTGCGGATACAAACGGGAACAAAAAGCTGCTTTGTTTGCCATTCTGTCACCCAATCAGTGGGGTGCGTGCGCAAGTCTTTCTGATATGTCTGTCAGATTCATCTCAAACTTTTCTTCGCCCTCTGTCTTAATAAACAAATGGTAAGTAATGCGTGTGATGTTACACGGAGGTTCAATTGGCACTCGGTGACTAATATTCAACTTCATGAGTGTGAAATGAGAATGTTTCCTACTCGAGTTGTTTGTTGTTGTTGTTGTTGTTGTTGGAAGTAAGCAATTAAATAGCGAGAGCAACAAGTCAACAAACACCTTATTAGTTAGTTGGGCCCAACCTCATCTAGTCAAGTACGCTCAATAAATAAATAACTCAAATCCCCTCGTTTTGTATTTGATTCCCCTGAAGTCTGGATGGACCGACTTAATGAGAGTGAGAGGTGTCATGTAACATTGAATGATTGATTGACAGCGAGGCAGGATGAACTCATGAGCTCCTGTCTTTTAAATAGCTCCCTTATTTAGGATGATCATTAGCTGGTGTCAGTTTTGAGATGTTCAGAACCTGATGCAATCAGGAGCAACTACTAATTGCAAGCTGTCGTAAGCGGAAGCTCGCTAAAAACGTCTGTTCAAGTGGTTTGGAAGGCCGTGTAAGGAACTGGAATTTTTTTTTATTGGGCTTCTCTTTTACTCTATGATGAGTATAATGAGTTTGTTGGTATCACTTCGCAATGGTTTCGATTGGTTAACAATACTTTTACAGCGTTTGTTAATCTTCAATAACATTCATTTGTACACATAGGCCTAGTATATAGTTACACACTCTCAGAAAAAAGGTACAAAAAAGCTGTCACTGGGGTGGTACCTTGTCAAAAGGTAAACTTTTGTCCATTATAGGTGCTAATATGTAAGTTTTAGGTGCTATTATGTACATTTTAGGTGCTAATATGTAAGTTTTAGGTGCTATTATGTACATTTTAGGTGCTAATATGTAAGTTTTAGGTGCTATTATGTACATTTTAGGTGCTATTGTTGACATTTTAGGTGCTAATATGTAAGTTTTAGGTGCTATTATGTACATTTTAGGTAATATTATGTACATTTTAGGTGCTAATATGTAAGTTTTAGGTGCTATTATGTACATTTTAGGTGCTATTGTTGACATTTTAGGTGCTAATATGTACATTTTAGACGCTATTATGTACATTTTGTGCTATTGTTGACATTTTAGGTGCTATTATGTACATTTTAGGTGCTAATATAGAGTTTTAGTGCAAGGGCTTTAAACAATTCCAGACGATGAATCGATGAATAAGGGTCTTATCAAGCGAAACGGTCGCTCATTTAATAAATAAATAACAAATAAATAAGTTTAAGTTTTATAAGCACAAACGGTCGCCTTGCTCTGTTCTGTGACGCACGTTTGTGACTCTCCTGTTCAAACTCGATCATCAAAATGAACGAATCTTTTCCCGAGTCAATTCATTAATTTCGTTCGTTGAATGAACCAAATGACTCGGAAAAGATTCGTTCAACAGGAGAGTCACAAATGTGCGTCAAAAAGAGCTTTTCGCTTGATAAGACCCTTATTCATCGTCTGGAATCGTTTAAAGCCCTTTGAACAGTTTGCACTGAAACTCTCATTTGGACCTTGAACCGTTTGGTTCCCATTGAAGTCCATTATATGGAGAAAAATCCTGGAATGTTTTCATCAAAAACCTTAATTTCTTTTCGACTGAAGAAAGAATGTCATGGACATCTTGGATGACATGGGGGTGAGTAAATTATCAGCAAAAGTTTTTTTTTTAAAAAGTGAACTACTCCTTTAAGAGTTTAATCTAGCCTAATAATTGCACAATGAAACACATTACAGACCCGACAGACTGTTTAAAAAAAATTTGCATAAAAACATACTTCAACCAAACAGAATGACCCAAACGAACAGTGTTATTCATGACAGTTCCTGCCAGAAACAAAGATGTCCGCCCTTCAAAAATAGCCTCCTGTGCAGCTGCCGCCCATTCTCTCTCAGTAACCCTTCAATCAAGAGTCCAGTCCTGGGTGGGCTGCCCTACTTCCAGCCCCCAGGAACCAGCGCTGGAGGCAAGCCAGCTCTTCCCCCTCAACACAACCAGGCGTCCCGAAGGTTAACGCAGGCCCCGTCTCCACTCGATCAGCTCTCATTACTAATGTTCAGGGGTATGGGTTACCAAATTGCTCCCAATTGGGCTCACGGAGCGAGACTTTGTGCCCAAAGCAAGACGTTCAGTGGAAATAATTATCAGCGGTTGGCCGGCAGGTCACTACCACATGTTCGCACATACTGAAGGACAAGCAGGAACAAGGTCACGGCTATGGGTTCAAGACAGATGATAATGCTTTAAGTACCGGTAGGCTCTTTTTTTAATTTATTGTTGCTCCAGACATTGTCAAAGCATGCCTTGTGCTCGCTAAATGCTGTGTGACAGCGATATTAGATATTTAGATTGGGATTGTTTAATGGTCCGCCAAGATAAGCCGACTACACATGCTGTGGGGCAGGGTGGGTTGAGTGATGAAAACAGGTCATGATTCAACAAAGCAACAAGTAAACACACACAAAGGCACAAGAGAGTGCACACTACACCCTACAGCAGGTTCCAATTGGGTAATTTGTGTTGTTTAGAAGGGGGGTGAAAATGGACTTATTGAAATGGGCTCTCATTACAAGCCTCATTATAATAGCAATAAAATGACCTTAAGATAAGAAGTGAAAGTCTGAGGAAACCAAGATAAAGATCACATCTATTAGGAGGTTTCCCTACTGATTGGAGCCATTAAACATCTACAGTATATGTTAAATTGCAGACTATTTGGGATTTTCTACACAAGGGGGGTCAAGACAACATGACAACATTTTGTTTTGGTCCAAAGTGTGTATAGTTGTGTATACCAGTCAAATGTTTGGTATAATTAAGATTTTTTGAGACCTCATTTCAGGAAAACAGTAATATTATGAAACATTCTTACAATTAAAAAAAACAACCCGTCTTTTTATTTTAGTATATTCAATATATTTTTGTTTTAGTATATTTAAAATTAGTATAGTTTTGCATATACCAGTCAAATGTTTGGAATAATTAAGATTTTTGAGACTTCAGTTCATAACTTCATAAAAATACAGGAAAACAGTAATATTATGAAACATTCTTACAATTAAAAAAAACCCTGTCTTTTTATTTTAGTATATTCAATATATTTTTATATTAGTATATTTAAAATTAGTATAGTTTGCATATACCAGTCAAATGTTTGGAATAATTAAGATTTTTGAGACTTCATTTCATAAAAATACAGGAAAACAGTAATATTATGAAACATTCTTACAATTAAAAAAAACCTGTCTTTTTATTTTAGTATATACAATATATTTTTATTTTAGTATATTTTAAATTAGTATAGTTTTGCATATATCAGTCAAATATTTGGAATAATTAAGATTTTTTGAGACTTCATTTCATAAAAATACAGGAAAACAGTAATATTATAAAACATTCTTACAATTAAAAAAACAACCCGTCTTTTTATTTTAGTATATTCAATATATTTTTGTTTTAGTATATTTAAAATTAGTATAGTTTGCATATACCAGTCAAATGTTTGGAATAATTAAGATTTTTTTTAAACTTCATTTCATAAAAATACAGGAAAACAGTAATATTATAAAACATTCTTACAATTAAAAAAACAACCCGTCTTTTTATTTTAGTATATTCAATATATTTTTGTTTTAGTATATTTAAAATTAGTATAGTTTTGCATATACCAGTCAAATGTTTGGAATAATTAAGATTTTTTGAGACTTCATTTTATAAAAATACAGGAAAACAGTAATATTATGAAACATTCTTACGATTAAAAAAACAACCCGTCTTTTTATTGTAGTATATTCAATACATTTTTATTTTACTATATTTAAAATTAGTATAGATTTGCATAAACCAGTCAAATGTTTGGAATAATTAAGATTTTTTTAAACTTCATTTCATAAAAATACAGGAAAACAGTAATATTATAAAACATTCTTACAATTAAAAAAACAACCCGTCTTTTTATTTTATATTCAACATATTTTTTATTTTAGTATATTTAAAACTGTAATGAGGTTATTCATAGCATCACACAATACTTCAGAAATCATTCTAATAATTAAGAATTAACATTTTTATTATTATCAATGTAAATTGCTGAAATTACTGAAATTCAGCTTAACTGTTACAGGAATAAATTACATTTTTACTGTATTTTAAACAAACAAATACAGCCTTGGCATAGAGATATGAGAATTCCTTTCATAAACATGAAAAAAAATCCCAATTATTCCAAACTTTTGACTGGTATTGTAAATAGTTGTTTGAGGAACACAGGTACAGCTTTTCACGCTTTCACGATTCATTCAGTTTTATTGTGTAAATCATAAAAACACAACCTGCCTAAAACTTTTTTCATTAAATAAGACTTTAACACACATGCGTTCCAACCCAAGGAGTGAAAAAAAGGTGAAAATACACATCACATCCTTTTAACAAACCTTCCTCACCTTGGTACGACAAAGCACTTCTCTAAAGCTGTTAAAAACACATTTCATTTCCAGGTGAAATTGCATAAATTGGGCCCATGGGTTTTCGCAACACTACAGCGCTGTGCATACCGTTTTTATATCTACAAAATTCTTAGTATTTTATGTGCAGTCGTATCTGGAAGGCAAGACTGGAAATTAATATTCAGAAGGTATTAATTAGCTTATATTAACTTAAATTGAAAATGGCAATCTGTTTTTTTAATAAACGTATTTTAAGAAAAACTGTCCATGCACCATTTAACACCTTTCAATCCTTTTAGAAGTGTTGCTAATACTTCACTTTAAAAAATGCTGGGTTGTTTTAACTCAATTTTGGGTCAAATATGGACAAACCCGAAATGTTGGGTTAAAAATGTAATGTAAAAATTTAACCCAACAGCTGGGTTAGTCCATATTTGACCCAAAGTTGGGTTAAAACAACCCAGCATTTTGGGGTTGGTTGTAGCAAATACACACTCTAAAAAATGCTGGGTTGTTTGAACCCAAATTTGGGTCAAATATGGAAAAACCCAAATGTTGGGTTAAAAATTCATTTAAAAATTACAGTTGAAAGTGAAAGTTGGGTTAAAATTTGATAATACATTTTTAACCCAACATTTGGGTTTGTCCATATTTGACCCAAATTTGGGTTCAAACAACCCAGCATTGTTTAGAGTGCATAAATGTAATACGGCCAATATTTGATATCATGTTAAAAGTACTGTTGTTTTCCTTTTTCTTTCTGGGAATTAAATGAAAATGTATTTTATAATAATAATAATAATAATGTTCTAATGCACATTCTTTTTTGCTAATATTTTACTCATCTCATTTGATTATTTTCTCTTTTGAATATTCATAACAAATGGCTAAAGAATAAATAAAAATAATTATAAACAGACTCTAAATTTTGATCGAATAAGCCTAATTTGCTATTGTAAAGATCAACGCGTTCTCATCCCAAAGCGTTATATTTGACGCTTTTGCAAAAGCGTAAAAATGCGGCGCTCATGGCACCCTTTAACGTCTAATTAGACGCTTTCGTTTTGGTTAAGTTTAGGTATGGGGTGGGGTGAGGGTTAGAACACTAGGGGGCGCTTTTGGACCTAATATTTCTGCGTCTCATTTGGCGCTAAAGGGTGCCATATGCGTTCGATATTTACGCTTTTGCAAAAGCGTCGTATATGGCGCTTTGGGATGAGAACGGGCTCATAATTCACTCAAGATCAAGGTGATATCATGCAGTTTTAATTACTATCAACAATGATAAATGATCAAAAAAATACATTGTAGTGTATACTCGGCTTCACACCACAATTCTTCAGGAACTGTCCCCTGATTAGCCTTTCGCTCATGCAGTTTGATCTTATCTACATGAACAACTCTATCTGGATAATTGAAACCTCATCCTGTCCTCCCAGTTGCTGGAGCAGATGCCATGCTTTACTGAATTTCTCGGCATCGTTGCGTTGTGCTCACCTGTCAGTCTCGTATTTAACAGCGTCCACCCGTTGTTAGCACCTGTCACACTCCCCACCCTAGTCCAGCTCAAGCCAAGAGAGATCCCAGTAAAACAGACTGATACAGGGGAGGATCTGCGCCACATGTGTCCTGGTGCTACTGACACGACTCGAGCAAGTGTTGACAGACACCCACCGCCACTGACAAGCCTATTAACCCGTCTGGATTGTCCATAGAGCTGACTGCATGACATGGCTAATGTACACATCTACTTCCTTTAGCCAAGGAAGTTTGCTCTGTTGCATACATCATGATAGCTTGTAGAATATAAAAACAAGCACATAAAAAAGAAAATCAACACTGCAGAGTATATAGACTCTAAAATGTTACTTAAAACAAGGAGCTCAAAACGATTGTGCACTATAATCGAATACACCATCATTCCTTCTTCCAAAACATGTTTTTGTCTTACCCTGATTCACTATGGTAAGACCATTTTAAGTGATTATATTTTATTGGTATGCTTTTCATTGAAATTGTGATGGTCACTTGTCCATTGCATTACAATATCACTAATATAATTGCTATCTTTGTGGAAACTTTTTATCCATAACGGATATACCAGGTCCACACACACAAACGCACATGCACAGCCATGCAGAATCAGTAAATACAGAACGACCCTTTTTACAGGTCATTTATTTATAAATCCAGCCCAGATGGACATTAACCAAAATGAAATAATTTTCAATTTTCGTACGGTGAAAATTTAATCATCATCAAACTCGATAAGTGAAATATCACCCACGAGCCAAACACTGCTATTCATAGAAATGTAAACACACGCAGAGGACCGCAGGCACTATTATGTCCATAAAGTGAGGGGAAAGTTATTTAATTTATTTATTGCACATTTACATTGAGTTCAGTATTTGCATTATAAATTGTAGTTTTCTGCAAAGGAGATCCTTTAAAAAACAGTAGGATTTGCCATACGTTACTGCCTTCAGTTCTTCTCGGTGTCAGATGTTCAGTAGAGCCCGACCGATAAAGGATTTTGAAGGCCGATACCGATACAAATACTTTTTGATTTTAAAATCGGCCGATATTTTTATTTTTTTATTTTTTCCAGAAACGCGCAACAAAACGTTAACAGATTTCCCCAACATTAATTATTTGTAGTTATTTATGAGTTTTAACTAAAATAATATGATAATGCATTTTAAAAAGAAACTTGTTTCTTTTATTGTCACATCAGAACAGACTGATGATAGTGCCATTAGCTAGCTTTGTGGTTAGCTAATCTATGAGCCATAATTTAGCAAAGGATTATGTCAAACTGCAAATCGTAAAACATACATTTTCAATATAACAGACCAAGGAGAGAAGAAGATGATCCGTCTCATTGCTATAACTGTCACACGCTATTAAAGAAATACTTCAGTCACATTGTCAAAAGTTAAAAGGACAGTGATTCAACTACACTATGACAACGTAATGTAACTATTACTAGCTAATTCGGCTTCACTCTCGGCTTATTTAACAGCAGCAAAACTGGACATGATAGTCACAATTTTTGTCATGCTTATTTGAGTTAAGAGAACTGATGGGGATGATCTTTTAATTATTTAAGCAACGACCAACTCAACGAGTGTTGCCAACAGGAACGGTGTAGAGCGCCCTCTGGTGGACAAACTATACAACTCCAACACTCATGACATGGTTCAAGCGTGTTTCGTCCGTTTTTATTTTATTTTAGAAATATTCATTTATCGGCCATTATAACCGCCGATACCGATAGTTTGGAAAATGCCTAATATCGGCCGATAATATCGGCCTGGCTCTAATGTTCAGCTCCATGTGGAATGTTCCAGAGCTCCACCATTCCCATTTTGAATTCTGATCATTGCTCAAATGTCCCAGTGCCAAGCTCATCAGCGTTTTTGTTGACAGGTGTCCAGTCTGTCTTTGTGCATCTAAACGGTGCCGCTCCACTGGGAATGCCAAGTTTCCATAGCTGGGGAGTTTCAAAAGGTTGCCAGTTTAACATTAAGTCAAATGATCAGAGGTACTGATCGGAGTCAATGTAATTTGGAAGTAATGCAAATGTCAAGTGTGTCTAATTGTGCTGCACTTATAGGGCCAATTAGAGTTAAGCAATTGGCTTTCATGGCTGAGCGGACCGCGGTGCCACGACCCCTTGTTGATTTGACCTGAACTTGACCATGGTCTCGTTGGGCTGTTCCTGATAGCTGGAGGGTTGCCAGTGCTTGGTGGATTATTTGAATGACACCATTATTTTACTGCCTTAAATTTCTACCAATTTCAAAGTAACTTCTTGAAGTTGGGCATATTTGTATTGATAATAGAATGGATATAAATCACATTATTTTTGGTATTGGAAATGCTTAAGATCGTTTTAACAGAGAACTATTATGTCAGAAATTAAGTAATTAATATTTTATCACCATCAAAGAAACAAAATTTTTGAACTTTATTTTAACATGAATAAAATGGACGGTGGTTCCACATGATCGGCAAGGTAGTGCTTGATTTTATTCTATACTGGATTTAACTAATGGATATTGGCAGATTCCCTTATTTTGTCCATTTGATCAAAAGGCCTAAAAAAAAAAAAAAAAATCACATTTACCCACCAATAGACCCTCCCCTCAAAGAAATCAGGACAGAAGTGATTGAAAGTGGACAAAAGAGACGGATTAAAACACCAGGGGTATATGTGACCCGATCGACCAAAACGCATCTTAAAGGGATCCTCCACTTTTTTTGGAAATAGGCTCATTTTACTACTCCCCCAGAGTTAAACAGTTGGGTTTTACCGTTTTCGATTGTATTCAGCCGATTTTTTGATATTTAGAAGAATATCAGTAACCAGACAGTTTCTGGTCTCATTGACTTCCATTGTATATATTTTTTTCCTACTATGGAAATCAATGAGACCAGAAACTGTCTGGTTACTGATATTCTTCTAAATATCAAAAAATCGTCTGAATACATTCGAAAAAGGTAAAACTCAACTATTTAACTCTGGGGGAGTTGTAAAATGAGCCTATTTCCAAAAAAAGTGGAGTATCTCTTTAATAGCAGGTGTAACTGTAAACAAAGTGGGTCTTTCAACATTAAAATATTGAGTTGAGCCAAAGAGTAACCGTTTCAAGTCAGTTAAACGAGAAGCACGATACAATGGTGTTAATTAAAATTAATTATTTGAATACCGGATCAATGAATCGTTTAGGACGAAGTTAAACACTGAAAAGAGTTTGCTTTCCTATTTTTATCCTATCAAATGTGTTTGAAGCTGTGGTGCAATAGTTAACGCTCATATGTGCTCATATGGATGATGCAATTTCAAATTTAGTCATGCAAATAGTTTAAAACAACACAAAAAAAAAATCTATCTGGCTAGTCAGCACCAGATTTTTGGCTTGTTTTAGTGCCAATCATGTAATAAGAGCCATCTACACAAGAGAAGTGAATCTGACTCTGCGTTAGGCACCAGGAGTTCTCCACACGGGCCTCTGGGGAAACATATGAGTCAGCTCGACTCAATACAATAAAGAACAAAACAAATCCACCACACCTGTGGGATTTCTTATTTCCAGCTTCAACTGGTGACATATAAAGACAGAACAGCTTGTATTCACAGTCCACTACTGTATTCATATATATGTAAATTTATATTTTTTTTTATCTATATATTTTTTAAAGAAAAAAAAAGAGCCTTTTTAAATATCATTTTTTAAAATATCATTAAAAAAAATTAAATATCGTTCTTTTTAAATATCTTTTTTTGCGACTTTATTTTAATGGCACTGAACTTTGATAGTAAAATTCCTCCTACTTTATTAATAATAATAATAATAATAATAATAATGTCATATTTTTAAATAATAATAAAAATGAAATGTTGAATGTATCAGGACACAATTATCTTTTTATTTTAATTAAAACGAGTATTTCTACTTTTATTTATTTAATTTAATATTTTTTTTACTTTTTTACTTTTAATTTTTTATGCAGTAAAATCAAAAACGGCTAAAACTAAAATAAAGTCAAATCTGACCAGGACACTTCTTCTTTTTGCGTGATTTTTCACATATATGAAGTGCTGTTTGAAGTACAGTTTTGTTCCCATTGCATTTTTTCCAGCAGCTATCTCTTTGTTTTCATAGGATGTACACGAACCCTTTTGCCTGCAGGTATCATGAAGTAATCCACTACAAAACAAAAATAAAAAATAAAATAAAATAAAAAACAGCACATCAGAAGAACAGACAAAAAAAAGTCCAGGACCTGTGTGAGGAATCACCAGATAAACACGACCATGGTTCGTTTCATCTTCACTCTGAACAAACGCAGCGCCCCACGATGATTGGCACCCCGAATCCATTGCCCTGGTTCTCCACGGCTTGTTACCTCTGACAACTCAGTTTCAGATGTGTTTTTTTTCCGGGGGGGGGGGGGGGTATGGGCACTCTGTACCGCGAGCATTTTCCATTTGCAAGTGGGGGCCAGTAAGGCAAACACTACACCGTTTGTTAATAATGATGTGCCTTGCCATCGCAGCTAACTACATCCGCCTTTGTAACGCGAGACTCCGTGACAGCTTTTGCGCTGCAAACTAAAAGGCCATTTTACAGCTGTCAGGAGCTGACAGCCATTACCCCTGCTTACACACCACTCTCAGTATGCACTGTCAGGCACACGGGAGACGCCGCTACTCCCTACCTGTGTCAGTCGCACCAGCTATCATTTCCACTCTAATTAGCTACACTGCTCTCCGTCGCGCAAAACAAAGAGACTTGCTATTTTTGTCCTGATATATATTCTGATGTCTTTGTGTCTCCTCCGCATGTTTCTCCCTTTCTTCCTCTTTCATCCCTTTCTTCTCTCCTCCTTTCTCCTTGTTTGTTTGTCGGCAGAGCGGCGTATTTCATCACCTACTTCCTCGGCGGATCGTGTGATTCCGACAGTCGTTAAACGAGACTTAAATTAATACAGACAACGGGGAAACTTTTTTTTTTTTTCCCCTGGCGCGCGGATTCTTTTTCATTCGCGGCGATTGTTATGCAGAGCTACGCGAGGGCGAATGTTTCCTCTGTCAATGAAGGCCCTCTTCATTAAGCAAAATGGCAAATAATAATGATTCGAGCCAACCGGGATTGCAATCTCGTCGGGTTAAAATCAAGTGCTCCCGTGCCTCCAAACCTTCCTAATTAGCATTTAAACCTGTTTTTAACTGCAGCATGTTGCATCAACGTAGCATCAACAACGCAATAACTGTCACGGCTGATTAGCATTAAATATCACCTGATGGAATGTAATGAAGGCGATATTCATCCGTTCATTGGCTGCAAGAACTTGCAACGATCACAGCATCATAGTTTTGTCCCCTTTATTTTTCAAAGCTCCAAATCTTAATATGTAGTTTTTGTTTCTTTAGCATACAGTCTGAAAAAAATAAAAGATTTATGATGGCCTAAAAACATCTCAACACCTCATTCAAGGAATAGTTCAAGCAACACTGCTGTCTTCTTTATAAGTGTGATTTTTTTATATATTTTTTTCCTTTTTGCCTCATAAAATTACATAGTTGGGCTTTTTAAAAATGAAAAATATGCTTAGATTTTTTTTAGCGTCCTGCTACACAAAATTGTTAGCAAAATAAACGTTTGTGTTTACATAATATATGTGTATAATTAATTTGTATATATAAATACACAAACATGCATGTATATATTTAAGAAATATTTTCATGTATATACTTTATATATATATATATATTTATACATAATTAATATTATATATAAATATAAATATTTGACATATTAATAACACATTTTTCTTAAATATATACATGCATGTGTGGGTATTTATATATACAAATTAATTATACACACTACACACACATATATTATGTAAACACAAACTTTTATTTTGCTAACGATTAATCGCGATTCCTAATGCATCCCTAATTGGATGCATTTAAGATTTTTTATGCCCTTCGCTTGCTAACTTCCCTCTGTCTTGTTGGATATGCGTCAGTACACTCTAACAATAAAGGGTTGTTTTAACCCAAAATTTGGGTCAAATATGGACAAACCCAAATGTTGGGTTAGAAATGTCAGTTAAAATTTTAACCCAACTTCAACGTTAATTTTTAAGTACATTTTTAAACCCACCTTTGGGTCATAGCTGTCAAAATTTGGTTTTCAAAATCTGGGAGATTTGTGCGCCGCGTCAGAAACTATCCGACCAATGAGATTGACGCTTTTGCTCACATGACTGGAGCTTCTGTAGTTACAGCAAAACACCATTTGGGGGCGCTCAAATACAAAACGGTCTTACCGCACACATACGTAACGGCGAAGAACATGCAAGGCAAAATATCATTACATTAAGCGCCCTCTAATGTCAGGGTATGAATTTGCATGTTCACTCGGCTTATCGTCGGCGAAAATCGCTTGGAAAAAAAAATGTGTTAGCGAATAGCACACGCTGATATTCGCAGCCTTCAAGGCCGAGGCCTTTGAATTTCGAGAACTTCGAAGGATGCAGCCTCTGACGTGAGCCTGGAAGTGGCTACACTAACCGGCGAATCCACTAGGTGGCAACACTCTCAGGTTGTCCATCACTTCCAAGTCAAAGAAGAAGGAATACAGCAATAAAAACAACAGAAAATGAAGGTGGTATCAGCAAAAAATGCAAAGGGCAAAAGAAACATGTATTTGTATCCAGCTAAAGTTAAAAAGACTATTAAAATTATAAATGGAGGGAAACAAAGCATTTGCCATGTTTGAGGGCTTGGATATTTTGATTGATGATGTACTTCTGTCATTACCTCTGGCAAGGCAAGCACTCTCTCATTGTCTTTCAGCATTTCTACTTGTGTTCAGATGAGAAGAAGATATAGTTACTATACCACATGTCAACTAACACAGTCCCTCGCCAAGTAAGCATGAAAACCTTAGAGCTAATTTTGGACTCGTTTTCTCAGACTAGGTTGCTTATTTTTCTAGAGAGATCTGGCAACATGGAGTTCAAACAAAAAGGTCATCATTTGCTAAACCTCATGTTGTTCCAAACTGTATGAAAGCGTGTAGTAGCAAAAAGCACAAAAGGAAATAATGCCATTAATTTCAGTTTGTGGTACTTTAAGCATGGTACACTCACTGATAAAATCAAAAACTGGATGTGAACATGGTTTGAGAGCTTTGATTAAAGGAAGAGTTTCAGTGGCCGCTCCTCACGAGTGGTCAGAACATTCTGCTAAACTTCCTCCATTGTGTTTCACAGAATAGAGTACGATGTGGGTCAACAATTAAAATAAATAAAAATGCACAAATGTATTAAAAAATACATAAGTAAATGACTAGAATAGAGAGCCCATAAGAATGTTTCTAATTTATATTTTAAATACATAAAATTATGTATTTAAATACATATTTAATTTATTATTTACATATATCAACACTAATTTTGAAAGCATTAAAGCCACAATACGTTTTTTCACCACTAGGGGACGCTAACCTCTTACAATAACAAAGGCGTAGTTTGATGACGCATAAGCGGAATAATGAAACTTGCCGTTATGCTGATGAATTTAATAATGTTTATGGATGAGTAAATACATTGATGTTTTATCATGACATCAGGGCACGATTGCTAACGAGAGACAGATATCAGCACCACACGCGAGTACCGCGGATAAAAGGAATAAGTACATTTCATTCTAAGTTACCAAACCACCAGCAAGTGCTGAATTACTTCTCACACAGGTCAGTTTATTAGACGAATGAAACTTGTGAGGTAACGCAGTGCTGTTTCACTTGGTCTACACGATCACACTAAGCTTCCTTTGAGTGTGTTGAATGTTATTCTATGTGTTTGTTGGCTGTATGAGACTACCAGTAAGCTAGATCAACATCAGAATAACATACTGATCGTATTAAAACATTTCATCACATTGAGCTATGTGTTTTATGTACATTTGCTTACCTGTCTAATAAAGTAGCCTACATGCAAGCGTCTCCGTCAAGTCGTCACTCGTGAAGCTCTGTCAAGTCGAAGTTAGTCGGCGACGTCGTGAAGCTCTCGGCATCTCGAAAGCGCCATGCTGAAATAGAGGGAATGCAATGACGTCACTTTCCCGCCGGAACAACCTGACTGAGTGGCAAAAGATCTGCGGCGTGACTGGATTTAATAGGGGAAACTGCGAAAATACGACTAAAACGGACAATTTTATCAATTCAAACTAAATGAAATTTTATTAAATCAAACTAATTCAAACTATCAATTCTTTCACTTGGACTCAATAAAGTTTTCCTTACAACTTACTAAAGATCTAGTGATCCATGGATATTGACATGCAGCCAGGAATCATGTTGCCTGACATTTATGTTTGCCTGATATGGACACCGAGGAAATAAAAGCAATATAAACCTAAACATAAAGCAAATTTGTGTGTGAACGCTTTATATAAATACAATATAGGTAGGTCTAAATCTTATATCAGTGTTATATATAGCCTATATATCATCATATCGTCCAGCCCTAAAACTTTATAGTTTTTTTTTTTGTTTTTTTGTTTTTTGGTCAGTGTTTATTAAAAAACATCCAATAATGCATAATATGCAATGATAAATGTTTAATTGATGAGTTGTTAATATATATATATATGTATATATAACAATACAAAATATATAGGTATGGTTTTAACGTACTTTGAAAAAAACATTTTGACAATGATTAAGATGTGTTCAATAAAATATACTATTACATTGGCTGATCAGCAGTTAGAAGAGGATCTTGTCAGTTGAATAAAACGCAATGCAACATTCTTTCAACATTGTGTGTTCGTATTTGCCAGCAAGTCTCTATGGGAGAAAGAGCGGCACGTCTGCTGTGACGGAGGGGGGGAGTATAAACACATAAAAGTGGTGTTGCAATTTTTGCCTTTACAATCACCAGCTTCCTTTGATCCAGCCAAAAAAACGTTTCTCTGTCTCTCCCTCTTGTTTCGATGAGATAACAAGATTACATTTCTCCCTAAATTCCTCCATTGCATAAACACTCTCGCGCAGGGAGGGAAAATAACATGCAGGCAACAAACCGCGGGCACTTGAACCAGACTGCTGTGAAAATAAACTGTGTTCCCCTGTTTGCTCTGCTCCGTGTGCCAGCTTCTAACGCCGTCAGACGGCAGGGTTGCACTGTCATGGCAAGCTTGAGAAAGAAATAAACAAGAGCCAGAAAGGCGATGAGTGTTTGTGGGTTGGCTGGACAGAAGTACAGAGGTTTCTGTTTTATTATTATGTTATTATTCTGGGCCAGAACATGAAGTGTTGATGCCAAGTGGTGTGAGGCGGCTATGATGTAACTGATATGCTGCTAGCATGATTTCATGAGCTAAACTTGTACAGATCACCAAAACTATGATAAAAAGGAATCAAACATCATATTGGTTTATTTATGACGTTAGTGCAATGGTGCTGTCAAGCTTAACATTCCACAAAAAAATATTTTCATATTTAACAAAACTAAAATATTTATTCTCTTAGTGTGCTGAAACATTATGCCTTTGTCACAATTCACATTGATCACTTCAGCTATTGGTTTCCGAATTATACTTTGTTATGGATGTTTGTTATTTGTCTGTTTTCTTACCTAACTTTGTAAAGAAAACTTAGACTTTGGAAAGGTGTAATAAATTACAAATTATTATTATTATTAATGACTCTACACATATACTGTCTATCTATCTATCTATCTATCTATCTATCTATCTATCTATCTATCTATCTATCTATCTATCTATCTATCTATCTATCTATCTATCTATCTATCTATCTATCTATCTATCAATCCATCTACCCATCCATCCATCCATCCATCCATCCATCCATCCATCCATCTATCTATCTATCTATCCATCCATCCATCCATCCATCCATCCATCCATCCATCCATCCATCCATCCATCCATCCATCCATCCATCCATCCATCCATCCATCCATCTATCTATCTATCTATCTATCTATCTATCTATCATCCTCTATCCATCCATCTATCCATCCAGATATCCATCCATCCATCCAACAGTCTATCTATCTATCTATCTATCTATCTATCTATCTATCTATCTATCTATCTATCTATCTATCTATCTATCTATCTATCTATCTATCTATCTATCTATCTCATCCATCTACCAATCCATCTACCCATCCATCCATCCATCCATCCATCCATCCATCCATCTATCTATCCATCCTCTATCCATCCACCCATCCATCCACCCATCCATCCACCCACCCATCCATCCATCCATCCATCCATCCATCCATCCATCTATCTATCCATCCTCTATCCATCCACCCATCCATCCACCCACCCATCCATCCATCCATCCATCCATCCATCCATCCATCCATCCATCCATCCATCCATCCATCCATCCATCCATCCATCCATCAGTCTATTTATCCATCCAACACAGCACCAACATCTTAGCACCATCCATCTACCTGTTTACTCATCCATCCTCCACCCTGTAATTTCTCTCTCTGGTCGTCTGTGTGCTGGTGGGGCCCCTGAGGTCTGAGCAGAGCAGCTGTTTCGCTCTAACAGTATTATTCTGCCTGGGGCTCCTCGGGGACCCCGGCAGTCTCGTTAATCAAAGCCTCTGTGAGCTTTACCCAGCGCTGGTGCATCTTCCCCTGCCCCATCCATCATAAACCCCAGCACCACTACGCGTGTGCGCACTCTTCCTGTTTTGAGAAATAAATTGAGACACTACAAGAAGAAAGCAATTAAGGGAGGTCTTCGGTCTATCATTCACAGGCTAATGGACCACCTATTCCTCTTATTTATTTATCTGTAGCGATAGTGAAGATGGCAATACTGGTGAGTATTGTGAAGTCTGATGTTCCTCATCTTTTAAGGTGTCTCTCAAAAAAGAAATAAATGAGGGTCCAAACTGGACACAAGGCCAAGGGGAATTCATCACAGCCAATGTGTGGAATCATGAGGCGGATGGACGGTCAGCGTGAAGGTGAGAGAGCCTGAACTGAACTGGGCTCTGTTTGAGGTGTTGTGTTTGCATTGAGCTCATGATAATGTCAGAAGCAGCTGTGGTCACTTATGACTTTACGGTGTGACTCATAGGCACTCTTCCTTCACTCAACACACATTTCTACTAGATTTTAAAACAAACCTTGTTCCAAAACCTTTCCCATGGAACACCAAGCAGAGTCTTTACATTCAACTTTCGTTAAAAAACAGAACAAAATTCAATTTGTAGTCACTTCAGCAGATCTCAAATCTCATTCCTGCTGGAAACTGTAAACTTGTACCAAAAATCTGATTGGTTGATTAAAATGTTCCAAATTCAACAAATATGTTAATCCAGAAACATGTTGTACTGTGAAATCACGTTCACGTTACACATTATACATATTTTAAAAATAAATATTGCTTTGTTTTTCGGGCTGTCAAAACGATTAATCGCATCCAAAATAAAAGTTTATGTTTACATAATATATGTGGGGGCACTGTGTATAATTATATATATATATATATATATATAAATACACACACTTGCTTATATATATTTAAGAAATATTTTCATGTATATTCTGTATATAGATTTATATATAATTTATATTATATATAAATATAAATAATATTTTTTTCTTAAATATACATGCATGTGTGTTTTTTATATATATACAAAATAATTATACACAGTGCCCCCACATATATTATGTAAACACAAACTTTTATTTTGGATGTGATTAATCGCGATTAATCGTTTTGACAGCCCTACTTTGTTTAGCTGATAAAGACTTAAAGAGAAATGATAAACATAATTACACGCCAACACCAATCTATTGACCACCAATAGCTCTAATGAAACAGAGAGTAGCCTATGAGGGAATTGTTAAGTTATTATTTGCTAAATATGTAAATATTAGAATGCACTCTAAAGCCCAAAGAATACTTTCCGAGATGGCCAGAGCACTGTCCATGTTACATAATTTTAGTCATCTGGAGGGTCGACTGACGCCCAGGTGCTGCCCGACTGACCAATCGGTAAGCCCCACCCCCCTTATTTACAGTCGCTATCTCGGACAAACAAATGGAGTTGCAAAATTACAATGACAGCTGTCAGTTTTTGATCAATTTTGGACACAGAAGGACCACCTCTCGTCGAGTGCCACGGTGGGATATGTAAAATATTTTAAAATTAATATGGTAGGTAATGAGATTAATTTGTAAGCGAGGGTTTACAGATCACAACGCAAGCGGGAGGAGCCTCATGTTACGGTCATCACGATTTTTGAGCCATCGGGTGTGTTTGACCTACACCCGAAAAATGCAATAGGTTTAAATCTGCAATTTGTTATTTTGGCACCACGGTTTACATTAAGCATTAGGGTAGCAATTAAACAAATTATTGTAATGAAAAAGCACACATTTAACTAAATGAACCACTTTAGATACCAGTTCCAGCTGGGTTGGCTTTGATCTGGCCTTTCAATTTGAATCTGATAGGCATTTGTGTGCCATAACTTTATATGATACTATGATATTACCTGATGATAGATTATTTATTAATCCGCAATTTCCGTGTTTTATTCATTAAAAAACGGATCTGAAAAATGCACAGATTTCTCTCACCAGTAAAGCACTATAATTCAAGGTCTGAAATTCTGAACCCGAGAGAGATAAATTTCTCTTTAATAACCTGTACTACCAGGGACAGTAATGTTATTTTGACTGCAGCTCCAGTAATGTATTCTGACTTCACATTGCACGGTTGAGGGGAGCGAGGAGAAAGAAATGGCTGCCATTGTAATGGAAACCCCATTATAGCCCAGTTTAAGGGTAGGAGTAAGTGGGTGGTATGGTATAATTACCTGTCTCCATTAAATCTCAGGTCAAAGGGTTATACTGCAATTGCATCAAATTGACCGCATTTGGGGGTACTTGGGCAATTGCAATGCAGATAGCTCTTCCTGGCAATCTGAAGGTCTGGATTTCTATTTGAATAATAGAAATAAGACAGAGGAAAGTCATGAATTATGAGTTTCCATTCAAGTGTTTGTTGTGTAGCCGTCAATGGAGGGACAGAAAACTTAAGATTTCGTCAAAAAGATGAACGGAAGAGTTTGGAACAAAACAAAGGTGAGTAATTAATGACATAATTCTCATTTTTGGGTGATTTTTTTTTATATAAAGCCATCACTGCTAAACTAGATCTGCATTGATATATACTGACTTTCTGCTTGTCCAACCCTGCCAAAAGAACTATCCATGTTCAGTGGTGTAACTCAAAGTGACGTAAAATGTTTTGGTGGGTTCAAAGAAAGTGCATCCACTGCATTTGCATGAAAGCACGTTCATTAAAACAGGAAATCTCCATCACACTATTTTGACAAACTTTTAATGGTCTTCCCATTGCATCAATTTGCATCACTTTGCTTGGAAACAGGCCCCCAGTGCGCCATGGTAACGGCACCGGTCAAGACGGCGGAGCAAATGGAAAGCAGGACTTTCTGGTAATACGGATACAATTACAGGAGATTACTGGGTAATGGTAACCACATGGACACAATGAGAACCTGATAATTCCCCCCCGCCCACCCTCCCTCCTTCACCTCCTCATGTACATCTAGGTGTTTTCCTCTCACTTGCCACTGAGATAGAATAAGAAACAGTGTGTGACATTGAGAATGGGAAACAGCCCAGAAAGAAAATGAAGGCTGATGGATATTTGTATCCTTTCCCAGGTTTTCATTCTTTCTAATTTCCTGTTCAGCTTTTACATGGTGTCAGAGCAGGGGGAGGCTGTCAAGCTTGGCTCCTTCACATGGTTGAGTCTCATTCGGCACTTGACTTTATCTGATAGGAATGGAGACAAGAATCCTACTGCCTGGAAGGTGACATTGCTTGGGGTCTGGATCAACTCCCTGGAAGCAAATCAATCTGCGGGGTGCTCCATAAAAACACAGAGGTTGTTACAAGGGTTTGTCGGGTCTCTGTAGAAAGGTTAGGGATGCAAACCGCTGACTTTATCGATTAGATTACACGTTTCTGAGAATAATCAGTGTATTAGCGTTGAGTCTGAAAAAAAAATTGATTTAAGGCCCCAATATATACAGCGCAATGGTATAACTTCTTGTTGATTGGATTGAAAACACTTAAAGGAGTAGTTCACTTTTAAAAAAACTTTTGCTGATCATTTACTCGCCCCCATGTCATCCAAGATGTCAATGTCTTTCTTTCTTCAGTCGAAAAGAAATTAAGGTTTGTGATGAAAACATTCCAGGATTTTCTCCCTATAATGGACTTCAATGGGGACCAAACGGTTCAAGGTCCAAATGAGAGTTTCAGTGCAGCTTCAAAGGGCTTTAAACGACATAAGATTTGTTCATTTTGATGAACGAGTTCGAACAGGAGAGTCAAGAACGCACATCACGGAACAGACCAAGGCGAGCATTTGTGCTTATAAAACTTAAACTTTTTTAATTATTTATTAAATGAGAGATCATTTTGCTAAATAAGACCCTTATTCATCGTCTGGTGTCATTTAAAGTCCTTTGAACAGTTTGCAGTTTGCAGTGTCTTTTGGAACTTGAACCGTTTGGACCCCATTGAAGTCCATTATATGGAGAAAAATCCTGGAATGTTTTCATCAAAAACCTTAATTTCTTTTCGACTGAAGAAAGAAAGACATGGACATCTTGGATGACATGGGGGTGAGTAAATTATCAGCACAAGTTTTTTTAAAAGTTAACTTGTCCTTTAAGACTTGATCGGATTGAAAACCCAAACTGGAAAGTTCTGCGCATGTGCAATGACGTAGAAATGCAGTGATGAGCATGGAATGAGCTATTGAGTGTGTTATATTGACGCTAAAGGGTGCCATGTGCATCGGAACGTCAAACGAGTCCATCCCTTAAAACTGGAGCGAATGGATGGACTAATCACAAAGTAAACAACTAAAATTACACCTCTTGCCACATCCAAATGTCCTGTATTTCTGCACCAGTGTTAGCAGCAAAGTCAGTGGGTCAGATCCCAGGGGTGCTTTTTGACCATAAGTGGGTTTAAGCAAAATCAAGGTTTTAAGTGCTGTGGATTGTTTAAATTCAAAGTATTATAACAGTAATTCAATTGGAATTAAAAAAAATCCCAAAGTATCTGCTGAAAGAAGGACCCATGAAATGGTGTCCTGTGTTGAGTTGTTTCCATCATGGTTAAATAGGGTAGGCAAATATAAGCCTTGCTTCAGCCAACTCCTTTTTTTGGTTATTTCAGTGTAAATTTACCAGAAAAAATAAACAAATCAAATAAAAAAAAAATCAAAATCAATAGCAGCTGTAGGGTAAAAGAGGGTCATCAGCAGGCATCAGCTGAGAGTTAAGGTGCATATGGTCCTGCCCGAACTGTTAGCTGATTGATTAGCTCAAACTCTGAAGGAAGGAACTGAGCCACGGGCCCTCAACACGATCATCCATCTCACGGTCACCAGCTCTCTGGGGTGTAGACAGATGAGCTGTCGAACCTTCAGAAAGTGAGAGGGTCTGCTGAACCCACTGGTGGAATGTCAAGATCAGTGGTTGGATGGATCGCGGTGGTATTTTGAGCTAACAATCGTGCCAATGTAAGATTGTGGCCAAAACTGGTACTGCAATCACTTTCAAATGACTGTAGAGCGGTGTAGCCCCTCCCCATGACTCGAGGTTGCCAGATAGGCTGTAGGATCGCGCAGGAATGTTTGTATCTGCAGCTATGGTAACTAGAGAAGAGCTGGCAACCCGGATGCCGCAACTCTACTGCCATGACAACTGTAGTTGGGGGTTGCAACTTCACTTTTTAAATGACAATATCCTGGCCGGACTACTTTTGTCAATGAAATAAGTATTTGAAATGAACATGATTTCTTAATGTCTAGTGACGAGGGCCATTTTATGATTAATTGAAATACATTTCTTACATACAGCTCCTTTGAGCTCAGCTCCAACTGAGTATAGAATCAAAATGCCACTTTTTTCTGATTACTATAACTTGGTGCATCAAAAAAAAAAAAATGTATACGCCACACTAAACATCTCAAATTCATCAAAAACTTTTCATAAGGGATCTTCTCTAAAATCATTCTGACCAGTAATGTTTTGTGGCTCTTTCTCTCCAGGAAACAATTCCAACATGAAATTTCTCAAGGCAGAAAAAGGCCTTTGCCAATGTTTTCAATGTACTAAAATATCACAGCAAACCAAAACAAATGCTGTGGTGGCAACCACAAGCAAAGGAAGGTTTAGGGTTATATTCTTTGCGGCATATTTCACCTCCATTTCCCTCATTTTTTTTACAGATACACAATGGTAAATGTTATGATTTGCTTGTCAACAACCCAGCGGTGGCCAGACGAGAACTTCACTGCGAGTAGAATGTGAAAGTCTTTTGCAGGCCTCAGCATCATCTGGTTCAGTTTATGGATGAAGAGCAAGCTAAAAAGACCATTATGGAGTATTTGACATAGTTTACGGTGAAGGAGCTGTTTATAAGAGACCGTCCGAGTATGCTAAAGAAACTTATGCATTGTAAAAATGAATATGCTTTATCTAGTCAATAAAATTGTGGCAACAGATTACATGCAATATTATTAATTAAATTGAACAAATTAGAATTGAGTAAAGTTCTAATTTACTTAAAAGTTATCCATTTAAAATGAGTAAAGTTTACACCCAAAAATAGGCTATCTGAATAATGTATTTGTATTTCACTTTTAGGTTAGACCACAACCTTACCTTACAAAGAACTAACGATCAACAACATTTTCCAAACAGAAATTTTTCATTTCAAATTACAAATTAGGACTAGCCTATGTATAAGAACAGGAATGTAGCCTACACAAAAAGTCCTGTAAAATTAAATGAATAAATTGGCCTACTAAAATGAATAAAAATTATATAAACAAAAATATACATAAAAGTTTTAAAAGTAAATTAACTATAGGCAAGCAACTGAACTTTTGCTCAACGCGCAAGATAACAATTTAAATTGGCTTATATGTACACACAAACTGCTGTAAAATTAAACGAATAAATGGGCCTAATAATATAACTAAAAATGATATAAGCAAAAATGTAATATATATATATACATAAATGTTTAAAAGTAATGAATAGGGCCAGATTTTGATAAGCCCAACTGAACTTTTGCGCAGCGCGCACTATTAAAGGCTTAGGCCTATATCAATTTTAGCTACACAAAAAAGATGTAAAATTAAACGAATCAATGGGCCTAATTACATAAATAAAAACATCAAAGTGTTAAATCAAAAAGTAAATTAACTATTAGGCCACCAGACTTATATCTAACTGAACTTTTGCGCAGAGAGCACGTGGATAACTATTTAAATTGGCTCAAACTTAAAAAAAAAAAAGAATTGCTTTCCTTATCTAACCTACAGTTCTTTTGAGTTCACCTTCAAGAACACGAGTTTGGACAATGTCTGAGACTTCAGACACATGCAGTGGTAAAAGCTGTCGGCCAACAGCATGTAAAGAGGTTTGATCTCGGGGCGTTTGGAGATCCATGAGTTTGAGGTTAATGCGTTAATGAGAGCTACCATTAGAATGCTAATGCATTATTGTCTTATATGCTTGTAAAGCCTCATCGATGTAGCCTTATACTGCAATGTTTTAAGTTTTCATTATTTATTCAATTTAATATCAGTATTGTGATTAATCAATTAATTTAACAACGTTTCACTTGAATTAATCTGCTACCAGTGTTCAATCGCTCTGAATGAGCCTCGGCGCGGCTGCAGATTACACAATAAACGGACACTTTTCAAAGTCTGTGATTGTAGCGCCTCTTAGCGGCAAAAGGCAGCAAATACACCCCAAATTTTACCGCCGCGGCAGAATTGCGGCGTTAAAAGCCGCATTCTGGTTGTCTACCTATTATAAGTCGAAAAGTGGAGCAGCTTACCCCACTCACCCCCTTTGCTGTAATGCAAGTTAACATATTTTTTATTTTCCTCAGTTTGTTTAGTGAGGATCACAAATCAACAGAAAGACCCCAATCCTGGATGATTGTGTCATTACAGCATTCTGGGTGCGATCAGTTAACGCCCCGGTGAAGCCGAAGACGCCGCACCCTTCTCCTCAATGTCCAATCACTCTCTGTCTTGCATAACCAGTTGGCAGCGCAGATTTGACTTCTCCTATCCAGTCCATTCTGATGTCATATTTTGTTGTGACATTATGAAATAAGGTTACATTTCAAATATCCCTGTCAAATCTATTAGTTCTGTTCTATTCCTCCTGTTAATTATCACATGTTAAAAAAAAAAATCAATGTCAGCTTGCTTCATTGTAAAATTAAAAGATTGCCCAACACAGAGCCCTGTGGCATTAGTTTGCTGGATGGTTTAAATGATTTTGACTTGGCAACCTTGATTCTGCTTACTAATCTTAAAGATAACTCGTATCACAAACGAAGAGAGCACAAACCCTGTCCATGTCAAGCAACAAGCAAAAACTCAAAAAGGATAAGAACATTAGAGGAATTCAAGCTAGTTCAGTTTTCGGGCTCTCATCAAATGAAATAAATAGTGACCCATACTTCGTTTCTAAAGCAGTAGAGCAGTGAGCCATCTTGAAATCAGACAGAATGAATTGACCCTCTTGTGAGCTTAACTCTCAAGGTCAAGTGCATTACATCTCACTCCTTCATTAGTTTTTCATGTCTGTTTGGGGTTCATGACTTTGACATTTCACAGAATGTCAATTTTACACTTTTCGGTCGAAGTAACTCGTAGCAGTTACATATTTCTAGCGGTTTGGATGATGGTCAAATATGCAATATAGCAGCAATTCAAGTTGCATAAACTTTCAGTGCATTTATTTATTTTCAGACCTATGTTTGTGTACTTTGGACTTAAATACTAAGTAAATGAAAACTAAGGTGAACCACTTATGATTTACCAGTATTTACTCTTGTCTTTATGTTTCTTGGCTTTTGTCCCTTTTCTAACTTTACGGGGAAATGCAGAAAATAAGTTTTCCTCTTTAAATACGAAAATGATGACAACCTATATGGTTGAAAATAGATCTGTGACAAGATCCATCCAGTTCATAGCTCAGCAAACCAAAAGATCACCTTACATTATTGTAAATATCACATGTTTCTGATTAATTATTAAGATGTTGTTGGAAGGTCCCAGAATTAACTACACTACTCTCATTGCTTTGACATGTTGTGTAATTTTTGTACCGTCCAGCAGAAAGCAACAAATCACTCCATTTCAGTGTTTCGAATCTGTGAAATTATGCGGAGAAAAAAAAAATGGAGTGGAGGCCAAGAAAAACACAACATACTTTTGGCCCTAAGGCGCTTTGAGATTTCCTTTCACATCCTGAGCTCAAATATGATCTCTGTGCCTCCTGTGAAGAGAGAGATCGGCAAAGGCACACTTATAACAGCCACATCTGACCTACTATATGCTGTCTCACAAAATTAGATTATAGTTTAAGCACAATAAGTCTTACTGAGGATGTTTGTTTATTTTAATTAACATTTTTATATGCTATTTCTTTCTTTTAAACTAGCTTTATCAATTATGGAGATGTGAGATTATTGTTTTTTCTTTTTGACATCCTGTGCAGTAACTCTGAAACTATAGCAACTTTCTAGCTCTTTAATATAAATGCAACTTTTATCACCTTGTACCATTTAAGAGACCACGTACAGTACTCAAACGCGTCTCTTCTGATACAACACACAAACAAGCAGCCACTTTGAATAAACTGCTCTCTTAATGTATGTTCACTCTCTCATACGGTTACAAGGCAAAATGAACAAACAGGAGCTTGAAACATAAATTTGAGTAAAGCAAATCACATTAAACAAGAAAATGACTAGCAGCAGCCTCTTTGAGCGAACTGGAAAAAACGTCATGCTCTCATTTCAACATACCAAAAGATAAAAACATAACTCAAAATGACAAAAATATTCACACAGGTAAGTAAAATGAGATTATACTCATGAATTAGGGTGAATAAAAGCAATAATTACTACAAAGATGAATTGAGATTATCAGAATGACAAAATAAACCTACCTTTACCTTATGTAGCCCCGCCCCTTTTCAGCGCTGCGGTTGTTTTGACTCGTCTTTTCGACAGCGATCTTGCATAGGTATGAATGAACTGCTCGTAAAAAAGTTCCCGGTAGACATTTGTTAAGACATCTGCTTTAAAATGCTTATGATAAACATTAAAATGCTCATGATAACTTTTGTTAACTCTACAAAAAGTAAATCCACTTCACCAGCTAATTACTCCTCGACAGCAAAAACGGAAGTTCAAAGATGGCGCCCACGTTTAAAAGGGAAGAGGAGGAGACAAAACCCATGACGTCACAACAATTAAAGGGGAAAGCACTCACATTTCAATTAGCTACATCAGTCAAATGAATGAATTTTGTGTGAATTCGACTTAAAAATATATTTCATACACGCTAAACACTGCTGGATTGTTTGAACCCAAATTTGAGTAAATTTTTCATTTAAAATTTTAACCCAACTTAACCCAACATTTGGGTTTGTCCATATTTGACCCAAATTTGGGTTGAAACAACCCAGCATTTATGTATAGTAAAGTTGGGTATTTCCATGGACCATAGTGTTTTTATTTACAGTAATGTCCTTCAGCTTTAATGACCATGCACAAATAGGGGTGTGAGACATGGCAAAAGATGTCGATTATGAGCCCACTTTTGTGATTATGTTTACATCTTTCACAGTCATTTTACAGTCGGTTTACCATAGCTTGCTCAGTTTATTAGAGTGTTTTATTAGAGGTGAAGAGACAGTCTTTCAAATGAATTTGAAAGGTTCACCAGATGTTCATAAACCATAATTTTGAAAAAACAGCACTAACACTTGCAGGATGTCACGTTTTACGCACACACACACACACACCCAGAAGAAAAGTTACTATAATAACAACCAGATGAGAATTTCTCATGGTATTTTTTTCTTCTTCTTTAATTTTAACGTAGACTAATCATTTTGGAATGTGAAGACTTTCCAAGTTTCATTTTAAAACATGCTGTGCTTTTTTCAGTTTTTCATGCTTTCTGCAAAAAGAAGTAAATGACAAAACCAAACAAATCCAGGTAAAACAAATAGGTATTACAGGAAACATAAAATTCCTAATAAATATGAGCTTTCAATGGAATATCAGCTGGAATGCCCTTGAGCGCCACCTGAGGGCGCTCCACATCATTATTCATTATCATTAGTGTCGACTATCATTATTCACTCACAACTACATTTCCCATAATTCACTGCCCGGACTCAGAATTGATTATCACATTCAGCTATGTGTTAAGTTCACCCCACACTCTTAGAAGAAATGGTTCTATTTAGAACCAGAAATGTTCCATCCCCCGCTTCATATATGGAACTCCATTTTTTTTTTTTTTTGGTAAAAGGTTCTATTGACCAAGTATGGAACCCCAGGGTTCTATATAGAACCCAGAGGAACCATTTGGTAAAAGGTTCTATTGACCAAGTATGGAACCCCAGGGTTCTATATAGAACCCAGAGGAACCATTTTTTAAGAGTGTATAGAACCTTTTAGGGGTTCCAAATACGTAGCGCTGATAGAACCTTTTAAGGTTCTATATAGAACCTTTTCTTCTAAGAGTGCATAAATAGCCTGGTTCACCTAATCATTCTTTGCGAAGTCTTGTATGTTGTTCCATTGCATTTCTGAGTGTTCCTGGTTCTTGATCTTTGGTTTTCCCGTTCCTGCCTCACCCTCTGGATTTGTTTGGATTGCCTGATTAGGATTTTGATTTACTTTAATAAACTGCATTTGGATCCTCAACCGTCATATCTCAGAGCAGTTCACAACAAGCGTGCATGCTTTGTACGTTTGATATTTTGAATCATAGATTTTAGACAAATTTGAGAATAAAACTTGCGATATTTTTCTTTTTTGGACTGCACTTTCCTCAACTAAAATAAATATAATAATGTGAAAAATCATCTTGCAAGGCTGAAAAGTCAGAAATATGTGGAGGAACTTGCATAACACTTCAGAAACAATGAAAATAACAGCCAGCAAATGTGTAGAGGACAACAGGGAAAAAAGAAAGTAGACCTTGAAATTAGGAAGCACTGTCGTGGAAATTCACATTTTTAAGGTGTTGACACTCTCGGGGAGTCATTGGGTAGGAATGAGAGCTTTTAGCTGGGGGTTTGAGGAGGTAATTCCATAATTCCCAGAGCTTGAGTTGATCCTGGAACATGTTACTCCCAATCTCCTGGTTTTGGCTACATCAAGACCAGCTGTACAAGGGCGGAGGGGAGGGGAACGAGTTAAATATCTTCAGATGTTAAAGATCCCCCCAAGTATCATGTCATATTTCAGTTTTATTCAGTTGTCATTCCTGAAGCCATGCATTCATCTGAGCAAAACAAAGAGGAATCAAACTTTGCATAGTTCATACTGTATATCTAAAATCATCATTAATCATGGTAATGATGCCCTGGATATGGTTGGATATGGCTTGAAGTCAGTAGTAATCAACACAACTTCCTATTTACTTCCATTGATTCGAATGAAGTCATTCTCAAACTATGGTATTTGATTGTGGATTGTGAAAAACGGGTGTTACAAGAATGCTAGGAATACATGGATAACTTTAAATGGCCATCAATGGAGAAAAATGCTTTTTTTTGGTCCAGATTGTGTTAACAGCAAGGGCTAGTGGATCTATACCATCTAAACATTGAACCTTTATCCTATATGATAGCTAAACAGGACAGTAATTTCAGAGGTGATCACACTTTTCTTTCTAATAATAATATGCACACATCATTCATAATAAAACTAAAAACATGTGGGAAAGTATGGTCAGTTTTGATTTAAAACTGTCTTAAAATCACATTTATAATTGTGTCTCATACAATAGCATATGGAAAGAGAGTGCATATACAAACTCACACACCATCTTGACGCATGAATAACTCGATCCTTCAGAAAGAGTGTAGGCTCTAAACCAGACATAATGCTGAAACTGTCTCCACTTGAGCTCAATCAATCTTGTTTATTATCTGATGTGGATTCTGGGTGTTAAACATGTCAAATTAGTGCTAATGAATGGTTTGGTCTGCAATGGTGAGAGCCAAAAGCTTGAGTTCATCCAACTATTAAGAAGAATTATTTCTCCTCTCCAGCTTGCATGGATACTTGGTACCCTCAGCATCTGGCCTGAGGTCAGTTTTAAGAGTGCTGGTTTATATGGAGATCAGATTTTAGTTTCACCATGGTAAAAAGGCATCAAATGACATCTTAAGTGGAATTTGTTGTAGAAAAAACCCATTCATATTTTGAACGATCCAATTTAAGAGTAGAAATTTAGTAACATTTTGAACAAAATAATAAAATAAGAAATTCACTGCATAATATAACAATGCAGGCTTATTGGGCAAATTCCTGAAAAAACATTTCCAACATAATGCGTTGCTTTTTACATGATTCACAGCACTTACAAAGTGAAAAGAGAGTGGCGCTGAAACTGTCTTTTGGACCTTGAACCGTTTGGTCCCCATTGAAGTCCATTATATGGAGAAAATCCTGAAATGTTTCCACCAAAAAACTTAATTTCTTTTCGACTGATGAAAGAAAGACATGGACATCTTGGATGACGTGGGGTGAGTAAATTATCAGCAGAGGTGTTTTAAAAAGTGAACTACTCCTTTAATCGGCAAAATCAAGCTCCTAATAACTTTAGATGCAAATTTCTCAGATGAAATTCATTTGCTAGGCTAATACCCAGCGGGGATGCTACTGCACACATAGCTGTGGGTCTGAGTTCAAATAGAGGAGAACACTTTTTCCTACAACCTACAATGTCATAAATCAAATTCACTTGGTCTACATTTCTGTAGCCCTTCTCTAACAGTGCATATGCTGAACAAACAAATACGTTTTCAACAAGCTATTCAAAGCATCTAATGACAAAAACATACCTTACACCAATACGTGAGCAAAAACATCTGGCAAATTTCTAACCTTCACCAGCATTCGTCATGTGAGAGCTCTCAGATGACCAGCGCGGCTTTGTAACAGCGAAACCAAGACAAATTTTCCCAGTCGAGTCTGTTTATGGTTTTGGTCAGATAGACAGACCTGATTATAGATAAAGCAATTGCATCCAGGACTCCAGCCAGCAACCATTTACAGTCACTTCTAATCATTCAGAGGCGGTGTTGCACTTTGTAGCTATTTTTGAAAAAATTACCGAAAACACTTTTCTCGCATTTTTCAATAGAGATTGTCACTTGTATGTCACACGGGGTGATATGTATTAAAATCTTTTGTTTTTGTTATTAAAGTTAAAAATAAACTGCATTGGGAAATGTGGATTGTGCCTTTTTTTGCTTGCTTTAAAATGCATTTAGATTGTTCAGTCTTAAAATGTTATGATGTTATATTTGATCTATAATAATCATGAATTATTAGGCCTAATGTAAAACTACAATAATGCAATTCTAAACAAAGAGTGAAATTATATTAAAGAATTGTTTTAAACTGTTTTTGATGTCATTTCCACCTTGACCCAGAATTTGTTCCTCGTATAAAGGTTATTCAGTCATAACATGAATGGGCGAATCATTCCAGTTGCCATTTTACAACATTGGACATTTTCAAAACAATTTACCCCAAGTGCATCGACAGGTGAGTTGAAACTCATTATAATATGCAAAACTGTTATCCACTCACAGCAGTGGGCGTTTACTTCCAAGTCGTCAATGCGAGACGCCCATAAAAACAGAGCGTTTTTCAGCTAGGCTTAAAAGTAGGGTCGAAAATAGCCTTTTACTTATTAATTTTGATGTTTTCGAATGAAAAAACCAAGTGAACGTCATAAGTTGATCTCAGGCAAAAATATAATAAAATTTAAAGGGATACTCCACTTTTTTTTCATTTTACAACTCCCTCAGAGTTAAACAGTTGAGTTTTACCGTTTTCGATATTTATTCGTTTTGATATTTAGAAGAATATCAGTAACCAGACAGTTTCTGATCTCATTGACTTCCATAGTATATATTTTTTTCCTACTATGGAAGTCAATGGGACCAGAAACTGTCTGGTTACTGATATTCTTCTAAATATCAGAAAATCGGCTGAATGGATTCGAAAACGGTGAAACCCAACTGTTTAACTCTGGGGGAGTGGTAAAATGAGCCTATTTCCAAAAAAAAAAAAAAAAAAAAAAGTGGAGTATCCCTTTAAAAAGCCAGTTCATGACCCCTTTAATATGATGTCCTGTCATGCATCTCTATCCATTGTTAGTGGCCAAAAAAACAACAAAATAACTAGTAAGAGTTTGAAAGAAAGAAACTATTAAAATTGTCCACAGCTTCACAGTTGAAGAAACAGTCTTATATTGACTCTATCTGACATGCACTGGGTGAAGATGGGTCTCGGTCTCACTGTTAACCCCGTGCACCCCTCATTGAGCCAGATGTTACTGGGCTGGAGCTGGGGGGCTGCCAAAAGAATGTTGAATTATTATGGGAGAGGGCCTCGCATGTGTTTTAAGTGTTTTCATTATGATGAATGGCTCATGAAATCTCAATGCTGATCCCAGACCCCTCTCAGAGAGAGAGAGAGAGAGATACATGATGGATCACAAGAACCACCTTGCTCTCTTCACCGTGACATTAAGGAGGTCATGATGTAACCGCAAGTTTACCAAGAATATGCACGTGTAAATGAGAATTCAGAGGAAAATTAAAAGGATTTGGACGAATAAATAAAGACACCATTTCGACAATTTTCACTTTGTGAGATAAACTATTTTTTAGCACAAATCTTTCATATGGCTTTTTGAAAACTTGGAATATTGTGGATAGGGTGCTTTTTGTCCTTTTTGGAGATTGACTTGCTAAAAAAATGCTTTGAAATTCTGCTAAATGTCCTCTCTTGTGCCAAGAAAGAAAATTAAATGAGTTTGAAACAACAAAACTGAGCAGTTAGTACTCTTAAAAATATTACCCCATTGTTTATCCTCTTTGTCTCCAACAGAATTGCATTTAGTTAAAGGGTTGTGCCTGTAATGATTAATCTTGCAAATATAGTTGTAAGTTCACTAAGCACAGCACCACTCAACACTTGTTTAATGCCAGAATCTCATATTGAAGACATTATGACTTTGACCTCAGACATTTTTGAAACAGAGTCAAATGTATTACTAATATTATCGCAGGAGCTCCTGGACCGCAAACCTATCCAGGGTCAAAAGTCACAATCCTCAGTGAATTGTGTTGGTCAACTGCATGTATTGTCTTTATGAGAAAATGAATGTTAGAAAGTGAGGATTGGAGTGAAAGGCCTTTATGCATTCAGAATCATGCCCTGATTCAGCATTATATCTTGCACAACCATCAGCTTACTCAACTTACCAACATTTACAGGCCAAAACCCCAGCTCATGTTACTGTTGGCTGGTGCTCACTGAGAGTTTCCAAATGTTGAGAAAGTGTGGTATTTTGCCTCTAGGAGAGGTATGTTGGCACTCTTTATACTGGCGGATGGTCAGCGTTGGGCAACCGTATAGTCTTTGACCCATTGGAGAGAAAGGACACAAAACAGATTTATAGATGAGAGGTGAGGACTGAGAAAATCACACAATCTCTGAAACACAAAACAGGACAGAGATGAAAACCCCCATAAGAATTCAACAGTAAGATCACATTGTGGTTTTCAACTATTTATCACACATCAAATTAAGAGAACTATAAACTCACAATTCCATTTTTCCTCAGAATTGGATTTTATAACTTGAAATCGCAAGATTATGTCACATTATTAACTTGCATTTGTGAGAAAGTCAGAATTGTGAGGAAAAAAAGTAAAATTAGAGAGATATAAACTCACAATTTCCAGAAAAATTCAGAATTGTGAGATATAAACTCAAGTAAAAACTAAAAAGAGTAAAAATTGCGCCTTTGTATCTCACAATTCTGACAGAATTTGCGATTTCAGTTCATAAAGTTCATAAAGTTGCAATGATCTTTTACATTTTCTTATTCTGTGGCGGAAACAAGCTTCTGTATCCTGCGGACAAAAAAAAAACTTCTACGCTTTCACTATTTCTTATATCCCTCCCTGTTCTAGCTTGCACTATTGTAGAAAATGTTTGAAACTATATATTTCTAGCATTTCTCCAAAAAATATTGTTGGTTTCACTTAAAAATTAAGTAACCTGGTTGCTTTAAAACTTTAAGTTCTTTGAAATTGAAAAATGTAGTTAATACAATGAAGGAGATTGATTTTTAATAATCAGAAACTCAAAATATTATGTTATCTGAATCACATAAATTATCTAAGTTGATTTGACAGAATAAAACCGTTATGATAACAACTCTTGAAATAGACGAATCTCTTTGTTGTACTCCTCATTTGTAAGTTGCTTTGGATAAAAGCTTCCTCTAAAAGAATAAATGTAAATGAATAAATGTAAATAAAACATATTCCTATAATTCTTCACTAAAAGAGGACAAAAGAAGGTGCAAAGACAATAGATTTATTATTCTGTAGTACTACGGGGGTCCCCAGGCTCTGCAGGTTTTTATAATGGCTCTAAAGTCTCTGGCAGGCCTGTGTGACCCATAGGACGTGCTTTGTCAAATATTTAAGGGATTTAAGGTGACATCATGGATTGTAATTATCTCAATTATTTAGTGCGCGGGGGCCATCGGCTCCCATGACATCATCAAGGCCCATCTCTGTCGTTATGCTGCTCATTTGGAAAATGCCGATAATTGGGCCACAGATGAGCATTGTCTTACAGATAGAATAAACATGCGGTGTGCATTCAACAATATGAAATATTAATGATGAATTAAACCCTCAGTCACTCTGAACTGACATCTAGGTAAATGTGTAACAAGAAAAAAAGGCTTGCACATTTTTAAGAATAGGAAATATTATGAAATATTATAATATTACATAGAAAAGTATAAATTTCAAGCTAAAATAAAACTTTTTACTTTCTAAGGCGTGCTTCTGTTCGGGTTTAGTTTCATGGTGTTCTCGTTTTTCCCTGTTCCTGCATGCCTGTGTTCCCTGTCATTGTTAATTGACATAGTTTCACGTCCAAAAACTGAAAAATGCTGCCTTCAGAGGATGCCTTCAAAGCACTCTTAGAAAAAAGGGTTCTCTATATGTAGCATAGGGTTCTTTACTCAACTCCAAAGGACATTTTATGCTAAAAAAGGTTCTATAATGACAAGAAGGAACACTTTGGCTCAAAGGTTCTTTAAAGGCTATTATTCATTCATATATTACATTATTCTGCAACATTTTGCAGTTGTAATTAAATTATTGTTTATTAAACTATTGTAGTAACTTAATATCACATTTTAATCATGCAGATTTTTGGAGGATAAAAACTGAAATGGCACTCTTCGTGTGATATTGATTAATTACATTTTTTAACCACCATGTCTTGAATTTTGTGATCATTCACACTCATTGCATTTTAGGGGTTCCAAATACGTAGCACTTTAGAACCTTTTAAGGTTCTATATAGAACCTTTTCTTCTAAGAGTGAGGAAGGCATCAAGGTAATCCAAATGTTTGACCAACGTTTTCCACTGGATGTCATTTCTAGTGAGAAATTACTATTGTAACAATTAAATACCAGAGCTCTCTCTATTTCTTTGTAGACTTATTCATTAAAGTGTGCGTTTTGGGTGGTTGCTACGCAGTTTGCCAGGGATACGATATGCATATTTTCTAATTGTCAGGATAGGACTTAGAAACTGTTGACTTACAAGAATGCAAAAGAATCCTTGGTGAAACTTGATTTATACCTTTGCCCTTTCCTTCTCTATGACTAAACATTTAATGTGCAAGCGCAGAGCTCCGGCAAAGTGTGTGTCCAGCAGAAATAAGACTTTTATAAATGCCCATTTGACTGCAGAGTCAGTATGTTCACTGCGATTCGAAGATATGTAGAAGGCACACGTCCTTTTATCAGAAGGTCCTTATGTCAGCTCAAACACAGTTGAATATCTGCACACATATCTTGTTCTTGTTACTTTTTTTGTTTTAAAAATTGGAAGACAGGGCGGGACCTATCGAGCAGCTCCACCCCTTTTTAAAAATAGCCAATAGTGTTTTGTTTATATCACAGGAGCACATTATATCACTCCATTCACTAAGTAGAAAATAGTAAACGTGTGAACAAATGAGCGATTTCGAAATCTGACAAAAAGCTGAAGTGCAGAGTGATGTCATCAAAATCATTGATCCATATTGGCAAAAGTAAGAGACTGTAAGTTTTGAATGCTTATATCTTCTAAATGGGAATCTTGCAACGCATTATCATCCCAAGGCGTCATCTACTGACGCTTTTACCAATGCGTAGACACCCAACACACATGGAAACCTTCCGCGTCGATATATCACGGTTTGGGGTAGCTTTAGGGTTAGACCACTAGGAGGCGCCTTCTGGCCCCTATTTGTGCGTCTCATATTGACGCTAAAGGGTGCCATGTGCGTTGGATGTCTATGCATTGGGAAGAGCCTTGGGATGAGAACGGGCTCACAACGTGTAGAAAAAGGACCCAGAAGCGAAGGCAAAATTATTGCAAAATTATGATTGATCCATGTCAATCCAAAGTGAACACCCTCACTTAATATTCCCGCATCCCATACTAACCTTAGTCCCTACATACACACTAAAACTGACCCAGAGTCAGCCATCCCTTCCCACTCATTAACTCTACGAACATCCCAAACCTTGCGCAGGTCTGCGATGATTTTTACAACCCTGCTGTCAGTCAGGATAAATAGCTCTCCATCCCTGATTGTTAAATTATGCCCTCTATTATTCATCAATCTGTTCAGTGGCTGCATTAGAGGAGTGGGAAGGTATGACAGACAGACGGAGGGAGAGACGGGGGCAGATCACAGGGGTTAAATGCAGGAGGGAAGTGGCAAGACACACTCACACTGATCCATTAGCTAATGGAAGCCTAAAGCACTGTCACTTAACCCCCTGTGTACCCATCATTGTCACACACACACACCTCCAAGCTCTCTGTGTGTGTGAACGTGCGCACACAGCACAGTTGAAGGTAATAAAAAGAAGATCAAGAGCAGTATTTGTGTTTTAGTGCTTAAAAACCTTTTGGTAATGATTGTTTCTGGACAAAAACATCCATGCACACAGCACAGGGACTAATATACGGAGCAAGGGATAATTAACCCTAATTTAAGGTTAAAGGAGTAGTTCACTTTTTAAAAAAACTTTAGCTGATAATTTACTCACCCCCATGTCATCCAAGATGTCCATGTCTTTCTTTCTTCAGTCGAAAAGAAATTAAGGTTTTTGATGAAAACATTCCAGGATTTTCTCCATATAATGGACTTCAATGGGGACCAAACGGCTCAAGGTCCAAATGAGAGTTTCAGTGCACCTTTAAAGGGCTTTAAACGACATCAGACGATGAATAAGGGTCTTATAGGACCCTTTGAGTCATGACTCGAAAAAAGATTCGTTCATTTTGATGAACAAGTTCGAACAGGAGAGTCACGAACGCGCATCACAGAACAGAGCAAGGCGAGCATTTGAGCTTATAAAACTTAAACTTTTTTTATTTATTTTTTAAATGAGTGATCGTTTCGCTTTATAAGACCCTTATTCATCGTCTGGTGTCGTTTAAAGCCCTTTGAAGCTGCACTGAAACTCTCACTTGGACCTTGAACCGTTTGGTTCCCATTGAAGTTCATTATATTTTTTAAAAGTGAACTCCTTTTAAGTAACATTGCCACATCATTTGAATCTTCACTCAACAATTTGTTCAAATACACTGATTTATTCAGGAACAAAACAAGTGTTTTTTTTTATAAACAAGTCATTTAATAACTCACTCGACTGATTAATTCAAAAACAGAAGCCTTCAGCATTGAAAAACTGTGGAGAGAGTAATTGAATCATCCGCTCAACTGATTCAACTGAGCTCAAAAACATTGATTCATTCAGAAACTTTTACACTGCGTTGCTTGACACGGCATCTTAAAACTCTGTTTACCATAAGCGCCGATTTATGTTTCAGTCATGGACGTCAGAGAATCCAGAGAATTTGAACAAGTTAAAATGCTCCAACCAGCACAAATGAATTGAAAAGACTATAGAAAAAAGATAATTGGGGGAACATGTAAAACCGCCACAGCCACTGAATTTCCACAGAGCTCAAACTGCTGTACAGTAAATTACATTTTTTTAAGCCAGTCAAATTGGTTTAGTTTATGTGAATATAAGACTGTAAACCTAAATGATGAATCAATTAAGTGCCAAATGCATTTTAATTTTAAAAAGAACCACAGCCATCATTAATAAGCTTAAGCGACAGTGGACATATTTTTTATGCCAGAAGGATATAATATATTAATGAACTAGAGTCATTAAAATGGTCCATATTACTAATAAGGGGCACTTAATTTCTGATGTGAATATAAATTGACTTCTACGACAGGCTTGAGAGTGATCATGTGAAATGTAATAGTCTGAACCCCCGCGTTTCCATACTACAATGTCGTAAAGTATTTTTTAAAGCATCTAAACGCTCACATTTTGATCATTTGCTTGTTCTGATTTAAGATTTGAGTTTGGAAAATGAAAAAGAAAACACAGAATGAAGAGTCACAGACAAGAGGAAACTTTAATTAAATATTGTGAAAGTCAAAAAGTTATTTTACAGTTCAAAGGTAATTAAAAAAATGATCATCTTTACAGTAGTTTCTTTTTATATTTTTCACCAGTCATAACTGCCCACTGAAAGTCCAGTCTACAAGTATGCAATCAAAAGGAAAAATAGTAGCAGACTTCTTTTCAGTTTGGATGTGTGGCATAATATTCAATAAATCAAGTGACCACCAAATGATAACTTTGCATCTGATACCCACTTAAATAATGGGGGAAAGCCACGTAAGCTGTTTAAAAATCCCAGAAATTCAAAACGCAGGGACTTGGAAAGTTGTGTGATGTGATCTGAAACAAGAATGGGATGAAACTCATTAAGACGTGTGTCGTGGAATGACATGAACGAGCGAATAACTGTATAGACTCTTGTGCTGTTACTCCATAGATTAACTTCTTTTCTACCCAAAGATATCTAAATAAATTCTATTAAAAATAAATAAATAAAGTAAAAAAAGAGAAATCTGCATTAAGACATTTGATTGTTGGGGGTTTGGGTTCCAAAGGAAAAATATTTAAAAAATAATAATAATAATAAAATAGGGAGATATTTGCTGAGCATCTTTTTCTCTGGACCAAGTTCCAGAGAGGCAAAATTAAAAGGCTATTATATTGTTTACTTGGTGAATATATTCTCAAACTTCATTGCATTAAAAGTACATATTATTTAACAAATCTTGCATTCTGAAACGACACATTTTCATAAAGAAAAAAAAACCCCAAATGGACTAAAAAAAAACAAAACGCGGCTTTAACACACAAAATTACTATACACGTAAAATTCCAAAATCACATTTATGGACATAAATTGGCAAATGACAAAATAAAAAAAAAACACGCAAAAAACACGCAAACATGAAGACAGTTTGAAGCATGTACAATTTCAAGCGATACATACAATATTCTTACGGATATCCTACACGTGTCCCTTCGTGATCATTGAAACCTCAGAGCTAAAGTCAAAGAGATCTGCTAAGTATGTCGTAAACATTATATCAGTGACACTAGGTTGTATAAAGCTGCCTTATGACTCCATTCTGATGTATAAATATATTTAAAACAATGACTTTGGCAAAATAAAAGAATTACAAAATCAAACATATTCATCAGTCTGTACAAAGCATACACGCTAAAACCTAAATAATGTCTAGATCTTTGATCATTCACGGTGCCGACCCGAAACCCCTCACGTCCCGACCGTACGATCTACATCTCAAAAACGGGCGACGGGTCTGTTCTGCTGGGGTCAAAATGTCAAATGATTAATCATTTAATGTGCATAGTTATAATTGAATGGTCTTTTTAATCAACTTTCAGCATCATTTTCAGGCTTCCAGCCTTCCAGCCTGCCTACTGGAGGAAGTCCATTGCAAATGAAATGATAAAAGTGAGTACAAACAAATTAAAAGATAAAAGGGTTTTGAAATGGCATTAAATACTCTGAAAATTTGCGTTTTTGTTGTCCACACTCCACAAATACAAATCCTCCATAGAGTAGATATACTGTAAAAAAGAGGCAGCAATCGCTTTAGAATGTGTGGGCTAGTCTCTATATATAATGTGTACTTGTCTCACTATGGGTGTGTGTTTGGTCTATACGTTTTGATGTTACATGATCAAAAGACTGAAGAGATGAGAATGAAATGTCAAATGTTGCCTTCAAGTCATATCAGAACGGTCATATTTATTAAACTTTAGCTTCTTTTCTTTAAGTTTTTAAGTCTTTCCAAATTTGAGTTGTGTCAATCACTTTTTGCGAGATTGTGAGAGAAAAATCATCTGGCAATTCTGACTTTATAACTCACAATTCTGTTTATATTTCGCAATTCTGACTTTATATCTCACAATTGTGTTTATATCTCGCAATTCTGAATTTATAACTCACAATTTTGTTTATGTCGCGCAATTCTTACTTTATAACTCACAATTTTGTTTATATTTCACAATTCTGACTTTATATCTCAAAATTTTGTTTATATCTCACAATTCTGACTTTATATCTCACAATTGTGTTTATATCTCGCAATTCTGAATTTATAACTCACAATTTTTTTATATCTCGCAATTCTGACTTTATAACTCGCAATTGTTTATATCTAGCAATTCTGACTTTTTTCTCAGAATGACAAGATATAAAATCACAATTGAAAATTGAACAAAAAAAATTGTGAGATAAAAAGTCGTAATTACATTTGGCAGAAACAAGCTTCCATACTTGCCAAACATGCCAAATATATTTTTTAATCATCATTTTTTTTATCGCAACTTCCCCGGAGGACTTGAAGGCAGCATAATCTCAACCAATGGAAAATGAGTGTGAAAATCAGGACACGACAGTAACAATGCAAAGGAGCTGAGTTTCCCCTTTGGCATTCACAAATTGTTTTTTAACCACGGTAAAAAACAAAAGCATAAATTACATCTTCACCGCCACAGTTTTAATATAAATTCACATTGCTGGCACATTTTGTAGACGTGATTGACCAAAATTTCTTAAAATCAAACGCAATTTAGCAAATTCAGTGGGACATTACTGCGCAAAAATCACCTGCAAACCTTCGTCAGCATCCAAAATCATAAATAGAAACCACTGCAATATGGTGTCAGGTATCATTTCATAAATGGGTGGTACACACAGAAACACACAAATATGATGGCAAATCAATAACTACGTTTTTTTAAATAAATAGACCTCTCATGTTATAGTGTAGATGGCGCGGGTGAGCATCGTCTGTGCTGTCGCTCCTTATCTTAAAAAGTGTCTAAGGTGAGTACAAATTTCAACATCAAAACAGGGAGGTACAACAGTTCAGTCCAATATTTTTCTCCTATCGTTCTTCCTCTATATCTTTTTTGTTTCAAAGCAGATTGTGTTAAAAAGGGCCTGAGTTTGTAGTTTTTCATCCTTCAGAACAGGACCGCGAGGTCAGTCCAGCACCGGAGTTTCTGAACACGCTCAGTGAGACCAGTGGCATGAAAGAGCATGTTTCATCTTTCTGTCTACACACACACACACACACACACACGCAAACAAACGCACAGACGCACCCTACATGGGAGGAACGATCATTCCATGGATAACTGTGAAGAGAGAGAGGGAGAGAGAGAGTTAATTCACTCTACTCCATTAAACCACCCGTCATTAAAAGAGCTGAGTGAAGGAAACACTACTGGTCAAAAGTTTGAGTTATGATGGATTATGGATTATTTTTGAAAGAAGTCTCCAGAAAAACCTGATTATGCGATCGCTGAATTCAATGCAAAATCAGCCAAAGTCGGCATATTTATGCGGGGGCCACATTTTTTCAAATACGCCGCAGTTTCGCCGCATAAATTGCCGATTTCCGTGCAAAATATGCGGGGTTTGCATGATTTCATAATCCTCGCATTTTCGTGGATTAATTTCTACTTCATTTAGAAATTATTAATTGATCATTAACAAAGTATGAAATTACAATTATTAAACGCATTGTAGATATGCTTATAAATCAAGAAAAAAAACACTTATAGCTGTATTTATAAACTGCTTATTAATGTCTATTAATGCTTTATAAATGACGAATTAACTGTTTACTCATGCTTAACAAATCATTAATAGCGTGCAGTTATTATAAAGTGTTACCGCATCTTCTTATTAAACGGTCTGTACACTTACTAAGTTCTCAATGCTTCATTTGCATGTTGAATGTTCCAAAGAACAACATTTATTTGAAACAGAAACATTTGTAACGTTCTAAATATCTTGTCACTTTTGATCAACTGAATGCATCCTTGCTGATTACAAATATTAATTTTATTTACCACAAACATTGAAATGGTAATGTATCTCTGTTTCCACAAAAAAACTTTTAAGCAGCAGTTTTCAACTTTTATAATAATCAGAAATATTTCTTGAGCAGCGAATCAGCATCTTGGAATGATTTCTGAAGGATCATGTGACACTGGAGTTATGATGCTGAAAATTCAACCATCACAGGAATAAATTACATTTCAAAATATGTTCAAATAGAAAACATCTCTTTTAATTGTAATTATATTTCATAATATTACAGTATCTTTGATCAAATTAATATTAGGGCTGGATTTGGATTAATCGCATCCAAAATCAAAGTTTGTGTTTACGTAATATATGTGGGCGTAGTGTGTATAATTATTTTGTATATATAAATACACACACATGCATGTATATATTTAACAAAAATGTGTTCCTAATATATCAAATATTTATATTTATACATAATATTAATTATGCATAAATATATATAAAGTATATACTTTCAGATTTTTCTTAAATATATGCATGCATGTGTGTGTGTGTATTTATATATACAAAATAATTATACACATTACGCCCACATATATTACGTAAACACAAACTTTGATTTTGAATGCGATTAATCGTTTGACAGCCCTAATTAATATATAGTCTTGTTGAGCACAAGAGAAAAAAAGAAAAAGCATGAAAAAACGTAATTATTCTCAAAATTTTGACCAGTAGTGTATGTAAGAGTGTGAGTTGTACAGCAAAGCATCACTACGAGACTGGACATCATTTCATATTTTCCGCAGCTATTAATAGTTCTTTAAAATCGTCAATCTGTTTTCACATCTGTGGGCCGTTTCAGATGTGGAATAAATCCTAAACTCTTTCAGCGTTGGCACAAACTAGACACTTGAAGCGCTAGAATAAAAGTCTCAACCAGCTCCTAATTGTTTGCAAGCAGTTAATGCAAGCTTTATTATTCTGGGCTTGTAAGGCCATGCTTGCCCTGGCGTGCACCACTTAAAAATGATGAATTCAATTCAAGCTGAGACACTCTAATATCATGTCAATTGAAATTCATTCCAGAATCGTCACTCTTTTTATTATGAGTTGGCCAACATGGACTCTTTTCTTTTTTAAACAAGAGGAAAATGCTTAGCACTGCAGATCTGACTCGACATGAGTTTAGCAACTGCTGACAAACAAGAAAAAAGAGGGAAAAAAGAGAGAGAGGTGGACTATTTTGGAAGGGTTGTGTTCTCTAGGAACCGCTGGAGGAGAAACCGAACCCCGAAGACATGCCAACAGACGCTCACACAGTTACATCATTCTGGAAGTAACATGCTCTACAGTTTTATGATAAAACAGAAAACTACAGTTTGATATATGGGAAACATGCACATGTTTTAACCCAACTTTGGGTCAAATATGGACAAACCCAGCTATTGGGTTACATTTTTTAATGACATTTTTAACCCAACGTTTGGGTTTGTCCATATTTGACCCAAAGTTGTGTTAAAACAACCCAGCATTTTTTTTAGAGTATGGGATATTTAAAGGTGAAGTGTGTAGTTTCTGCACATTAGCAAATATAATAGCAATTATTGCAATAAATTGCAGAATTGCAAAAATAAAGACTGTTTTCAAACAGGTTTCTCAAACCTTCTCATTGGTCGGCAAACAGAAAGTCCCACCTCCATCTCACGCCATTGGTCAAAATGAATTAAAAAAATTACACACTTTACCTTAAGAAATACAATTTTCACTATGCAAAATCTGTTATGAATGGATGGATGATCAGATACAGAAACATGTGAGGAGTGGGATGAACATGGGAGAAGGAACGGATGAGTAACGTACTTCAGGAGAAGGCCAGGCCCTGGAGTGCGCTGGCTGTGGAGTACTTGTTAGAGTCGACAAAAGACTGATCTGAGGGAAGTGGAGAGGAGAAGACGGGAAAGGGAAAGAAGACAGACAGAGAGAGAGAGAGAGAGAGAGAAAGGTTAATATCAGATCGAGTTATGGGTGAGTGTATGGTCAAAAAGAAGATTAGACATTCATGCTTCTAGTTTACGTTACAGATCCTTCCTGGACTTTAGTGATGTTACACCATTCAAAAGTTTGGGGTGATTAAGAGCTTTTCACGTTGTTAAAAAAATCCTGAAGAAAATGTATCATGGTTTCCTCATTAAGCGGCACAACAGTTCTCAACACTCATAATAATAAACCTCTCTTGAGAACCAAATCAGAATATTAGAGAGATTTCTGAAGGATCAGGAATAAATGACATTTTAAAATATATAAGTTATTTCGAATTGTAATATTATTTCACAATTACACTATTTTTACTGTATTCATGATTAAATAAATCCAGCTTTGGTGAGCAGAAGAGACTTCTTTCAAAAAAAATCTCGCTGACCCAAAAACTTTTGAAGTGGATGCACAAAAAACAAAAAAAAAACAAAAACAAAAAAAAATTCCAACCATAAAGAGTCTCTTTCTTGTAGTATTGTTTTATTGGAGTAATATATACGGCAGAATGCAAATTATAGGGGTTTCAAAGCTTTCTCTGCCCAAAGAAAGCGTTTGGGGGGACCTTTCAACAATTTACTCATGCATAGCTTCCATAACCACAGTTTTACTCAACCACTTGTTGTATTAGTGAGTTTCTAATGAGGAACTAATGATTTTCTATTACAATTAGTACGGTACTTCTGTATCACAAAAACATCATTACTTTCGTATTAATGACTTCATTACAAAAGGGTTGGACAAGGGGTTAGTTCACCAAAAAATATCATCAATACTCACCCTCATGATGTTACAAACCCTTTCGTTCATCTTCGAAACACAAGTGCAGATATTTTACATTAATTTCCTTTTAAATTTCATTTAAAAAAAAAGATCCAACTGCTTATTTGTCACTTCAAAAAGTTCATAAAGAAATTGAAAAACGAATCAATATGAATCAAGTGGATTTGTTACATTTTTTAGAAGAGACTCGATCACTTTATATGATAGACAGATTAAATGCATGCTTTTATTCACAAAAATATTAATCAATTAACATAAACCGAAAATCAACCGAACCTGCTTGACGCATTTCATTGGCTCTTGCCGAAGCTCAAACGTGCTGTGTAACACGAGAACGATCCTCATTGGTTCTTGCACATCAAGTGAACATGATTAAGCTTTAGTTTACCACTTAATTCATGTGGATCTCTTTATAAACTTTTCAAAATGGTAGTTGCGTAGCTGTCAATAGAGCGACAGAAATATCTCAGATTTTCATTCAAATCGTTTTTGTTCAGAAAATGAACGAAAGGCTTACGGATTTGGAACGACATGAGGGTGAGTAATTATGACAGCATTTCAATTTTTGGGTGAACTATCCCTTTAACATAATCACAGTTGCGCAAGACTTTCCTTTTGAAAAGTCGATCCCCTGGAAGTCATTTCCACATACAGTGGTATACAGTATTGTCAGTGTTTTGGGTGAACAAACAACCTTTTTATTTGCTGCAATATTTTCATTTTTCAAAGTTTTATGATGTCGTTACTGTCATTTGAGTGTGAGGGACTTGTGCGTTACCTTGGAGACCGTTCCCATTGGTGCTGGTGCATGTCGGTGGAGGCGAGGACTGGGGCCGAACGACGGGAGCGAACGCGCTCTTCTGTTTCACAGCTGAAACCATGTTTGCCGGAGAGAAGGAGAAGATTCCAGAGGAGCTGCTGCAGTTTGAGGGCAGGCTGGTGGAGGAGGCCATGGTGGGGCTGGAGGGGACGACTGAGGGAAGGAAAAATACAGTTCGGATTTAGCAGAAAGACAAGGAAGGAAGAGATAAATTAGGAAAGGAAATTCTAGTTTAGGGCAGAAATGATTTCTTGCAATCAAACTAAATCACTTCAGAAGAAGCAATTGGGGAAATTTTAATTTTTCTCAATTAAAATAATTTTTGGGTTTAACCTTTAGCTATTTGTTTTGGGTCAATTTCGCTATTTGGGATGGTTTTCCTTTTTATATTCTTCATTTAAAAATGCAAGTTGGCGCATTAAATTAGTTCAAGTGCAACCAAATGCACAATCCATTAATCAAGTCTAATCAATTAATGAAAATTGAAAGCTCAACAGGGGTCTCTGGGACTGATTGGAATTGTCTGATGGAGTCAGTGAGCCTTTTCTAATACTTGTTAACATTGCATTTCAAGTGTTAGCCCATCACTTACTTCATTGATTTAATTAACAGTCTTTAATTCACAGAATTTCAATTTGACAGAGGCAGTAAAGCCCTGCTTTTGTTAAAAGGACCAGAATCGTTCGAGGAAAAAATGGGCAGGTTTGCATTGACGAATTTTTGATTGCTTTTTTTTCTTTTGTGTGGGGTGTTTGAGTCAAAGTTGAGCGTCCCTCTGATTTCTTCTCCTTTTTGAATGTTTCGGGGGCATTTACACGACATAAAAAGTTTTCCGTTTTTAGTTGAAAATGATGTGTTTGTACAATTTGTACGAATTTTACGAGGTGGCTAATTTGTACAAATTCATACGACCTCACTTGAACAAATTCGTACGATTTTTGCTCATTTTTACATATTTTACGATGTGGCTAATTCATACAAATTCATACGACCTCACTCATACGAATTTGTACGATATGTTTAAACCCACGTGATGGGTAGGTTTAGGTGCAGGGTCAGGGGTAGGTCATTCGTACAAATTCGTACGATTTTTGCTAATTTGTACATATTTTACGAGTTACCAAATTCGTACGAGTGATTAAAAGGTGGCTAATTCGTACAAATTCGTACGACCTCACTCATACGAATTTATACGATATGTCTAAACCCACGTGATGGGTAGGTTTAGGGGCGGGGTCAGGGGTAGGTCATTCGTACAAATTCGTACGATTTTTGCTAATTTGTACATATTTTATGAGTCAACAAATTCGTACGAGTTACTAAAAGGTGGCTAATTCGTACAAATTCGTACGATTTTTGCTAATTTGTACATATTTTACGAGTTATCAAATTCGTGTGAATCCATCACGTGGGTTTAGACAAATCGTACGAATTCGTATGAGTGAGGTTGTACGAATTTGTACGAATTAGCCACCTTTTAATCACTCGTACGAATTCGTCATGAGATAGCGTTGGTTTTGGCCATCCATTAACACAACGTTTTGTGGGCCTGAAAATGCAAACATTTGAAAACAGGTTTCGGAGTGCAAATTTTTGTAAAGCGATATTGTCTGTGTAAACAAAAAAAAGCAAATTAGTGAAAACAATTACATCATGCGCATGGGTATTATGTGTTCAGTCTATAGATTTAGTGTTTCTTCAAAAAGTGACATCGCCAACTACTGGCCTGGCAGCAGAATACAGCGTTATTAATCGTTTTCGCGGATCCGTGTGAACGGAAATCGTTTTGACAACGTTGCCGTCTGTGTGCAAATAAACGCATAGTTTTAAACTTTTAAATGCATTAAACTTTTCCGTGTTCAATACTTTACATTGTTGTTCTGTAGTGTCAGATTGTCCCCCAAACAAATATCCTTCACTGATCAAGTCATAATTAAACCAAACAAACACATGACAATTCTTTTGTCTCAGGCTTGCTTTCTCATCTCTGGTTAATTGGAAAGAGCGAGCAATTAAGAATTAGAACAATAAATAACAGCTGGAGTGAGGTGGCATTGTCAGGCGAGCAGAAGAGAGAGCGCGTCGACAGTCAAGAACTTTTAAAGAGCTGTTGAATACCGACTGCGGAGCAGGTGGATTGTGGGAATTCTCAGTTGGGAATTGTATCAGACCTAAAGGCCCATACTGTCAGACTTCCTGCAATGATTGTGCATCAAAGACAAAGATTTGTTTGGAGACACAGCCTCGTTGGAGTGTGAATTAAGCACTTCATCTGTCAAATTTAACCCCCGAAATCAAAAGTTCCAAAAGATTGTACTTTAGACATCTTTTAAATGTATTCAAAAAGACCTCAAATCTCATTTATATGCATTTAAATAACACATGAAAGCATGTCAGGGTAGGTCTTATTTTACAAAAATGACATCACTCTTTGTCACGGGGATCATGTTCAAGTCTGTCACACTAATTTGCCACGCTGACCTACAGATAGCTGTGTTGTTTGAATGTGACTCCTTGTGTGTGCTGTGCTTTATAAATCACAACACTATTGACAATAGACATTTTTGCACATGAAATCTCACAGAAATTTAAAGTGCATGTCAGATTTGAGAGCTACAAAAGAGGGGACGCTTTTTTTTTTTTTACCTAAACTGAAAAATCAATCTGTTTCGGATATAAAGCAATCATATAGCTTCAGAAAACTTTAAATATAGTGCATAAGTCATGTGGACTACATTAAAAAAATGACTAGGATTTACTGGAAACACAACTGCTAGTACATTCCACAAATCAAAACAAAGAAAAAAAACACCAATTTCACATTTAATTCAATGTTGTTTGCAAATAACATTGAATTAAATGTGAAATTTTGAAATAGAGGACGTCCTTTATTCACAACTTTGATTTTTTACAGTATGCTTTTAAGGTGAATTTTCATCATTTCACTTTTATTGTATGGAAAAGAGCAGCTTGGACATTCTGCCAAACATCTTCTTTTGTGTTTTATCTTGGATACTCACTTGCGTAGGGCGAGTTGGCGGCCGAGCCGTTCAGGAAGCTCGGGGAGCCGGTCAGGTTGGTCATGCCGCCGTTGCCGTAGCCGTTCATGCTGGTGGATACCGTACTGTAACTGCCCTGCTGAGGGGTGGAACTGGGCACATAGCCGTGCGGCGATACGCTACTCGTGTTACGACTGAAACCTGCGGCCAGACACACAGAAAACTTAGTCAACTCGCCTTTACGCCAAAGTAGTGTGTACACAGAGTCTTGTGCAAGTTTGTGTGTGTGAGAGAGATGCAATATCTCACCCTGGTTTCCGCCCTGAGACGACTCTGAGACGTTAACGGCGAGCTGTCCGGTGAAAGAGTTCACTCCCATCATGCTCGCGTGGACAGAGCTGTTGGTGAGGCCGGTGAGCTGGTTGTGGTTTCGTGGCACATTGTACAGGGCCTCGGCAATGTCCGCTGCTCGCTTTAGAATTATTTCCTGGGGAAAAATGATTCATCATCTCTCACAATTTAACACTTTCCTTTAGGACATGTATGGGTGGTAACTTTTATATCTCTACGCTTATTTGTTTTTAGTTTGTGTCAAATGAAGGTCACTTTGGAAACATTTTATAATGTTTTTTTCTACTATTCATGTCTTTTTATATGTACTGTCAATTGTATTTTTTTACCCTTTATTGTGTCAGACCCAGACTTTCAATATTAAAACATGAAAATCCATCATACAAAACCATTAAAAATAAAACGGTGGTAATGTGAATAAAATTTATTTTAAATATTTATTGTGTTAAAACTATATATATATATATATATATATATATATATATTTAAACAAATCACGTCCAATCACTTGTTCATCAAAATAAACAAATCTTTTTCCGAGTCATTTGGTTCATTCAGTGAATGAAACAAACGAATTAACTCGGAAAAAGATTCGTTCATTTTGGTGAAGGAGTTTGAACAGGAGAGTCACGAACGCGAACAGGAGAACGCGAACGCGAACAGGAGAGTCACGAACGCGAATCACAGAACAGAGCAAGGGATGCATTTGTGCTTATTAAACTTAAACTTTGTTATTTATTTATTAAATGAGTGATCTTTTCTTTTGATAAGACCCTTATTCATCGTCTGGAATCGTTTAAAGCCCTTTGAACAGTTTGCACTGAAACTGTCTTTTGGACTTTGAACCGTTTGGTTCCCATTGAAGCCCATTATATGGAGAAAAATCCTGGAATGTTTTCATCAAAAACCTTAATTTCTTTTCGACTGAAGAAAGAAAGACATGGACATCTTGGATGACATGGGGGTGAGTAAATTATCAGCAAAAGTTTTTTGAAAAGTGAACTACTCCTTCAACTAGTTGCTTATTAGCATGCATATTAGTAGGATATTGGCTGTTTATTAGTATTTATGAAGCACATATCAATGCCTTATTCTGCACAACCATATTCCCAATACCTAAATTTAACAACTACCATACTAAATATTAATATGCAGTAATTAGGAGTTTATTGAGACAAAAAAAGTTTGAAATACCATTATTATTACAGTATGTTATTAAACCAAATACAAGCCCAACTTCCATAATTATTCTGTGATGTATGTACACTGCTAGACAAATCTAAAAAGTAGTTTTCGATTTTTTTTGTTTTATTTTTCAAAAAATTTGCGGAGCCAAAAGTATAGTGACAGAAACACCCATGCATTTTCAAAATGTGTGAAGATTTATGCATCAATGATAATGTTCCTCACCTGGTTGTTGTGGGGCATCCCGTAAAGTGCTTCCACCAGATCCGCTGCTCTCTTCAAAATCACTTCCTGTACGCAAACAAAGAAAATATTGATGATAAAAAAGATTTAAAACCCCTTTCATCCGCAGTTCATTGTTTATAAATGGACAATCCATAACCAGTATTGTAACTATACAATGTGATGTTGTTCTCCTTCACAGATGAAAATCGGGTTGAATCGCCGTTTATTAACGTCAGTGATCACGGCCAACACATGGAGCTGATGTTTGCTCGATTGTTCTGTGTCTGTCAGGATGAAAAAGTGCAGTATTTCAGCAAACATCTGCTTTGCGTTGAGGAAGGACAATGCGATCTATGTTTGCAGTGAAGGTCACTCAGTTTCACAGTCCTGGGCAATAACTCAGCAGAAAGCCGGCTCTCGTAAGAGCTCTTACGATGACGGTACATCAGAGAGCGAATCGATGCGTTCCTGCTAATGAGAAATAATTACTTTAACATACGCTTTTCTGCGCAGTCACATGACGGGGAAGAAGGACAACGGGTGTCACGATTGTTTAAGTGCAATGGCTGGAAAGCATTAGTGACTTTTGTGTTGTTTTAATAATGTGATTATGTGGCTTGTGCAATATCTCCACATTATCAGACTAGCATGGGATGTGCAAGCATGAGGGTGTGCAACAAATGGCACAATAAAAGTCAAAGTTCAGACACTAAATCCTGTGTTATGAACACATTTTTCACAAACAATGGATTAATGATGAAACACTGATCATATCACGTATAGGTTGGTCATTTGAAATCTTTCATTAAAAACTTAAAGTTAAAATACCCTTAGGGAAAAAAAATCACGTGAATTTCACAATGTTTATGTGACTTTTGAAGCATATTACGAAGGTTTCAAACACTCTAAAAATGCTGGGTTGTTTTAACCCAACTTTGGGTTAAATGGGTTTAACCCAGTTAAATGGGTTTAACCCAACTTTGGGTCAAATATGGACAAACCCAAATGTTGGGTTAAAAACTGTAATTAAAAAATGCAACCCAATGGCTGGGTTTGTCCATATTTGACCCAAAGTTGGGTTAAAACAACCCAGCAATTTTTAGAGTGTATGTTTATATTTACTATATAATTTTGTATATATTTACTACATAAATTATTTAAGTTGATCTGACAAAAGAAAAAAATGTGATCACAAATCATGAAAATATTTTTTTTTAACAGTTTATATGAATATTTGGTTTAAACAATACTTAATTTGTTGAATTTGCAAAAGCATTTAATCATAAACTGTCCCATAAAGCTCCCATAAGAAAAAAATATTTTCATGATTTATAATCACAACATTTTTTCTTTTGTCAAATCAACTTAGATCATTTATGTAGTTCAGATAACATAATATTTTGAGTATCTGGTGATTAAATCAGTCTCCTTCATTGTATTAACTCAATTTTTCCATTTCAATGAACTTAAAATTTTAAGGCAACCAGGTTACTATTTTTTTTAAAGTTAAAACAACAATATTTTTTTACAGTACTTGCAAAGATATAAACGGAAATCGACCATTTATCCTTTGTAAATGGGCTTAATGATAAAAATCTAAATTGTACATAAAATCATTTTGTTGATATAAACATAAATAAAAATGCATATAAACGTAAAACGATACATGAATGAATGAGTTTACAAATATATTCTTATATTCTCAAAATTAGTAGTTTTACCCGTGAAATTCATGTACATTAAAAAAAAAATGCTGGGATGTTTCAACCCAATTTTGGGTCAAATATGGACAAACTCAAACATTGGGTTAAAAACGTCATTTAAAAATGTAACCCAATGGCTGGGTTTGTCCATATTTGACCCAAAATTGGGTTAAAACAACCCAGCATTTTTTTGAGTGTATTTTTCCCCATAATAAATCTACTGTTGTTATGTTTTAATTGCAGTAGTGTTCACACGGTCCTCAAACACATCGTTTTCCTTATATTTCTCCGTCCTGCATGTATGTTGGCGTGTGGGAGAAGTTAATGCAGAAGGGCGCAGCTCCAGCTAACCGAGTGACAGGCAGAAAATTGCCCCCCCCCCCCATCTGGACACAACCTTGATCAGGATATCACCCCAAGCATGTGTGCGAGTGCTGTGTTGGAACATATTGCCTTCCAATCAGGCCCGGGGTGTGTCGTACCGCACACACACAGACACACAACCGCACAAACAAAACTTGATGGGGGGTCAGGCAAGCAATGAGGAGTTTTAGTGCGCTGTCCAAGGTGCTAAATTCACTCAATTATGGCCGTGCTGGCACTGTGTTAACCTCTCATTATCGTCACGGGGAGCTGTTAGAGCGAGAGATCCCGCCGAGAGAGCGAGGAGGCGGAGGAGAGTCCCTCTGCGGCCCAGCGTGGGGGAGCGTGAAAGGGATACTGGCGAGAGAAAGGGCCCGAGTGAACGAGGGCCGGCCCGGAGGCAGTGAATTCCCAGTACGTGCGAGTTTAGCCAAAACATCAATCAGACGCAGCCGAAAAGATGAGGAGCAGAGGTCACTGATGAATACTGTAGAGCACAAACACTGAGCTCTATACATCACAAGTGGAACAAAAACACTAAGTTTTTCTACACTCTTAGTGGAAAAGGTTCTATATAGAACCTTAAAAGGTTCTATCAGCGCTACGTATTTGGAACCCTAAAAGGTTCTATACACTCTTAAAAAAGGGTTCCTCTGGGTTCTATATAGAACCCTGGGGTTCCATACTTGGCCAATAGAACCTTTTACCAAAAAAAATAGTTCTATATAGAACCATTTTGGAGTTCCATATATGAAGTGGGGGATGGAACCATTTCTGGTTCTAAATAGAACCATTTCTTCTAAGAGTGAATGCCTTTGGACTACACTGTAAAAAAAAGTTCTAAATAAAATATTATTGGCGCACACTATGTTTTTGTTTCTACACCACTTTAAATTTTCAGCGAAGTATCCATAAAAATCCAACAGTGATCGGTTCAGGTAGCATAACTCCAGCAAATTTCACTCCGAAATTGCTAGTGTGTTCTCAAACATTGAAAACAACGTGACATTCTGAAGTAGGCAAACTGAAATGGTACTTTCTTGTAAAACAGATTCAGATAGTCTTTATCTACAACTTTGAAAAGTAATATTTTAGAGTGTAGGGTTAAAGACAATCCATAACTGTCCCAAATGGCATCAGCAATAGCTCATCAAACAGCTTCCAAAAGAACTGCCTTAATTCTACGTGGCATTGATTCAACAAGGTGCTGAAAGCATTCTTTAGAATATCAATCTTAGGTTTTGGCCATAAACATCAGCAACTGCACAAAATTGCAAATTATTGGTCAAAATAAATAATTATTATTATTTTTTCTCCTAGAGAACGAGCTCCGTAGTCACACTATATCAGCTATAATAGCTTTATGTATCAAATGTGATACTCAACAAAAGGTTCAATAAATGGGTCATTATTTTGTAATATAAGAAATGACGTTTGGTCTTTTCCTAACAAAGCTATATGGCTCAGAACACTTTGAATAAAGTGAATGAGTCTAATTGACTATTTTTAACATGATTTTTTTGAAGCCTTAAATTTTAAATTGAGTGGTTTGAACATCTTATTTGTGTCGACAGAATCAATAAAGTCATGGAGGACTGGAGCAACATGAGGGTGAACCATGACAGATTTACTATTCCTTTAAGAACATGCATACTCAAAACGGATCAATAAACGCTTCAAAATGGGCAGGTTATGTTGGTCCATGTTGGACCTCATCGTCAATGTTAATGTCCAGTAGAGCATTCGCACTTCTGTTGTCCTCTCTAATCCTTTCATACGGGCTACTACACCGTCTGTCCGTCTGTGTCTCTCGAGTTTGAACTGAAAACAACACTAAACTGATGAGAGGTTTAGATGTGAGAAACATTGAAAAATGAACTGAAAAAGGTCATAATGTTCAGAACTGTTTCTCCAATGACTGATAAAAGTGTAAAAAACAAAGAAATATTTATATTGCATGTGCTGTCCAGAAAATATTCGCTTAATCCAGATGAGAAAAAAAAGATGCTTCACATTAAAAGCTGAGTGAATCGTGCTTGAAAAGCCTGCACTATAAAAAAAAAAAAAAATCATTTAGTTTTACAGAAAAGAAAAATACAATAATCTGTTAAAATACAGTAAAAATGCAAACATGATTTGTTCTTTCTTTACTTCCAAAAATGGTACAATATTTTACGGTATGTCATGTTCTGTTACAGTTTTCCCCAAATATAAAAAAAATAAACTATTAACTATGGCTGTCAAATGATTAATTGTGATTAATCGCATCCAAAATAAAAGTTTGTGTTTACATAATATATGTGGGTGCACTGCGTATAATTATTTTAGATATATAAATACACACACACGCTTTTATATATTTAAGAAATATTTTCATGTACTGTATATACATTTATACATAATTTATATTATATATAAATATAAATAAGTAATACATAAATAATATATCTTTCTTAAATATACATGCATGTGTGTATGTGGGTGCACTGTGTATAATTATTATGTATTTATATAAATACACACACATGCATGTATATTTAAGAAAAAAAATATTTATATATAAAATATTTATATATAATATAAATTATATATAAATATATATATATACAGTATATACATGAAAATATTTCTTATATATATACAAACATGTGTGTGTATTTATATATATATATACATATATATAACAAATATCCTACATATTGTAGCAAAAAAATCTTTTGTTTGGAGTGTTTACAAGAACAAACCTGTTCCCACCAACTAAAAATAAATATAAAATACATAAATGAATCAATCAGTCCAATCTATTTGGGGACATTCAGGTACGTCCACATCCTCAAGGGTAAAAATCCTTCATGAAGTAAATATATTTTTAGTCTAACCTAGTTTGGTTTACCATTGTCTGTAATTACATAGTCTATAATTAGCTTTATATAAAAACAATAGAAGTCTATGGTATTGCCTTATTTAGATGGCTGTGTGTGTCCCAGTCTCTCTCTCTCTCTCTCTCTCTCTCTCTCTGTCAGTGTCTCTCTCTCTCTCTCTCTCTCTCTCTCTCTCTGGCGTCCCAGTGTTTGGCTGGTATGATTGAGGTGAGCAGTTGAAAAGAGAGCCCGTCAACAAACTGTTATTACCTCAATAAGGACGAAAAAATCGATGGGGCGGAGAAGAACAGAGCATGTGTGTGTGTGTGTGTGTGTGTGTGGCGCCACCACTGCCAACGGGACAGCGGCCAAGACAAGAGAGATGGAGAGAGAGCGAGAGATTATGTATGATTCTCTGTTCCTCCATATGTTCGACCTCTTCATTGAGCTCAACACTGTTCTGAATGTCAGAGGTGCCAGTGTGCTGGAATAATTTCTCTTCCTCACACACACACACACACACACACACACACACACACACACACACACACACACACACACACCCTCTGCTGTGACTCAATTACTGGTGGTGGAGCAATAATAAAGTCCGGCCAGCAGAGACTTCGATCGCTGACCTGCCGGGAGGCACCGCTGGACAGCTGACTTCACCATGATGGATCACCTCTGGGTGCCCGAGCTCTTACACACACACACACCACTCACATGTATATACTGTAGTTCATCACCAAACATACACACAGAATAATCTCAACAAGCTAAGCAGACTCAATAGTCCTCGGGTGAATGTTGAATGGGAACTTTTTTGATCTTCCTGAATCAACATTATTGTTGGTCGTGGAACAATCCTCATATCAACCAATCAGATTTCAGGGCTAGAGAAAGGTGGTTGTCTAAGACTGTGATAGGTTGATTCTCATCAATGCATCATTTACCTCTGAGATTTACTCTATAAATCTCCAAATACACAAATAATATAATATTAATGCAATAGCTCAGAAACAAGCTAATCTAGATATGATATAATATAGTAGACATATAATAATACTACACTCAAAAAATGCTGGGTTGTTTTAACCCAATTTTGGGTCAAATATGGACGAACCCAGCCATTGGGTTACATTTTTAAATTACATTTTTAACCCAATGTTTGGGTTTGTCCATATAAGACCCAAAATTGGGTTAAAACAACCCAGCATTTTTTTTAATTGTAACAATAATAAAATAAAATAATAAAAAAAAAACACTGGAAAATTAATTTTAAAACTGTTAGATAATAATATCTATAATTGTTTTTCTAATGACTGATTAAAAAAAACAGAAAGAAAAAAAAACCCACAAGGAAATATTTGTATTACACATTACACAATAATTGTGTTTTGTTCAGAAAATATATGCTATAAATATTTAACAATAAATATTTCTGGAAAAAAGATTTGTCATATTCTAAAAAGTTAAAAGATGTCTATTTATAATATAATATAATATAATATAATATAATATAATATAATATAATATAATATAATATAATATAATATAATATAATATAATACAATACAATACAATACAATACAATACAATACAATACAATATAATATAATATAATACTGTAGAATAGAATAGAATATAGCAACATTTAATGGATGGGTATTTAATTACAAGAATATATTATATTATATTATATTATATTATATTATATTATATTATATTATATTATATTATATTATATTATATTATATTATATTATATTATATTACTAGGCATCCAGAGCACCATACACAAGCATATTGTTCTGTCGCTTTAAATGCCCAAAACACTTTAAAGCAGAATGGATCGGGATTAGCTCTTATTGTTCAAACCATATCTTTATCGTTATTATTATAGGTATCGTCCTAGGTGTGAACAGGTCTCTTTTATTTCAATCAAAATGCCAGAACTGTGTCCAAATCCAAAGGATTTGTCAATAGGAATGATGTGCCAGGACCAACTAGAAAGCTGATCCAGGAACACGTTGTACTCGGCCAATTCTAAGCCAATGTTTTCTGACTCATGACCTAGTCTGGACTGCGAATCCCATTGATTGAACAAAGCCTGTCTTATGCCATATTTCTAAAGGTCCAGCACAACAAATACAAACCAAAAACTCTTATTTACACAACCAAACATCCAAATAGCCCAACTAGCAAAACAGTTAAAGCCTTGTAGATACACTCAGAGGACAACATTACAACAAACACAACTCATGCAAAACATGGCTCGACGTACAACAACAGCAACAGACAGAACGTTTTTTTTTGTTTCCATGATGCAACTCTTTCTGTCCTTTTGCAACAAACTCTAATGTTCATCCAAGCAGAATTATTACCATATGAGTTTCATCACCAAGACAATGATGGCATAACCATGCAGCCCTCCATCTCAGTCCTTCATAAGTGAGAATCATGACTTTGATGTTATAGCTAATGCTGTATCAAGGAAAGATGATCTGGAAGCACTTAATAATGATAGCAGAACGTCAGATGAAATGATGATTCATGATTCAGCCCACCCAACATGGATTCTTGATAAACCTGTTAGTTCAATGGAGTCATGCCATTACCCCAATAAATACTCTCTAAAAATCCCTGGGTTGTTTTAACCCAACTTTAAGTCAAATATGGACGAACCCAGCCATTGGGTTAAATTTTTGAATTACATTTTTAACCCAAAGTTTGGGTTTGTCCATATTTGACCTATAATTGGGTTAAAACAACCCAGCATTTTTAGTCACTTACACTTTAAACAATGGGTTGTTTAAAACCCAAATTTGGGTCAAATATGGACAAACCCAAATGTTGGGTTAAAAATGTAATTTCAAATTTTAACTCAACTTCAACTTTCAACTGTTTTTTTTTTAAATTGCATTTTTAACCCAACATTCGGGTTAGTCCATATTTGACCCAAATTTGGGTTGAAACAACCAGGCATTTTTTAGAGTGTGTATATACACACTCTAAAAATTGCTGGGTTGTTTTAACCCAACTTTGGGTCAAATATGGACTAACCCAGGCATTGGGTTAAATTTTTATTATTACATTTTAACCCAACGTTGGGGTTTGTCCATATTTGACCCAAAATTGGGTTAAAACAACCCAGCATTTTTTGTTACTTCCACTTTAAATGCTGGGTTGTTTGAACCCAAATTTGGGTCAAATATGGACAAACCCAAATGTTGGGTTAAAAATGTCATTTCAAATTTTAACCCAACTTCAACTTTCACTTTCAACTGTAATTTTTTTTAATTGGATTTTTTAACCCAACATTTGGGTTAGTCCATATTTGACCCAAATTTGGGTTGAAACAACCAAGCATTTTTTAGAGTGTGTATATACACACTCTAAAAATTGCTGGGTTGTTTTAACCCAACTTTGGGTCAAATATGGACTAACCCAGCCATTGGGTTAAATCTTTATTATTACATTTTAACCCAACGTTGGGGTTTGTCCATATCTGACCCAAAGTTGGGTTAAAAACAACCAAGCATTTTTAAAGTGCAGTACATAACACCTCATTTCGACAAAGTAGTGTCTTTCACAACAGTGTAAATAGTGGAAACGCTACTCGTACCTTTGGCAGGCGTTCAGGATCTCCTGGATGTCGAGGTATGACCTTCTGTAATCGCTGGAACCCGTAGTCTATGGTGGGCTCGTTCAGGGCTACAAACAAAAGCAGAGACAAATCCACTCATTTTAGGTCCATTTTAGAAAAAAAAAACAAATGGTTTTCCAATTCATGCTTTACATTTAACACTAGTCCTGACGGTTGTAAGGCTGCCAAGAATAAAAGGCTCTCCACATTGTCTGGAACAAAACATGGACGTTTAGTTGTAAATTAACTTTTTTCTTCTCTCTAAATATACAGCTACAACCGAGAGTAATAACTCTGTAGAAAATGCAATATTAATAAATACAGCGCTTCTAATGGACGTCATTTGAAATCGTTGGGAACGCCTGCGTTAAGTGCAGGGAGCGCATATAGCATGTAATCGTAGGACGTTTATGTTTTTTTACGTTTAGCGCAGCAATTACTTTGCATAAAGTCTTTATGCTGTCAGAAACGCGAAAAGCCTGTCACTCAGTCTGAGCGAGGGATGAGATGGAGGACAGGAGAGATATTAACAAGCTATCTGACACCATTTGCTCCAGTAATGGACAGAAAATGGAAGTAGAAGAAGTGTTTATGATGGCACTTTGTTTGTAAAGTGCCACAGTTTTACGAGCCTACTTAAAAGTAAGGGACCAAACAAAAACTTCTGATGGCGGTAGCGTTTAAGACAGTACTGTAATACATTACAACCAGCTCAGACAAACTACATTTTCTAGAGAGGAACACACAAACACATGTGCACACTCGCAAATTACAGTTACTTCTAATATAATTGCACAGACTAGAACAATTCTATATAAAACAATAGTAGACTTAACAAAAATCTAATGTTAAAATTTAATTGTAACCTTCTCCCTTTACACACTTTGGTCAGTTCAGTTTCATGCTTGTATTGTTCAGCTGGTCAATGTTGATATGGCATTAAGAAAGTAATTAGCAATGAGTAATGCACTCCTTTTTAGAGAGAGTAATCACAGTATTCTAATTACACTGTTAAAGATGTAACTAGTAGCTAGAAATTAATACATTTTGGCCATGTATATGTACACTCTTAAAAATGCTGGGTTGTTTTAACCCAATTTTGGGTCAAATATGGACAAACCCAAACACTGAGTTAAAAATGTAATTTAAAAATGTAACCCAATGGCTGGGTTTGTCCATACTTGACCCAAAATTGGACAATCCAGCATTTTTTAGAGTGTAAGTGTATATACTATAAATTAGTAATATAATATAATATATTATAATATAACATAATATAATATAATAAACCCATTTTGTAATAAATAAATAAATAACAAATAGCAAATAGCAAGGAAGGATGACAAGTAAACCATGACATTAAATGAGATTGATTATATTATTAAATACTTTATTAATCTAAACTGCACAACCTCCTCCACAACATTAGATATGAATTTATAAAAACACAATTTATATATATAAAAAAGCAATTAAATACTTTTTTTACTGTGCAAAGTATTTAATCTGGATTCACATTGATGAAACCATTTACAGCAGCTTAAATTCCTGTATTTATATTATATGCACTCTAAACAATACACTCTAAAAAATGCTGGGTTGTTTTAACCCAATTTTGGGTAAAATATGGACAAACCCAACCATTGGGTTAAAATGTAATTTAAAAATGCAACCCAATAGCTGGGTTTGTCCATATTTTACCCAAAATTGGGTTAAAACAATCCAGCATTTTTTAGAGTGTGGGTTGTTTGAACCCAAATTTGGGTAAAAAGGACAAACCCAACTGTTGGGTTAAAAATGTAATCAATTCAACTGTACATTTTTTAATTGCATTTTTAACCCAACATTTGGGTTTGTCCATATTTGACCCAAATTTGGGTTGAAACAACCCAGCATTTTTTAGAGTACAGCCTGTGTTTAACAGGTGCCAAGTTATTTGCAGTTATTTGGTCCAAAACATACCGGGATCTAAAAATAGCCTCCGAACAGAATTAAAATATGAACATCTATTGCAAAACATTCATAAATAACTTGTCCAAATGAGCGTCTGGTCCCAAGGCTGTTGAAGGATGGACATGTGAGGAGAAAGAAAGAAAAGAGGAAGAGAGAAAGAGAGAGTGGTTTGGACAGTTTGAGTGTGAGGGAGGCATGAAACAAAGGTACTTTCCTGTCGGTTGGAGCAGATGGTGAAGATACAGTAAACCCTGTTCAAGTTATATTGAAGTTCATATGTGGCAATTAAGAACATATAGACTATGAGTGTATAAGTGCTGCTGTTCACAGCTATTACCATAATAAATGACCTTCAATTACAGATTTGCTTAGAAATGTTGGTTGATAATATCTAATTAAGCTGAAACACCTGCCTGGATGAAGGAGAAAGAAACCGGTGTCGGGAACTGGTGTGTGTGTGTGGCATCTGTTAATAAAGTGATATGGAGATGGATGAGTCAGTGCGCTAGGAAACACATTCACATGCTTGTATGTGTCAGGACTACTTCACTCTTCTCTTATTGCCATTGATTTCTACATTGTATCCAATCCTCTCACTCAGCCTGGGGAAAACATTCACTTACCGAGAGACCCAGAGGTCGACAGAGAGGATGGCAGAGAGAGAGAGAGAGAGAGAGAGAGAGAGGGAGAGGGAGAGAGAGAGAGAGAGAGAGAGAGAGAGAGAGAGGGACAAATGGGTTCTCAAGACGTGTGGGGAAAGATAAAACACTAGAAATTTGTTTTCACATTGAATTGTCTTAAAAACTTGAACATAATATACCCTCACTGTAAAAAAACAAACAAAAACGTGTTCAAGTTACGGTAAAATGCCGGCAGCTGTGGTTGCCAGAAAGCTACCAACATTAAATTTAACAACATTAAATGTTGCATTAAATTCCTAATGTACATCACTGATTAGAAAAAGACTAAACAAACTATGAAGAAACAAGTTATTTCAACAAAAATACATCAAATGCGAAGTGTCATGCAGGGAATCGTGGGAATGTCAATTTACGTTTTTTTCACTGTAAATTATACAATGAGTTGTTCATTTTCACTTTAAAAACTGTAAATTTAACGGTATTTTACAGTAAAATTACATTAAATTTACCATTAGATCTATCACAGTTATTTACCGTATATAGTAAGGAAAGGTTCTCTTAACCAATGAGCAGTTTTTCACTGTAGCATTTTTTACCGTATTTTTACCGTTAAAATCACAATCATTTTTTTTTGTGCTGGATGCAAACTATATCAATAAAATCAGCTTTGAAACACTATATTATATTATATTATATTATATTACACTCTAAAAAATGCTGGGTTGTTTGAACCCAAATTTGGGTCAAATATGTACAAACCCAAATGTTGGGTTATAAATGCAATTAAAAAATTTACAGTTGAAAGTGAAAGTTGAAGTTGGGTTAAAATTTGAAATTACATTTTTAACCCAACATTTGGGTTTGTCCATATTTTACCCAAATTTGGGTTCAAACAACCCAGCATTGTTTAGAGTGTGTTTTATTTAGCGATTCATTACGGTTAACTGTTGCCCAGCACTAATTATATCATATTAAATTAACTTATTGCATTGAAATATAAATAGCAAACCTTACATTACAATTAAAGTGACTTGTGTTTCCAAATAAATTTGCAGGCTACTGTATGTCCACTTGGGGGAAAAAGACAATGACAATCACGCCTTCCTAAACCACTGTATTTTCCAACCCCCTTCACAGAAATAACCCTACGAGAAACTGTGTTTCTTATGAAAGAACCTTTCCTCCACTTTCCACACAGGCTGATACTGCGGGTCAATGTGTCCCTCAAGAGAATATGAGTTTCCAATTTGATATACTTTTTGATTGGGTCACCACTCACCACATCCTCTAACCCTCACTAAAGAACACGGAGATATCGAGGGCATCGAGACATATAAAGTCAATTTCTACAGAGGAAATAATCCCTTAAGTTACTTCAGGGGTCTAACAAGGGACGAACTCAAGAGAGTGAAGTTCTCAGAAGGAGAACGAAGCACTTCAACTATTAAACATCTCTACTGTATACGAAAAGTACTCATCCCAAAATGGGGAAGTGGGATTGTTGTTGGCCTAACTTTTCACTGTAGCCAAGTGCAGTATTCACTACATGTGAAACAAGCACTAACCACACGGTAAGTATTTATAGCTTGGCCCAACTCCACTTCTTCAAACTGTTTTATTGTTTTCCTCGTATTAATACCACATGGCATCAATTTGCACAGGGATGTTGGTTTATAGTTCTCCCTTGGTAGCTCTAGCGGTTAAATAGACAAAAATTGCCATTAATTTAGCAGCTCAAAATGTTTCAGAAGGGAGTTGTTAAAAGAATATCGGTTTGAAGCAAGGAAAGCAATACAATGCAGCTACACTCTCAGAAAAAAAGGTACAAAATCTGTCACTGGGGCTGTACCTTTTCAAAAGGTAAACTTTTGTCCATTTTAGATGCTAATATGTACATTTTAGGTGCTGATATGTCCATTTCAGGAGCTCATATGTTCATTTTAGATCCTAATGTACATTTTAGGTACTAATATATATACATTTTAAGTGTTAATATGTACATTTTAGGTGCTAATATGTCCATTTCATTAGCTAATATGTCCATTTTAGTTGGTAATATGTACATTTTAGGTGGTAATATGTACATTTAAGGTGTTAGTATGTACATTTTAGGTGCTGATATGTACATTTTAGGTGCTAATATGTCCATTTCATTAGCTAATATATCCATTTTAGGTGGTAATATGTACATTTAAGGTGTTAGTATGTACATTTTAGGTGCTGATATGTACATTTTAGGTGCTAATATGTACATTTTAGGTGCTGATATGTCCATTTCAGGAGCTCATATGTCCATTTTAGATCCTAATGTACATTTTAGGTACTAATATATATAGATTTTAAGTGTCAATATGTACATTTTAGGTGCTAATATGTCCATTTCATGAGCTAATATGTCCATTTTAGTTGGTAATATGTACATTTAAGGTGGTAATATGTACATTTAAGGTGCTAATATGTACCACTAAGGTACCAATATGCAGCCTTTGAGTACAAAAGTGTACCCAGTGACTGCTTTTGAACCTTTTTTTTCTGCTAATAAAATCCATATCATATATTGACATGATCCTAGCTTTGGGATCCTTCAAGGATGTGGGAATGTAACAGCTTGAGAAATTTGGAGAATCGCTTTGGTGACAGAGATTTAGATAAGTAAACATCTTGAGCCAAAGCAAATACTGTCTACTAGTGTCCACAAAGGATCAATGAATCGTGTGTGAGCTGTCAGCACAAAACGACCGGCTGATACTCTAGTAATACTGACTAGAACATCATTGGCAATAAATTAATGAGCAAATATGCCTTTCGCCTATTTCTATCCCTCGCTCTTCAGAGAAGAATCTCTTGCAATCACAGAGATCAATGCTTATTGAAATTTCATGAGGGCAGATCCAGGCCTCGTCATATTTCACTATAATGACCCGGAGGAGAGAATGTGTATATATGCGAGTAGAGGGATAGTGAGGAAAGAGGAGACGGGGAAGCATTAGGTGAGTCCTCATTTCATTTGAGCATAGTAAAGTGGTATGACGGGTAGTAGTCGGGTTCATAATTGCCTATTACACATACACTCGCTCTACAATAGAGCCCAACCCACACGAAATCCAATACATTCATTAGATTAATAGATTCAATAGACCGTACTCCTTTTTATTAGGGTTGTCGATTTAACACGTTCATTTCATTAATTAGTTATGGAAAAATAACGCGAATAAAATGATTCAATGCATTTAACGAACCAAGTTAAAACCAGTTACCAATGCTTAACAAAAACCAAGAATGTTTGAATCGAATCTACAAACAAAATCAAGCTCAAAAGTTAGCAACACTGATTCTACTCTTGGATCAAGCAGGTCTGACAGCAATATGCCCGTATGGCTCGTCTTTAACTAAAACTCTCATCCTTTTCCTGCTGTAGTACTGCAGTAATGAGCAAGGGAATGTCACCACTTCCCTCCCTCCTTCTTCCCAGAGGGTGCACGTACCCCCCCTTCAGGTCCGAGCTCAAGGCAAGAGCTCTGGGGGATCAATACCCACGGCAGTGGAGCGCTCAATACCTCTGAATTATTGCTTCATCCCCCCCTTCCCCATTATAGATGAGTTATTTTTTCCAAGCCACACCACTTTAAGATCAATAGAGAACAATCTTATTCTTGTCTCTTTTTCTACCACACTATTTTCCTTCTAAAGTTGCATCTTTATGATAAAAAAACACAACAGACAGAGATGTAGAGGAACAGCAGCTGAAGTGCGCTTTCTTTACAGAACTAAGGAATGACTATATGTGTGGTATTTTAGAGTGGCTCGTCTCTCATTACTTTGAGAGATACGAAACCGTTCTGGTGTTTTTTTCTGCTTGGTGTGCTGACTAATAACGTATTTCCATTGTGCGTGCCACTTGTTTTCAGTAGGGCTGTGTTATATAATAAAGCCTCGAAACTCGTCCTTTGGGGTCTTGTTAGCAGTGTGTGTGTGATTCATCTACAGCACTGCTAGACTCAATCCGAGATATCTGGCTGCAGTCCGATCTTGTGACCTGGAATTGTCTGAAATCTAATTGGAGGTGCTCGTCCCTACCGACAATAAAGCATTCAGTTGGCGGCAGTAGATCCCGCAGAATTTTCATCGTCACCAATTACCGCCCGTCTAGCCGGCAGAAAAACGCTTTGCCATAAAAATGCAATATTTGGTTAAATTACAGTGTAAAAAATGCTGGGTTGTTTTAACCCAATTTTGGGTCAAATATGGACAAGCCCAGCCGTTGGGTTAAATTTATAAATTGCATTTTTTTTAATCCAACAATTGGGTTTGTCCATACACTCTAAAAAATGCTGGGTTGTTTTAACCCAACTTTGGGTCAAATATGGACTAACCCAGCCATTGGGTTAAATTTTTAAATTACATTTTTAACCCAACATTTCGGGTTTTTCCATATTTGACCCAAAATTGGGTTAAAACAACCCAGCATTTTTTAGTGAATTTGACCCAAAATTGGGTTAAAACAACCAAGCATTTTTTTTAGTGTAAAAAAATTGTATTGAGCCACAAATCTAACTTTCATCAAAACGTAACTAGTTTCTCCACTTCCGAAACGACGTTTTGTTTTTCAAACTCACTTTTCACTATCTGATCAGTTTCTGATTCGATTGATATTCTGTTTCATCATGGAAGTAAACTGGGTTGCGAATGCAGTTTATGACAACTTTGAAAGAACGTATTGATAGGAAAGTAGTAACGTAGTGATCTGGCATCACTGTTTGGAAACATCAATCTCAAAATCGTGAAACCGAAGAAAGTGAAACTGAAAAATGGCCTTTCTTTCTCAGATCTGGTTCTATGATTCCCGTCTGTGAATGTTATGGCAGTTCCATAGGCAGGATTTGTCTCTGTTGCTCCAACAGTTTATCGATTGGCACTTTGCACTTCCTCCTAACAAACACACACCGCTGACATTCAGTTTGAGAAGTGACACAGAACCTACACTGTCAATTATATGAGATGTATTAGTTTGTCCCCAGGGATGTGTATATGGTGTTCAATACAACTGAAACACCGGGATGAGAGAGAGAGAGACGGACAGAGAAATCCTGCTGGAGAAAAAAAAACTAGCTTAAACCAGACTAAAGTGGTTTGCAGGTCTTAGCTGGTCGCCAAGTTATTTCCTTTCCACTGTTGAGGTCAGTCAGATATGCAGAAATAGTACAAATCTGGCCACCGCACTCCCATCCGGGTCATGGCTAGGGTTGTGTATCGTTTGAATTTGAACGATTCTGATTCCGATTTCTTGTTTCGATTCCGGTTCCCAACGATTCTCGATTCCGATTCTTTTAAGAAGGAAATACTCCTTTCTAAAGGGAAATACTCCTTTTGTCACAAATTGTGCATTTTGCCGAGATTTTGTTATTTTTAGAAAAGTGAAGCCACACTTTGGACCGCAGACGTTAGCTACTCATGTTCGACTCGCGCGGTTATGCCAACACTTCCGGTAGACGCTTCATCGTTGGTGTTGTTCAGCGGTTTCTTCTTCTGGTCGGCGGACTGTGAATATCGAAATTAGGAATCGAAATTTTAACTTTTCAACGATTCCAGGAAAAAATGAAAAGTTACTCCCGGTTCCAATCCATACTCGATTCTCGATACCCAACCCTAGTCATGGCACCAATGTATCCCGCGTTTCTGCTGTAAAAAACAACAAAATAAGTTGCTGCCTTAAATTTTTAAGTACAATCAACTTGGATGTTGGAGCCATTTCAACTTAACAAAAAAAACCTAACAATTCTCAACTTATTTTGATAAGTTAAAGCAATGTAAAAACATATGTTGTCATATCTTCTTGAGACCAGGGGAGTGAGGTTTACTTGCACAGCTCTCACTAGCTGGCCTCCGTTACGTACAAATACATATCAAATTGATTTTTAAAGCGACAAGGGAATTTAGTCATCATAGCATTACAACACAAAATTACGTTAAATACGAAAAATGAGATTATTTAGCAATTTAATGAGCATTTAACTTTTTAAGATTAACTAAATAAGCACTAATGATTGCAAAGGTTATTTAAATGTAAAAACATGGCAAATGAGCATGACAAAATTAAATATCCAGTACAAAAATCTCTAAAACTGGCCGATAACCAATACCGTAGTGATATATTGCAAATCCAGTGTCTGGAGTGATGGTTTTAGAGGGGTTTTGGGCACCATGGTGGGAGACCAGTTTAAATTATGAACCACCTTAAAGTGATACTCCACTTTATTTGGAAATAGGCTTATTTTACAACTCCCCCAGAGTTAAACAGTTGAGTTTTACCGTTTTCAAATCCATTCAGCCGATTTTCTGATATTTAGAAGAATATCAGTAACCAGACCGTTTCTGGTCTCATTGACTTCCATAGTAGGAAAAAAATATACTATGGAAGTCAATGAGACCAGAAACTGTCTGGTGACTGATATTCTTCTAAATATCATAAAATCGGCTGAATACTTTCGAAAATGGAAAAACTCAACTATTTAACTCTGGGGGAGTGGTAAAATGAGCCTATTTCCAAAAAAAGTGGAGTATCTCTTTAACTTGTTTAAGCAGTTTTTTAAGCATTTTTTTTGTTACTTAAATCAAATCTTGACATGTATTTCTCACATAAAACGCACATATTTTCTTTCCGTCATTGTCTGCAAGACCTTACGTTCAACTTACGTTCTTGTTGTGGTTGACTGATTTAGCCATTTATGGATTCCGACTGCAGTTGTAGTTTCCAGGTAGCCATTGATTAATGCCCAGCCAGAGCCTGGCGGGAGGCGTCCGTGGCTTTGCCTGTATTGATTCAATTAGTTCTGAGTTCTTGCTAGCGTTCTATGCAAATAGCCTTCGCTAGCGGCCTCGGCTAACAGAGGCTGATTAGCATCGCCAGCTGTCTGTGCTGGGTACTTCTAATACCCATGCCAGCTGCCATCTTCATGTGCCAGTCGCTTATAGTTGGTGATGCCCCAAAAGGTGCCAACTTGAGTTCATTTTTAAGGTAACAGTTGAATGTTACCCGTTTGAAGTTTGAAGATTGATGCTACAAGGCATTTCCAAACAAATTCTGAACGTGTTTGAGAGAAATTACTCATATACGCAGTGGGTGAAATAAATAAAATAATACATTAGCCATCTGTGTCTCCCTTTGAATGTCACTGGTTTACACCTACAACTCTTTAACCATGTCTATCGTGGCACTTAACTTCTGTGGACGCACATTTCCCTCTCTCTCTCTCGCTGGAACGAGTCCGTCGCCCTCTCGAAAGATCCATCTGTGCACCAGATCAGCTATTTTTCTCTTTTAATTCGCCTTTGATTTAGAATCACTTTCAAGTGTGTCCTCTTGTTTGTGTGGGTGTGTGTGTGTGATGATTTAACTCCAGCGAGGACGTACAAACAAAAATCAACTGAATAAAATGAGCATTTTAACCAGCGAGCTGACCTTTGACCTCATGGAAGTAGGCATTGATCGGGTTAGAGTATGAGGTAAGACCGAAGCACAATTGCTTGTCTCATGAAAACTGTAGAAGGAACAGTGTTCAATTTGTTAACGAAAAATATGATGAAAAATATTCGTCATCTTTTTTTTCCTAACTAAAACAAGACGAACAAGACACCAAGGTCATTAATATTAACATGCAATATTGTTGCTGATAGTTGACTAGAATGTTGTTAAAAAATAAAAACATAAAAAAAGAGACAAAATATTAAATTCTACTGTACAAACCTCTAATTCCAAGCTTTAATGATTGCGGTTGCCAGATGTCACAAGCTTAAATCCCCCAATCAGAGCTTTCCTTTTAAAAGGATACAGTTTCTGCCCAGTGTTTTACTTAATCTTTGCAATCTGGCAATCATGCGCACGCATTCTCTCTCTACACTATTGAAGTGCTGCCGATTATCTGAAAACAATGACAAACAAGTAAGCTGGAGTTTAACAATCCCCATTTGAGATATAATGAATGTGTCCGTGTTCCTTCATGAGCCACTGTGACTAAATCTGTGATCAAACCTTCTCAGTGATGAAATGTAATAAATCCAAACACGGATCTGGTTGCTGAATAAATGCATTTACGTAACCTCTTAGTGACTTAGTGTTTTATGCTGTTGTTTTAATAGAAAAACATAAATTTAATTTGGAATTATTGGAATTACTATGCCATTGTTGACAAAATTATAATTATTATTATTTTTTTTTTTTAAAAAGACTAAATTAGACGACTACATAAAAAAAATTGCTGACAAGCGACAAAAGGTCATCTTTTTATATGAATATGTGGGTGTTTTTATGTACATATTTGGCCCCTGTGCACTTTGTAAAATACACTCTTAAAATATCTAATTTGTCTAACAGTTGTACACAGTGTATAAACGTACATGTCCAACAGTGTACGCATTACATGAGAACTCAGTCATTTGTGTCATGTAGATTTACAATGCCAAACTTAACTGAGGCAGTTTTGTGTTTGTTTGTGTATTTACGTGTATTTAATAGTTTCACGTAAACTGCACGGTTCCTCGGTTTGTTTCACTGTTTAAATAGTTTCAATATGGAGGCCTATAAAGTGCAGCTTGTTTACTTCCTTGATTGTAACAGGTTTTATGAGCATTAGCTGTTATATTTTCTCCATCAACAGTAATTAAGCTAACAAAGCCGTACTTCTTAATGGAGCGTGGTTATGTGTGTGTGTGTGCGTTAGTGAGAACAATCCCCTTATTATAGCAAATACTCCATATGTATATCATAAATAGTCCAAAAAAAATTACGTATACACATAAAAAAATACAAACATGCTAAAATTTGATGTATATATATATATATATATATATATATATATCAATTAATCGCATCCAAAATAAAAGTTTGTGTTTACATAATATGTGGGTGCACTGGGTATAATTATTATATATATATATAAATACACACACATGCTTGTATATATTTAAGAAATATTTTCATGTATATACTGTGTATAGATTTATATATAATTTATATTATATATAAATATTTTATATATAAATATTTTTTTCTTAAATATACATGCATGTGTGTGTATTTATATATATATAAAATAATTATACAAAGTGCACCCACATATATTATGTAAACACAAACTTTTATTTTGGATGCGATTAATCATAAAAATAGAATTACCAGATTACCAGATTTCTTAAGAAAATGCAAATGGTGTTATAGGTTATTGTGGGTAATTTTCCGTGCATTGCAATGCAGTTGCTAAAGTGAGATTTGCATGTTTGCCAGGTGTTCTGTTGGTTGCTAGATAGTCTATTTTCCTTTCCCTAGATATAACCCACCCACTGAGGCCTGTATTATTGTTTTAAAACATGAATAAAGTAAAATCACACTTCTCCTGTGACCAACCTGTTTTTAGAGACTTTAAACAAGCCAAAAGTTTCATCTTTCTTATTTTGAGATGAAACAGCTTACCTGTGTAGATGAATCTTCCTGGTGTGCCTTTGCAAAACTGTTTGGACTTGTAGGACAGCGTGACCTCCACCACCCCGGGGATGTGACGAGGAGGGGTCTGAACTCGGATGGCATGAGGTGTGATGAGCTGTGAGGAGAGAATCAAAAAGAGGATGTTAGAACCTATGATATCTCGAGAAAGCTATCCATTAGCAATCCCCTTCTCCTCAATGGATGTTGCTCGGCTGCCACAGGAAGTGTGAGAATTGAAATCGGCCATCTTTGCTCATGGGCACTCAGTTATGCAGCCAGGTTGTTTTGAGCCAATCATCAGAGCTCAAAAAGCCATGTGACTAGACTTATGGCTCTGAACAAACAAACAGTCCCAAATCCTTCATTAGTGACTATCTTGACTTGACTCCATGGATCCACTAAAAACCACAAGCTGATAAAGAAAAGAAACTGAAGAGTTTCAAGTTTGTTGTGAGAAAAACTCTGGCAGCATTTGTTTGCAGATGCTAGTTGTGTTTCGAGTGTTCATTTGCCCTGGCTGATTATGTTCTTTGATCCAGTTCTGATCAGCAAACAATCTGACTGCGTGTGTGCCATGTGTGTGTGTGTGTGTGTCTAATCAGTATCAGGCTGTTTATGGTGGGTGGTGAAGGGATGGCGTAGATGAAGACAGGTGGAGCTCCTCAGAGACGTAATTAACAGCACACTGTCTTTCAGCATCTCCGTCTATATGCATGTGCTTCATTTGAGCTGTTGTCTAAAACATCTTCCGCTTTGAAAACGTGTCTCTCACGGTCATAAACTCGGTTTCGAACCAGTAAACAAGGGAACTTCCAAGCCTGACAGCATTGATGGCATTAGACGCATTGCAAAATGATGCTGACTTCTAAGAAACCTTACACTGGATAGTTTTCATTGTAAACAAATTAAATACAGATTAAATGCTTACGATTAAAGTTGCGAAAGTTATTCAATCGAAAGCAGCGGGTGTTTTCCTACTCGTCTTTTGTAAATTGATTAACATGACAGACAGCAGCAGGTTTATTAGGCTGGTGTCACTTTAAGAGTTGATGCGTGGATACAATATACTGTTACACTCCATGCATTTTCTCTCCAAAACTGAATATTTTCACCTGAATAATCAGCAAGATGGGCATTTTGACATCATTTTGCATGTTTTTGACTGTTTAAAGCTACACCGTGTGATTTTTACCCCCATCTAGTGGTGAAAAGGTATATGACCATCCAGCGAATATTAGTTTCTGTTCCTCTCAATTCCGATTTCGTTTTAACTCCTACGGTGGCCAATGTAGTCCAAGATTAACATGGCTTCCAGTTCGACCTCGTCCATGAGCGTTAACTCAAACGTAAACACGAAAGGCGAAGCTTGAATTAACGGGTATGTCCCTTTTTGGCTAATGTACTTTCAAGATGGAGGGGCAACATGGCGACCAACATTAGAACCCCTTACCCGTATGTATTTTCAATGGCATATTATACACTCACGAGAATACTTTATTACTTGAACGAAGTAAATATACATTAATGAGCGCATATATTTTTTAAAAAACTAAGTGTTTTTAGCTAAGAATAAACTAAAAGAGTTACACAGTGTAGCTTTAAGCGTAATAAGCCAAAAAAGAAGTACAATTTTCACTTGAGAGCGGCAATTGTAACACTTGCCGTAAAGCAAGTCAAATCTGTAGTTTTCTTATGTCTCATTTGGACTACAGAAATGTGACCTGATCTGGCAATCTTACATAGCATGGATATATTAGAAAAAGGACTGCAAAGCGGTGTCATAAGTGTATTTCACAACGTCACGACTTGAAACGATTTCGAAAACATTATTTTGAGGTAAAAAACTTACTTAGTGTTGCTTTAGGGTATAGGTTATGACAGAAATAGTAAGAGTAGCATGCTAGTGTGCTATTCCGAAATCAACTATTGACTTCAAGTGTAATCCATTCATTACTGACTATCGTTAAAAGTATCACTACAAATAGATCAAACTAATTAAAAAATACACTAGTTTACACAGTATTTGTGTTTTTTTATGCCTATTGTTATCATGTTAGCTTAGCGACATGCTAATGTCAAATTGTGAGTAAATAGCCTCTGAGTTGCTGCCTATTTAGAGTCGAAAAGATCTTCCTCGGACCCTCCCCTGCCCTTATTCTCTTCCTCCCTCGTTAGATGCTATCTGTGGTAATCAGATCCCCACTGGCACTGCAGCTGAAGGGAACTACGTGGCTCTTGATGGGCCCCCCGTGTATGGGGGTCATGGGGTCAGGAGGTAAAGGTCAAAAGGTTACAAGGTCCACAGGAACCGCTATGGGGAGATTTCAGCACAGTGTATTTAATCGTAACCAGATGTAGATCATCATAACCACACACACACACACACACACACTCATTAGCTTGTTTCTCTGAAAGCTAATAGCACTTAGCATCAACAGATCAAAGAGGGTCGTTGAGTATGCAGCGGGAAAATTGTATCAGGGTTGGTGCTGTGATGAACACTCAGTAGTGCTCATGAAGAGTGGCTGTCTGAAGAGAACAGTGCTCTAAAACACTCTGGATCAATGTGTTTGTGTATGTGATTCACCACCACTGATTTGAGCATCTTTAAACCCGTTGTTATTGAGCAGTTAGCCAGTGTTACACAAGCTGCTCAATTTCTTGTACAAAGATATGTCAAAACAATCGAGAAGCTATTACATTTCTTAATCACTTAAGCACAGTAACTTAATCACCTGCATGATGGCGGCCTAACGTAACGCTAATGTATTCTGATAGGAGAATGGGTGAAAGGTGATGGCTTTAAATAACAACACTTCAATGGGAACCAAACGGTTCAACGTCCAAAATACACTTTCAGTGCAAACTGTTCAAAGGGCTTTAAACGATTCCAGACGATGAATAAGGGTCTTATCAAGCGAAACGATCGCTCATTTAATAAATAAATAACAAAGTTTAAGTTTTATAAGCACAAATGTTCGCCTTGCTCTGTTCTGTGACGCACGTTCGTGACTCAACTTGTTCATCCAAAAGAACAAATCTTTTTTCGTGTCATTTGGTTCATTCAATGAACGAAACGAACGAATTGACTCTGAAAAAGATTTGTTCATTTTGATGAACGAGTTCGAACAGGAGAGTCACGGACGTGCATCGCGGTACAGAGCAAGGCGAGCATTTGAACTTATAAAACTTAAACTTTGTTATTTATTTATTAAATGAGCGATCGTTTCGCTTGATAAGACCCTTATTCATCGTCTGGAATCGTTTGAACAGTTTGCAGTTTGCACTGAAACTCTCATTTGGACCTTGAGCCGTTTGGTCCCCATTGAAGTCCATTATATGGAGAAAAATCCTGTAATGTTTTCATCAAAAACCTTAATTTCTTTTCGACTGAAGAAAGAAAGACATGGACATCTTGAATGACATGGGGGTGAGTAAATTATCAGCAAAAGTTTTTTCAAAAGTGAGCAACTCCTTTAAACTATAATATATATTAATCAACATAGTAATTTCATTCAATGTAAGTCGTTTCACTTGGATCACAAAAAGAAGAAAAAGACTCTCAATTTCTGTTTCATGTTGACATTAAGTATATAGATGCTGTCAATATGTTACTGTACATGTCAAAAAGTAGGTCCCACTTTATATTAAGTGGCTTTAAGTACCATGTACTTACATTGAAATGAATAATTTGATAGAATGAACTTATTGTGTTCATACACGTTTTTATATTGTACTTATATTTTAAAAATACCAGCATGTAATTACAGCTGTAATTAATATATGTAATTTAGGGCTGTGCAAAAGTTAATTGCGATTAATCGCATTCAAAATAAAAGTCTGTGTTTACATAATATATTTGTGTGTGCTGTATATAATTATTTTGTATGTATAAACACACATACATGCATGTATATGTTTAAGAAAATGTGTTATTCCTATATAAAATATTTATTTTTATATAATATACAGTAGATTATGTATTTATATATATATATATATATATATACAATTTTTTTTTAAACATTTGTTTATTGGTATTTTCAGTGACATTTCAAAATAGCGCAAATAATTCTTAAATATATACATGCATGCATAGGTATTTATATATACAAAATAATTATATACAGCACACTTAAATATATTATGTAAACACAGACTTTTATTTTGGATGCGATTAATCGCAATTAACTTTTGCACAGCCCTAATGTAATTGCTTATGTAATTACACAGCTGACCCATCCCTTACACTTAAACCCACCCATACCACCACACCTGTCCCTAACCTTACCCGTATCACACCTCAACAGCAGCAAAAGTGATTTAAAATACAACATGAGCACAATAAGTACATTGTACTTATTTTTAAATGTAAGTACATAGAAAAGTGGGACCAAAAAGCATGTTTGCAAAAATGCAAAAATTGACTAGAACCACGCTTTATGAACAAACACATATGATTATAATGAGAAAACCCCAAGTTCTGCTGGACAGATAGGAATGACTCGTACGCTTACCTCACTCCAGACCAACATGGTGCCGAAGATGACCTGCAGTCCATCAAAGAAGTTGTCTCCAATGATGATGACAGTGGCACCTCCTGTTGTCCAGCCTTCACTGGGACTGATGGCTTTGATACAAGGTGCAGCTGCGTCCACAAACACCACACGACCAATTTGGAGGAGGGAGAAACACAGAAAAAACAAAACTTAGTACTTAGTAGTGTGACCCAGCAGCATTACTTGTTCATGATTGGAAGTTTTATTGAGAACTTCTTCACATTCAGTATCAACATTAAGATTTTGAAGGTGTGATTTGAATGTAGTTTATTTCCTGGACTCAACACCTCTCGGTCTCTTATTTCAAGGCCAGTGCAGGAAACCAAAAACACACAAATGTCACAGAGAAAACTCACACAGCTGGATCCAACTAAGAGTCCCACACCACACGCTCTGGAGAAGTGTCGGTGGTTTTCACAGCTCTCATAGCACACATTAGGCATAAAAACAAAGGATCACTTACATGGGATTTCCATCCAACACTACGGCTGAGCTTTGAGGGCATAGCAAGGAAATGCTTCAGTTGTTGCAGAACAGTCAAATTAAAAGATTTACTCTTTGAGCTAGAAGGATGCAGTGTCCAATATGTACTACAATTCATGTGTTACTATGCCATATTTCATGGTTGACGATAGAGTGATGTGAGATATTTATGCAGTGATTTAGCAGTTTTATGAGAATGGTTTTTTGGGTTTCTTCAACTATTTATGTTGCACTTCCTATGTCCCAGGGGTTGATTTAAAATGATTTAAAAAAACTTTTTATCATGCCTTCTGCTGTTGTAGTTGTTATATTGGCTACTTAAGGCCTTTTTATGTATATAGTAGGGATGCACAATATATCGGCCGCATATCGGTATCGTTATCGACCTGGTTAGAAAATGTGGCCGATATATTAAAGCCGATAAATAATGTAGTATTCCCTTCAGCTGAGACACTTGTTGAGCACTGTTTATGTTTTTGAATTTCTTGAAATATGATTGAAATTAGAGCCAGGCCGATATTATCGGCCGATATTGGGCATTTTCCAAACTATCGGTATCGGCGGTTATAATGGCCGATAAATGAATATTACAAAAATAAAATAAAAATGGACGAAACACGCTTGAACCATGTCATGAGTGTTGGAGTTGTATAGTTTGTCCACCAGAGGGCGCTCTACACTCGTTGAGTTGGTCACGATACATACATTGCTTAAATAACAATTAAAAGATCATCCCCATCAGTTCTCTTAACTCAAATAAGCATGACAAAATTTGTGACTATCATGTCCAGTTTTGCTGCTGTTAAATAAGCCGAGAGTGAAGCGGAATTAGCTAGTAATAGTTACGTTATGTTGTCATAGTGTAGTTGATTGACTGTCCTTTTAACTTTTGACAATGTGACTGAAGTATTTCTTTAATAGCGCGTGACAGTTATAGTAATGAGACGTATCATCTCTCCTTGGCCTGTTATATTGAAAATGTATGTTTTACGATTTGCAGTTTGACGTTATCCATTGCTAAATTATGGCTCATCATAGACTAGCTAACCACAAAGCTAGCTAATGCCACTGTTGTGACAATAAAAGAAACAAGTTTATTTTTAAAATGCATTATCATATTATTTTAGTTAAAACTCATAAATAATTACAAATAATTAATGTTAGGGAAATCTGTTAATGTTTTGTTGCGCGTTTCTGAAATAATAATAAAAAATATATAAATCGGCCGATATATCGGATTTTAAAACCAAAAAATATTTGTATCGGTATCGGCCTTCAAAATCCTTTATCGGTCGGGCTCTAATTGAAATCTCTTCAAAAAATGAAAATACGTTTCGGTACAACATGTGCAGCGCAAATCTGTCATATCGGCTATACAACACTATAATGAGAACATCGTTATAATTGTGCGCTTGGGACATGGATTTAATTGTGAGACTTTTGTTTTTGTAATCAGGCTCTCAAAATTAGATTTAAGTTTATCGGCCGATATATCGGTTATCGGCTTTCAAATATAAAGAATTATCGGTTATCGATATCGGCCAAAATTTGCATATCAGTGCATCCCTAGTATATACTTTATTGTTTTACTCTTGTCCCAGATCCAGACTTTCAATCTATATCTTTAATATACAATTCACTCAGAAAGAAACTGCAGTCAAACTCTCATTTGGACCTTGAACCGTTTGGACCCCATTGAAGTCCATTATATGGAGAAAAATCCTGGAATGTTTTCATCAAAAACCTTAATTTCTTTTGGACTGAAGAAAGAAAGACATGGACATCTTGGATGGCATGGGGGTGAGTAAATTATCAGCAAAAGTTTTTTTTAAAGTGAACTATTCCTTTAACATTAATGTGTGTTTGTGCGTTCTTCGTGTAGATAAGGTGACCTTAGGCCTCCTGCAGCAGGAGACACGTGTTTTTGTCACCGGGCGTCGAGGTACGGCAGCTCGTTTAGCGTGTTCTGTTTGTTGCTCTCCGCGGCGGCCGTGGATCAGGGGCTGAGTGAGAAAGGGACCACCACGGAGAAAGGTCAGTTTGCTTATTAGAGCTGTCTGCTCCCCTCCGAGACGCGGAGCCTCGTGCTAGCAGGGGGCAAAGAAAGCAATTTAGCCAGCCGGCGTTTACCTGCATTTAGCTCCCAAATGCCAAAGCGTCACTCACAGTAATGAGATATAAAGAGAGGACGAGTTGTGATGGGCCAGCACGACTGTTAGATCCACACGCTGTGAGACGCAAGTGGGGTAAGGCATATTGTATCCTTGCTAGGCTAAGCTCAGCTGTCTCGCTAAGGGTTGCTGATGACGCATGGGAAAACTGGTGGAATCGTTAAAAGACTGAAGTTACAGTGAATGTAAACAGTGGCGTGAGAAACATGTCAAACATGTTGCGCAATGAAAGTATTCACACTGTAAAAAAAAAAAATCAGGATTTGTTATCACAACATATTTTCTTTTGTCAAATCAACTTAAATAGTTTATTTAGTTGAGATAACCTGTTATTTTGAGTTGCTTATGATTAAATTAATCTTCTCCATTGTATTAACTCACTTTTTCCAGTTGGCAGCCAGGTTACTTACTTTTTTTTAAGTTAAACCAACAATATTTTTTACAGTGCATGAGGTCCAACAAAACAAGCACAAACAGCGTTTCATCATGTCTATCTTAAAAACGGTAAAAACACTTTCATTTGATTGTCCCCCAACAGACTATAAGTACCTTTGCAACTATGATTTAACAGTCTACTAATACACTAATGACTGATAGTTGACATGTAGTTGCAAAGTTACATAGACTGTCTAAAGTGAACCATCGAAATAAAGTTAAATAAAGTCAATAAAAACATATTTTCATGATTTGTGATCACAACATTTTTTCTTTTGTTTTTCTAAATAAACTTAAATTATTTATGTGGTTCAGATAACATAATATTTTGAGTTTCTGGTGATTAAATCAATCTGCTTCATTGTATTAACTCACTTTTTCCATTTCAATGAACTTAAAATCTTCATTTTTTCCACATCTACTTCATTTTTTAAGTTAAACTAACATTATTTTTACAGTGAGGGAAATCTGTAGAATTTCTAAAATTATATCTCCGATTAGCCTAAATATTAATACATGATGTGTGGAACTTATTTGTAAAATTTAAGGGTGTTATATTTCCATAAATTTCCATTTATTTTGCCGTTTCCATGATATTTTATGGATATGATCATTACTATAATTACCTATAATAATATTAATACTAGTTTGAAAATGAGCTCTTATTATATGTAAATATATCTGATCTGTTGATTTTGAAAACAATTTATTGATTAAAGTTCTTTTGAATCTTTAAAAACATCTGGACTCTTTTCAAAATTTGAATTTAATTCCAAAAGCTATCATATTTAAAAGCTCAAAGGCCAAAAGCTTAATCTGTGGCCAATATTGATATTTTTTCCCTTTTTGTAATTTGAAAAACATCCCTAAATCCAAATCACAAGCAGCTTTCGATTACTGAAAAGAACAACTTCTCGTGTTCTGTAAACACATGTTAATCTTCTCTTTTTACATGTCATGATTATGTCAGATGCTAAAAAGGAAAAAAAATCCAGACCTGGAGGGTGAAACGAGACACATGCGCACACACTTTGGCGTTTGGTGGGGTGGTAAAGTAGGGAAGATGAGGTGCAATCTGTGGCGGTAATCTTGGCGCGAGTGGAGGTTTTTGGCGGAGGCTGAAATGGTAGCTGGATTAAGCAGATGGAGACGCATGAATCCATCTGATAGGATTAAACTTTCTGTGGCTTTCTCTAAGCCATCTGCTCACCATGCTGCTCCGACACATACACACTCACACACACATTTAATTTGCAATGTAAAAAGTCTTGCACACAAAATACGAAAGCAAAACACGGGCCGTCACACATTTGAGTAATTACACTTTGATAGACACAATACAGCACCAAAACACAAAAAAGTTACAAATAAGCAGATAAATATTAGGCCATTTCTGTTATGCAGTACATGTCCTTTCATGTCTTAATATGTTCACTCTCAGAAAAAAAAGGTACAAAAGCTGTCACTGGGGCTGTACCTTTTCAAAAAGGTACACTTTTGTACCTAAAGGTTGCATATTGGTACCTTAGTTGTACATTTTAGCACCTAAAATGTACACATTAGAATCTAAAATGTACATATTAGCTATATTAGCAACTAAATGTACATATTAGCACCTGAAAATGTACATATTAGCACCTAAAATAAGCCCCTAAATGTACATATTAGCTATATTACCTTCTAAAATGCACATATTAGAACCTAAATGTACATACTAGCACCTAAAATAAGCACCGAAATGAACATATTAGCTATATTACCATGTAAAATGCACATATTAGAACCTAAAATGTACATACTAGCACCTAAAATAAGCACCGTAATGTACATATTAGCTTTATTACCATGTAAAATGTGCATATTAAAACCTAAATGTACATATCAGCACCTGAAATGTACACAATAGAATCTAAAATGTACATATTAGCTATATTAGCAACTAAATGTACATATTAGCACCTGAAAATGTACATATTAGCACCTAAAATAAGCCCCTAAATGTACATATTAGCTATATTACCATCTAAAATGCACATATTAGAACCTAAAATGTACATATTACCACCTAAAATAAGCACCTAAATGCACATATTAGCTATATTACCATGTAAAATGTGCATATTAGAACCTAAATGTACATATCAGCACCTGAAATGTACATATCAGCACCTGAAATGTACAAATTAACACCTAAATGTAAATATTAGCACCTAAAATGTACATATTAACACGTAAAATGGACAAAAGTTTACCTTTTGAAAAGGTACAGCCCCCCAGTGACAGGTTTTGTATCTTTTCTCTGAGAGTGTTGGATGAATACTCAACTCACAATTTTACAATTACAAAAAAAAAAAAAATAATAAAAAAAAAATATTTAAGAGAATTAGGGGGGATCATTTCCAGAAAGTGTTTGTTGTCATAATTGGTAATCAGTTTAAGGGTTTGTCCTGTTGTCAAATTCACTTTCCTCTAAGTCTTGATTAAGCAAAATCCCTTTAAATAACAAAAATTGGTTCCTTAAGACATCATCCTCCAGGAAGTTACTTTTTGGAGGGGGGTGCAATCACACAAACATCACTATAAGAAATCTGGGCTGTTATGTATGTAAAACATCCCATGCTGTTTGATAAAACTACAAAAAAATAAGTACTAATTACTTATAAAAATGTCAAAAAAGGTGACACCGTCATGTGAAGTTATTTATTTAACAGGCACTGCATACCAAGAATGATCTTATTAACAATCTGAATGATTAATATTAAAAACATTATTCATATTAATTACAACAATAGCTCCTGTATCTCAACTGGTGGAGCTTGGCCATAGAAAGGTGTGTTTGATTTGTTCATCAAGTCAATACATTCAAATATAACAAAATAAATTTGATTAAAACTAAAAACTAAAATCTGAATGGACAAACACAGGAATATAAGATGACTGCCCACATAAGGTGTGTAGCACACACACACACACACATTAGTGCAGACCATGGACAGATTGCATCCCCTTTCCGTGTCCCTAGGGTTTGTGTTTGGTGCTTTGGGACAGAGAGACTGTCTTCCGCTGGGATGCATTCAGCTGAGCCATTTCTCCTGCTTTCCCTTTCTTATAAACTCATTTAATGCAGTAGGCTGGAGTGTTTGAGGTCACACACCAACAGCTCCAGGAGATAAATACATCCAGCCAGTTGTTGTCGAAGTCGCCCCCATCGAGTTCATTCTCACTGCTGTTGTCTTCATGAACCATTCCAGGAGGGCTCATTATCATCTCAACCATGATAACCACAATTAATATCATCCCTTCTCTCGTAATGCAATCTGCACCTTTATAAACCATACACCACTATATCTAATAGAAGCTACATGCAAGTGCCGCCACAATTGACCCTTCGCAAGAAGCTTGATTGACAGGTGATCTGACCAATCATACTTCTTTTTGTCCGACAAAGCAGTCAGGAGAGTTAGTAGATTAACATGGGAGGATTTTAACATGAAAAACGGAGTGTACTGGCGCCTTTCTGCGGTTAAAACAACATTCATTCTTATGTTCATTCATGTTTATTTGATGCTAAATGAACTAGGAGGAGGAGATGATTGGATCACGAGCAGCTTTAAAGGAGTTCTTCACTTTTAAAAAAAACTTTTGCTGATAATTTACTCACCCCCATGTCATCCAAGATGTCCGTGTCTTTCTTTCTTCAGTCGAAAAGAAATTAAGGTTTTTGATGAAAATATTCCAGGATTTTTCTCCATATAATGGACTTCAATGGGGACCAAACGGTTCAAGGTCCAAATGAGAGTTTCAGTGCAGCTTCAAACGATTCCAGACGATGAATAAGGGCCTTATCTAGCGAAATGATGGCTCATTTAATAAATAAATAACAAAGTTTAAGTTTTATAAGCTCAAATGGTTGCCTTGCTCTGTTTTGTGATGCACGTTCATGACTCTCCTGTTCGAACTCATTCAAAATGAGCGAATCTTTTCCAGAGTCAACTCATTAATTTTGTTCGTTGAATGAACCAAATTACACGAAAAAATATTTGTTTATTTTGATAGACGAGTTCGGACAGGAGAGTCACGAACACACATCGCAGAACAGAGCAAAGCGAGCTTAAACTTTGTTATTTTTATATGTTATTATATGTTATTAAAACTTAAACTTTGTTATTTTTATATGTTATCATATGTTATTAAAACTTAAACTTTGTTATTTTTTTTTAAATGACGCTTGTTTCGCTCGATAAGACCCTTATTAATCGTCTGGTGTCGTTTAAAGCCCTTTGAACAGTTTGCAGTTTGCACTGAAACTCTCATTTGGACCTTGAACTGTTTGGTTCCCATTGAAGTCCATTATATGGAGAAAAATCCTGGAATGTTTTCATCAAAAACCTTAATTTCTTTTCAACTGAAGAAAGAAAGACATGGACACCTTGGATGACTGATGCTCTATAGCGATCTGTCACGACACATTAAAGAGTAAAGAAAAAAAAAGTATTTATTGTCTAAATTTCTTTTTAAAAAATGACCAAATTTGAAAGGTGAGACTTTAATATGTTTAATATCAAATGTAACCAAAAAGTAACCTGGTCTGTCAGCGTGTTGTCAGTCTTGATGTATTTTTCACTGTGTGAGAACATGGTATGTGTGTGTGTATGAGAGCAGTAGCTTGTCAGACATAGCGACAGTAACTAATGGGGGCGGGTCTTTGCGAACGGTCAATTGGCTATGACAAAAAAAAACACTTAACAAGCACCACTAATTAAAGTGATATCCTGAGCATATCCATCTGAAACGCAATAAACTGAAACCCTAACCAAAATAATAATAATAATGCTAAAAACAGAGGCCTACTGTCAGTGCAATCTGTAAATCTGTACTTTCTGTCTTTCATCCAAATGCAAACAGACCTCCTGATAGCGCTTGATGCCGCCAGCACGCGGACACACACCCCAAGAGACCATCACAGCTTATCACACCATATTCATCCACGACCGTAAATCACCACATCATATGTTCTGTTCTTCCATCCAGATCCAACAAATTTCCCTGGACATCTAAATCCTTGACAGGCTAAATGGGACACTGATTGGATTGGTCGGGCGTCTAGATAAATACTTCAGGCATCTTTGTAAAGCACGTCAACGTGGGCTCGGAATTGCACAGATGGGAGACGCTAATGCTAAAGCTAAACTCCACCAACAGCCATATGATAAAACAAACAGATAATCCAAGAAAAGACTTGCTTCCTGCTTTTTAAGAGCCATGAAAGGGCTTTTTATTTTCAAGAGAATGAGAAATTACATTTCTGAGACCATTTTCAACATACTGTACATTGTAAAAAGCGGGATTACGGTTAATGAATATGCAGTGTGCCTTAAAAGCATACGTTTTTCAATTACAACAGGAAGTAGCCAAGGACAAAATAAACATCTGAGTGATGAACCAAACACAGATGAGACCAATGATCATCAGAAATGTATTTTGCAGCCATTTGTAGCGCTATCCGAAACCATTATGGACAATTTTCGAGGGCACTTATTATGCAACACAACAATGAGTGTACCGCTGATAAACACTCAACAGCGGTGTCCAAATTCTCTCACTCGTTTTCATTCACTCATTCAGTGGACTATTAGTGGAGTCACGCAGGGAACGGTGAATGAGAGGGACATTTCAGATGCAAACAATGTAATGTGTGCTAAAGCTAAACTTTTATAGTCTCTTAGCTTAAAGTAGGTCGCAAAAAAATCCTGAAGAAATGCTGATTATAAATGAATAAATTGTATTTTTTATACTTACAGGGAATGATGCTGTTATCTTAGCAACAAACATTATCGGAATCAATATTGGAGTCGAGTCTATGCACATAAGAAACGGTTAACGTTTGTTCATGTGTACTAATCGTAATTTTAACGGTAAAAGACTGTAAAAACACTACTGTGCAAAACTGTTAATTGGCTAACACAAAGTTTCCGTACTATATACGGTAAATAACTGATATGATTTTACTGTAAAATACCGTAAAGTGAAAAAGAACAACTCAGTGTATAATTTACAGTGAAAAACCGCAAATTGACATTCCCACAATTCCCTGTGTGACACTTCACATTTTATGTATTTTTGTTGAAATAACTATGGTTCCTAATAGTTTTCTAATCAGTTATGTACATTAGGGTTTTAAGTGACATTTAATGTTGTTAAATGAATGTTTATTGCATTTATTTTTAATTTCATCTGTGTTATGATGGTGTTTAATGTTTGTGTGAATGACACTGTGCAGCTTCTTTATATAAGTATTAACCTAAGGTTGCTAAATCAACAGATTTCAGAAAATGAAACACGGTTTATTACTGTAAATTTTAAGTTAAGTCTGTAAAACCATTTTCGTTCCTACCGCATTTTTAACGGTAAAGTTCTGGCAACCACAGCTGCGTTTTTTTTTTTTTGACGTACAAAAAAAAAGTATTTTTTTTTTACGGTAAAAAAACGGCAGCTATGGTTGCCAGAACTTTACCGTTGAAAATATGGTAGGAACGAAAATGGTTATACAGACTTAATTTAAAATTTACAGTAATAAATAAAAAAACGGTAATTTTTTTACCGTTTATTACCGTTTTTTTTACGGTTTTATTTTTTTACAGTGAAGTGCATTGGAGCACCATAAAATATGCTAATCATTTAGTAACATGGTTCCCCATACTTAAAAATCCGTGCTTTTGGATTGAATGTCTCTGGCTTTATGCATAAATCTTCTCCTCTGTATTCAATTAAACACCACCACAGTCATTTCTGCAGACGGAGGGACGGGTTAAAGGAATGAAGGAGGGCACAGGTTAGTGCTTTAATTAATCTCTGCTTCATCTTTTACTCTCTCCGCACCACTGGAGAAGTGACTTAAAAGGCCAAAGCTCACAGACGACTCCGACAGCGAAGCGTTATCTCTCACCAACTCATTCACACACACTGGATGGAGTTTTGTATCAACACACTATTAATAAAATGTAGTGTGTGTGTGTGTGGCTTGCAGAGACTTCCTGCACATTTCAACACAGTATCTGAACGTACATGATCAGTCAGGGTCCCTGTTCACACACAAGCCAACCTCATCTTACTCTCTTTGACACTTATTTCTTCATTTTTTTCCTGTGACAAACCAATCGGGATGGAAAGAAAAGGCACAAAGGACTCGGAATTCATTAAAACGAACATTCCGAATGAACTGATTCATTTAAATAAATACGAATATACGGTTACACTTTATTTGAAGGTGTTACAGTGTAATTCTTCATTTAGTATAATTAAAGGGATACTCCACTTTTTTTTGGAAATAGGCTCATTTTACGACTCCCCCAGAGCTAAAGAGTCGAGTTTTACCGTTTTCCAATCAATTCAGACGATTTTCTGATATTTAGAAGAATATCTGTAACCAGACAGTTTCTGGTCTCATTGACTTCCATAGTATATTTTTTTCCTACTATGGAAGTCAATGAGACCAGAAACTGTCTGGTTACAGATATTCTTCTAAATATCAGAAAATCGTCTGAATTGATTCGAAAACGGTAAAACTCTGGGGGTGTTGTGAAATGAGCCTATTTCCCAAAAAAGTGGAGTATCCCTTTAACTACATGTACTTTCTATAGGGTTAGGATTGGGGTTTGGTTTGCATTATTCATAGTTGCATATTACATTCAGTGACTAATGTAATGTAACAGGAACATTGTAAAATAAAATGTTTCCGAATATACAATCACAATTATCAGCTGAGCTGTCGATGTTAAACCGCAGTAACTCACCGTGCTCTAGATACGATTGCGTTCCCTCTGACGGGTCCAGTCGCCGAGCTCTTCTGCCATGTTTGGAGTTGTTGTGCACAAACATGTTGTCTGAAACAGCCAGAACGTGTCCTTCTACGCTCACTGTTGTTGACACAACCACCTGCAAAGGAAGGGCACAGGGCTTAAATACACACACACACACACACACACACAAAAAGAGTATGTTTAACAAGAAAATACGGTAACACTTTACTTGAAGGGGCAATAGAAAGTCCTATTTCAGTCGTTCATTTCACATTTAATTCAATCGGTAACTTGCTGTTTTTTTCGTAATTAGTGGTGCTTCCCTATTGGTCATACTTATTCAACTTCTAGACGAAACTTTGGCGCGCAACTCAAAGACCCATGAGTGAGGTGTCAAATCAACCAGCTCATTGAGTGGAGGTTTGCTGTATCTTTTTCTAAGCGATCTGACTAATGATGTTCACACGGCGGACAAAAAAGTGGGCCAAAAAAACCCCACAGACTTGCATTGACGTAATGTTTGTAAATTTGAATCTCAGCTGCCACTTTCACACACAAACGCAGGGAATGAAGCCCATTCACAACAAGAACGACAACTCTAAAGAAAACCATATTAGCATCCACATCAGCGGACGATATCGCTCTGTTTATTCTAAGCGCGTGCTTGTTTGCCACTTTAAATGCTTGAGCTTGTTAAGGCAGGATGGATTCTGATAGGCTGTCAATGTTTTTTTGTTTATCAGCTGGATAAAATCGTTCTGAAAGTGATTCCAATCATATTATGCCGTTTTTTGATGATTTTTGTCATCGTCCTTGGTGTGAACGGGCCTAAACGAACCCATTCTCTCTCACTAATTTGACTTATCAAGCAGCCAAGAGATGAGCGTCGAAGTTATGATGTCACTTTGTAGGCCAAACGCGGAAGTGAGTTAGCATTTTAGCACTTCCAGTTCCCTCGCCCTAAAGTCTAAGGGTTTTTTGAATGGGTTTTTGCTAAATCGCCTGAAATAAGGTCTGTGGTGAACAAAGCCTCTAAATAATTTCACGTTTTGATCTATGACGTAAAACACACCAGTTATAACCTGCTTGAGTTTTTTTTTAAACTTTATATAGGCTTCAAAATGTATACATTTTGGATTAACTTGTAAAGATTATCTTGATAGACACAGATCTTTTATTTTTAGCGATTTTCCAAAAGTCTATGGGGAAAATGGATAGCTTTTCGATCAAGATAACCAATGCGCCGCTAGCTTCCGAGTTGTCCTACAAAGTGACGTCATAACTTCAGCACTCTATAAGTAATGACCTATAATATTTTTAGCCACACCGTAGCAACCAGTTACAGCACCCTAGCAACCATCCCCCATAGACGTCCATTGAAAAACAGATGAGAGGGATATAAATGAATCAGAACATCAGAGACATGTGAGTTTGGCTCTTTTGATTTTGATTAGTTTAACCCTGCTAAATCTCTAGCCACATCCTAGCAACCATTCAGAGTACCCTAGCAACCGTGTTACATCACAAATAAGCAATATTTCAGCACCAGAACATTATACAGACTTATGGTTCGGCTTTCTTGCAGTAACGTGCATCCAACTACATGCACATTTTCTTCAGGAATTGTAGTTATAATTCCATTTATTTTGTGAAATTTACTAGCATTTTCAGTCTTCTCTGTAAAAAAAAAATGTCAGCATGTAATTTCTGCACCACTAGCATCAATCGAAACTGAAGCGACGCCTCTAATAATTTCTATGCTGTACACTAATTAACACCGCATACAAACACACTTCTCTGCCAATCCCACAATGCTCCGCTCTCTCCGATTGATTGCTGATAGAGGTTGGCTCGGATTAATTCAATTATAAAGCGGGCAGCACTTGAGCGCCCTGAGACAATGGCAAGAAGGTAATAAGTGTTTGAGGTTGCAGTGATGATTGGCACAAACGGGCCCTCTTAAGCCACAGAGGACCCCTGGTACCCCACATAGAGCCTCTTATTTCAATTGCTGTTGAGCTTTGAGTGGAAATTCTGCCTCTTCAGAAAAGAAAGAACTTGGAAGTCTCTGAGGGATGTGGCTAATCATACACTCTCGTTTTATGCTCTCTCTCTCTCTCTCCCTTTATCGCTCATTACACTCTTAGAAGAAAAGGTTCTATATAGAACCTTCAAAGGTTCTATCAGCGCTATGTATTTGGAACTCCTAAAAGGTTATATACAGAAGCCTTTTTAAGGGTTCTTTGTAACCAGGAAAAAGATTCTATATGGAACCTTTTGGGTTCATTCATTGTCATTTGTTTTGTCCTTTCCGGATTAAATATTTCCTATTATTGACTAAAATCAAGACCCTAAAATGTATTTATGAATGCATGTGAATGATCACAATATTCAAGATATGGAAATATATTTATCATTTTATGTAACCAATATCACACGAAGAGTGCCATTTCAGTTTTTCTCCTCTAAAATGTAATATTAAACAGTTTAATAAACAATAATTTAATTACAACTACAAAATGTTGCAGAATAATGTAATAAATGACTGAATAATAGCCTATAAAAAACCTTTGTGCCAAAAGGGTTCTTTCATGTCATAATAAACCTTTTTTAGCATAAAATGTTCTTTTGGAGTCGAGTAAAGAACCCTATGCTTCATATATAGAACCCCAATGAACCCTCTCCCTATTTTAAATTCAGATTTGTCTCCTGAGAAATGTACCATAATCACGTTTCTCCTCAATATGAGCGTATTTATTTCTCACTTCCAATACTTCATCTGACCAATCCACTTGAGCTACGCAAAACACATTCAATTAACGTCTCTATTCCCATACTGTGTGTCAGTTTGTGTCTCATTTGTTTCTATTTTGGAGTTTTAAAAAAAACTGCACAGTACTACATCATATTGTGTGTGTGTGTGTGTGTGTGTGTGTGTGTGTGATGGAAAGTCTCTCTCCTGCATTCTTGCACGCTTGCTGTGAAAAAAAATATGACTGCGTTCTGCTGCTAATTACACAATCACTGTGAGTTTGCTCATGGAGTGCTGATGATTCGTTTATAGACAGAACTATACAGACAGCTGCTGAGATAATATCTTACATCAACACTGAATACTGATCCAGGACAGCCTGGTATTTTGGAAGCCAGCTCATATAAAACCAGCTCAATAATCACCACTCGAATAATGATGAGAATTACTCTTTAAAACATTATTGTTAGTTTAACTTAAAAAAGTTAAGTAACCTGGTTGCCTTAAAAATTTAAGTTCATTGAAATATAAGAAATGTGTTAAGAGTTAATACAATGAAGGAGATTTAATCAACAGAAACTCAAAATATTATGTTTTCTGAACCCCATAAATTATCTAAGTTTTCTTGACAAAATAAAATGTGGCAACAAACCATGATTTTTTTATTTATATTTTATACAGTGACTTTGGAATGATCACAGACATTGAAATTCTCTCATACTTAACTTCAACTCAAATTATTATAAAATAAATATACACTGTGAAAAAGTATATGATCAATAAGTTGTGAAAACATGTTTTTGCTTTAACTCATCACATTGCTTCAACTTATCAAAATAAGTTAAAAAATATTTTCATGATTTGTAATCACAACATTTTTCTTTTGTCAAATCAACTTAGATAATTTAAGTAGTTCAGATAACATAATATTTTGAGTTTCTGGTGATTAAATTAAATCTCCTTCAATGTGTTAACTCATTTTTTTTCCATTTCAATGAACTTAAAATTTTAAGGGAACGAGGTTACTAATTTTTTTAAGTTAAACCAACAATATTTTTTTTACAGTGTAAGTACAAGATTTAAGTTATTTTAATGTATTTTTTTAAAGTCGAATTGACTTCAAAATCCAAGTTGACCGTACTTAAATATTTAAGACAGCAACTTTTTTATACAGTGTTGATATTTTCAAATCCAGATGCAATGAAGCAATGAAGCTCAAGTCCTTGCATTTTGTATATTATTGATATTAGAATATATTGCACAAAAAATAGCTTACACAACAATGTTATTTTTTTACATTCTCATAACATAAAGTGTATAAAAAGTGAATGAATGACCATTTATATATTAGGAAAAACTGAGTAACATCATTAAATGCAACCACAACACTGCAATTAAAACAACACTGCAATTTATAAGTAATGAGTGGGGGTTTATTTAATCAGAGAGGCTTTGATTAGGACGTCTTTGACATTATTGGTCAATATATGTGTTTTCCCCACCCACATGGCCTTGGTTACATCACCAGGAAAAGGAAATTAATCTCAGACTTTTCATTAAAAAAAAAATTATGTGTGTACTGATTGTGCACTATAAGACCATAGATTGTGATTTCTGAAAATTAGAGAAAATTAAGGTCATTTTTTGAAGATCCTTGTCGTCTGATGGGTTTAGGAACAGTGTGAAAACCTAATTAACAGGCAGTAGCAAGAGTGTGTGTGTGTGTGTGTGTGTGTGTGTGAGAGAGAGTGTGCTTGTGAAAGCAGCAAGGGTCACATTCCACGACTGGAGCTCAAGGTCTTGTGTTTCTTGCAAAGCAGTGATAGGTTTTTTACTCGATGTCTCACACTTAAACACACGCGCACTGCGTGAGTGACACTGTTGTGCAATTATGCAGAGTGTGTTTACAGGCTCGGAGCCAGATTTATAACTCAATCACATGCTGAAGACTTTAAAACCACATGCAGAAAAAGGAATACAAAATATAATTTAAAAAACATAGAATATTCAAAATGATTTACACTGATCAAATGATATGCAAAAACACTATAAAAGAGATCCAGACCAGATCGGCAAAAACAGGCCACGAGGTTTGGAAATAGTGACCCGGAAGGATGGGTAGTTGTTAAAAGGTTAAAAGATAAAGGGTTTACCTGAAAGCGCCGCATGTCCCGTGGATTTCCAGCATTCTTCAGGCAGTTCTGATTGCATTTCAGGAAAAACTTCAGAAAAAACCTGCAAAAAGAAGAGAAATTATTGGTTAGCGGTGGACTGAAGGAATCCATTGAATGTTCTGAAAAACTAGTAGACGCCATAAATGGGCCAGTTGACCCGTTCTCCGGTTTACCAAACCTCTGACAGTGAAATTAGGCAGATCCAATTCAATCTCCTCATGCCACAGGGGAACCTTTGTAAGTTCCACAAAGATCCTTTGACTCTAGTTGTTAAGAAAACATCTGTACTGGGGCTTTAAAGATCCCATTGGATAGTTTAAAGAGTGTCATTCTTGTTGAAACAGGAACTAGTCATGGGAAAGTCCTCGTTGTTTCTATAGTGAATAGTGCATTTTGAAGTAACTTTTAGAAGTACAGTAGCATATAGTTGAGCTTTTGATGATTTTATTCATTTTTGAACCTCCCACAGTATGTATATCCTCAGATCACTTGGACGTGGCTGTGGTTACAAGACGTAAAAACGATATAAATCCTGTTGGTTTTCTCACACAAACTGCTCGTTTCGTATCTTAGGCCATCAATGTGTACTTACATTTACGAGTCATTAAATCAAGTTTAATTTGGACTTCTCTGTGCATGCTCTTTGAGGTGGTGACCATAGACGTCCATTATATGACTGAGAGACAAGAACGCTTTGACCTAAAAACATCAAAATTGAAACTACTGAGGAAACAAAGACGCCTATATCTTGGATGCCCTTGAGGTATGCTAAAACATATCAAAAATTAATTTCAAAGTGAACTATCCCTTTAATTTCTTAATTTTTTTTGGGCAAGTAGTTTGACATAATCTTGTATTATTATTTAGCAGGATTTTATTTTTTAAAAATTAAACATTATAAAACATCATGTTGTGCAAACAACACGCCGAACATGACACAGAAAATGATACCTAAGAGAGATATCTCATGACAAGGTCCAGAAGTTTCTTAAAATATAGATAATTTCACCTTTTTTATGACAGGGTCACATTAGTTTATGTTATAAAATGTGGTGCGACTCCTTAAAAACTAACTAAATAAATAAATAAATATTTATTATTTATCATTTTTTTTCATTATTGTATTGTATTTTTATTTTGATATTAGTTATTGTACCATTGAATAACAATTTATTTATTTATAATTTGTGCATTATTGGCTGGTGAGGGGGTGGGGGGCTCGATTCGGGGGAGCATTGTTGGAGTGCGAGTGGGTGCGTGGGTTTGTTTTTATGTGTTTGAAATATCGTTTATATTTGACTCTGTATCATCTTTTTTTTTTTGTCATTAACGTAAGGACCCCCTCGAAAATGAGATGATACATCTCAAGGGGCTATCCTTGAAATAAAGAATAAAGAATAAAAACGTGATAGTAATTCATCATATTTGTAAAAGAATAAATACATTTAAAAACATTCATGAATATATTCAAAGTGCAAAGGAAATATGTTACTTCTCAATTGATGGTTACACCACATGACATCAAACACCAAGAACTTGTCGATGTCTAAACAAGCTTAAAATGTTCTTCATAAAAAAAAGTAAGAACCACCAGAGAACTTTGTGTGTGTGAGAGTTTTAACACATCCTAAAAGTTCAGTAGCACAAACACATGCACACACACACACACACACAGCAACAGGCAGTGTGCAGAAATGTGGAGCGTCCATCTGTCGCGCTCCTGAAGACAGATCGCCGATTCAAACACACACGCAGACTCCTATCCAAACGGAAAATATATGCCCGTCTCTCTCATAATCATAAGCAGAAAGCGGGCACTATCACAAACCCTTCACTCACAGACTGGCTTTAGAGCTATAACAGCACAATACCAGCTGCTCCGACTGGCACAGAAACAGTGTGTGTGTGTCTAACTGGATAATGCCATGGCACACACCCGTCTGTCAGGACCTTTTTGTCCTGGTGTATTTCTCTCTCTTGCCTCTTTGTTTGCAATTCTGTCTGTCTCCTTTGTCAATATGACACTGAATGTTATGTAATGAATCAGCTATTCTTTCTACAACTTGTTCACTGTCTGTTCCAAAAGCTTGGTAACTTCATTATGCGCCTCCTAGTCCTCATTTTAGACAAATTTGAAGGCAGAATTGCATTTATCATTCACTGGGAAGGCAATCCATATACTCATACTTCATGTTGGGATGTTTGGCTTTTTAATAACATGTTGTTTGGAAAGAAAATTTTAATAGTTTCTTTTATCTAGTCGTATCTGCAGATTTAAATAACTATACATATTCCTTGAGTTTTTTCTCATGTCTGAAATTGAAAAAAATAAATAAAAAAAAAAGAGTGGATGTGAAAGAAGCCGTTTTCATTCAAGGTTTTGTTTCTTTTTTTTAGTATAGTGGTCATATATTTCGTGTATATATAAAGTCAGAATTGCGAACTATAAAGTCAGAATTTCGAGATATAAAGTCAGAATTGCGATATAAAGTCCGAATTGTGTGATATAAAGTCAAAATTGTGAGATATAAAGTCAGAATTGTGAACTATAAAGTCAGAATTGTGAGATATAAAGTCAGAATTGTGAGATATAAAGACAGAATTGTGAGATATAAAGTCAAAATTGTGAGATATAAAGTCAGAATTGTGAGATATAAAGTCAAAATTGCGAGATATAAAGTCAGAATTGTGAGATATAAAGTCAGAATTTCGAGATATAAAGTCAGAATTGTGAGATATAAAGTCAAAATTGTGAAATATAAAGTCAGAATTGCGACATATAAAGTCAGAATTGTGAGATATAATGTCAAAAATAATTTTAAGCCTGGCTTAATCCAAAGTTCATATTTCTGTTATGGAAAAATGTGCAAATGAGTGCATATTTCAGACAATACCTGATCCGAAAAGTTAAACATAACATTCTTATAATCAATCAACTGATGAAATATTGTTTTTTTCCCTATTCGGGTGTCTAGCTTTTAATTCATTTAATAATAATCATGTGTGCTGTGATTTTTTATTCGTATTAAAGTCTAAAACTCGGATATTATACGATTTAAATCAATGGAAATTGTCATGTGGAATGCACAATGTGTGAATTAATTAAAAGGGAAGTTCGTTTTGAGAAAGATTTTTTTCACTAAGTTTTCATATTTGGCTTTCTAATACAATGCCATTCTTTCATTACGTGTTACTGTAGATGTTCGCTTGTGTATATCCATGTTGAAAAGTGTCAGGTTAATGTCAGGAGTCTGTTTAATACTTCTAACCTAATGTGGCACGACAAGACCAGATATAAAGCGAAGAGCGCTGAGGTGTGTGTGGATCATCTCATGAACACACACTCGCAGTCACCCGACGGTTCTATAATTGAAAGGACCTTGCTGTCGTCTTCAGTTAAGAGCACTCCAATGAAGACAATTACTATAGAGGGGTTGAGTGTGGAGCCGTACTTACTTACACGAGCTAACAGTGAGACACCTGTGACCTCTCGCTAACACTGCAGATCACAATACAACACCACTGATGAAGCCAGGAGAAAAGCAGGAGGACGCACCAAATAAAACAAATGTCCAGAGCAGAATGGAGTAAAAATAAGAAAAGAGTGGATGCGAATCAAGCAGTTTTTATTCAAGGTTTTGTTTCTTTTTCGTATAGTGGTCATATATTTTGTATATATAAAGTCAGAATTGCAAACTATAAAGTCAGAATTGTGAGATATAAAGTCAGAATTGCAAACTATAAAGTCAGAATTGTGTTATAAAGTCAAAATTGCGAGATATAAAGTCAGAATTGCGAGATATAAAGTCTGAATTGCGACATATTAAGTCAGAATTGTGAGATATAAAGTCAGAATTGATTGATATAAAGTCGAAATTGTGAGATATAAAGTCAGAATTGCGAGATATAAAGTCAGAATTGTGATATATACATTCAGAATTGAGACAAATAAAGTCCAAATTGTGAGTTATAAAGTCAGAATTGCGAGATATAAAGTCAGAATTGTGAGATATAAAGTCAGAATTGTGATATATAAAGTCAGAATTGATTGATATAAAGTCGAAATTGTGAGATGAAAGTCAGAATTGATTGATATAAAGTCAGAATTGTGAGATATAAAGTCAGAATTGTGATATATAAAGTCAGAATTGATTGATATAAAGTCGAAATTGCAAGATGTAAAATCAGAATTGTGATATATAAAGTCAGAATTGATTGATATAAAGTCGAAATTGCAAGATGTAAAGTCAGAATTGTGATATATACAGTCAGAATTGCGACAAATAAAGTCCAAATTGTGAGTTATAAAGTCAGAATTGCAACATATGAAGTAAGAATTGATTGATATAAAGTCGAAATTGTGAAATATAAAGTCGCAATAGCGTGTTATACAGTCAGAAATGCATGATATCAAGTCGAATTTGTGTGTTGTAAAGTCAGAATTGTGAGATATAAACTATTCTGCTCAGAGTTGGCCTGATAACTCGCAATTGCAAGTTTATACGAGAGCTTGTTTCCGCCAAAAAATATATATTTTTTTAATAATTGCGACTTCTTATCACACAATTACGAGATATGAAGTCAGAATTGTGAGAAATAAAGTCGCAATTCTAAGAAATAAAGAAGAATAAGATAGAATTGCGACTTTATTTCTCATGATTCTGACTTCATATCTCGTAATTTTGAGATAAAAAGTCGCAATTATAATTTTTTTTAATTCATTGGCGGAAACAAGCTTCCATAATTATATTATATTATATTATATTACACACTTCTTGATCATTTGAGAACTATTTGATCAACTGTAGCTGCCATGATCAATAAATCAATAAATGCAAACACGTTTTAAACAATTTTTTTAAACATGACAGAGCAACGTTAGTAGTTTTGTGAATAATATGCCAATAATTAGGAAAAATTCACAGACAGGGAGAATATGCAGAAAAGAATCACAACGGCATCATTGAATTCCTCAAAGCACAGCGCTATATTCAAGCGCATTTAGAGTCTGCTTAAACTAGATTGCAAGTTAGTTGGCGGTGAAGAAGCCGGTTTTTGCATTTCCTCGAATTCAGGAGGGCTGATATCATGATGAAAGGGGAAGTGGGAGAGGTTTTAAAGTGAGGTAATCTAATTTGGTTAGAAAATGCAAAGCAGCGGCCATAGTTGCAGTGCCATATTTCTGTATGGTGCGAGCCACACCAAGAGTAAATGAGCCCATGTGAACAGCACAGCAGCATAAATTATTCACGGGCTGAGATGGCAATTATGGCTCTGAGCACAACCAACATTAATATTTTATGAGGGCTAACGCACACTTCCAAGTGAATCAGAAAGAGAGAGAGAGAGAGGGAGAGAGAGATTGAGAAAGGGGGGTCTCTTCCCTATCCACTTTCTTTGTATTTTTTGGGTCTCTCTCTCCTTGCACTCACTTGCTTGGTCTCTATCTCTCTCAGCCTCTCGAACTATTCTCTTCTGCGTGATTTAAATGATAGCATTGGCTATTGCCCAAATCCCCACAAAGAGATGTTTGAGTTGTGTTATTACACATTTATAACATGGTAATAAAGCAGTTATAACATGCACATATAAGTTTCTGAGCATTTACACACAGCATTTGATTACATACTGTACATAAAGGACATGCTAATTAAAATCAGTCATGAAAAAAATACACTTAAACGTGACAGATCAATAATTTAGTTGAATACTGTAGAATTGGCTCCTGATGTAGTGGTGAGAATTCAATGCTGACAGCATCAGTCACATGATACCACTGTGGCAACAGTGTCAATACTATCATGCCAAGAGAAACACTAGGCATATTCTTGTGTGTGTGTGTGTGTGTGTGTTTGTGTAATGAAAAAAAAAAGAGTGGTTATGTTTTATTTTAAATGTCAGAACAGCATATACCCATATGATCCCATACTTAATATTTGAGCCAAAACAAATTATGCCACTTGTTTGTTACTAAATCCCATATTTCACACATCATCAAAGTAATAGAGGAGTGTCTCACTTTTGATGTTAAAGCTTGGTTCACCAAAAAATGAACATTTTCATAATTTTCTCTAAACCCGAAAAGATGTGTTGCACCAAATCTGGCATCATTTACATCAAATATTATTGGTTCTCATTTGTCAATGATGTCAAACTAGGCGTAATACATTTTGACCGACCATATTTTAAATGTACACTCTTAGAAGAAAAGGTTCTATATAGAACCTTAAAAGGTTCTATCAGCGCTACGTATTTGGAACCCCTAAAAGGTTCTATACACTATTAAAAAAAGGGTTCCTCTGGGTTCTATATAGAATCCTGGGGTTCCATACTTGGTCAATAGAACCTTTTACAAAAAAAAAATGGTTCTATATAGAACCATTTTGGAGTTCCATGTATGAAGCGGGGGATGGAACCATTTCTGGTTCTAAATAGAACCATTTCTGCTAAGATATGCTTTTTGGGGTTTCTCCACTGTATTCTTTCAATAAGATAAAGCAGTGTAAACATTTCCTCATGTGTGAGATAAATAAAGTCAAATGGGTTTACAACTACATGAGGATGATTTCATTTTGGGATGAACTATTCCTTTAAATGCCAGTTCTCTGACTCAGAAAGGGTGCGACACAATTACCAGATGTGATGTCACTCAAACGATGATGTCATGCCATGATCAAATCACTGCTATGGATTGACTCACTGCTAACTCGTGCTATTATGTTTTTCGATGAAATTTCTCTCTCTCAGTTTCAAAAATGCATAAAGCTATCCCATAAACTACACAGAAGGAGAAAATCACATTTTACACAAGCAACTCTTAATATGCAGGACTGGTAATTGCTCACCCCAGTGTGGGAACAGAGAGCTGTCAATCAAACCGAGAGGTCCCTGGAGATATGGAAATCAAGCTGATGACTGGTTCACCTGGATCATATTCATGCTTAAATTCTGTGTTGTAGACACAGTTATTCTATAACAAGGCATCTTGTTGGACTGCAAAGTTCAACTATCTTTTCTTCTGAGCTAATATAAGTGCTTGAACTAGAAACAACAAGTAGATTAAGAATTAATATGTAGATGGTTTGTAATTTAATGCAAAACGTGGAAATATTATTTTAATTACAGTACTTCATGAATTGTATAACTTTTATTTAACCAATAAAATATAAAAATGAAGTTCAGAAATATACAAATAGTAAATAAATACAATGAACCGCATTAATATATATATATAGACAGTAACAAATGACACGTTAAAGGTGCAGTGTGTGATTTTTAGTGACATCTAGGTTGCGAGTTTGCACTAAGGGCTCCGCCCACTCCTCACCCCTCCCTTTCGAAGAAGCTACGGTGGCTCAAACGGGACAAACATATCAAGTTGACCTCAGACAACAATATAATAAAATTTAAAAAGCCAGTTCATGACCCCTTTAAACACCATCATGGAAATTTAAAAAAGCAATAAGCATTAATTTAACAACATTAAATGTAACATAAAACCCTAATGTACATAACTGATTAGAAAAAAAATAAGAAAATTATGAAGAAACTTTTTTTTAAACACATTTTTGATTAAATGTTAAGTGTCACACAGGGAAATGTGGGAATGTCAATTTACAGTTTTTCACTGTAAATTATACAATGACTTGTTCTTTTTCACTTCCAAAAACTGGATATTTAACGGTATTTTACAGTAAAATTACATTAAATGTATCATTAAATATATATATCACAGTTATTTACCGTATATAGTAAGGAAACTTTCTGTTAACCAATTAACAGTTTTTCACTATATAGCATTTTTACAGTATTTTACCGTTAAAATCACGATCATTTTTTACAGTGCACACAATAGGCTTTTTTCTTAGAAGAAAGCAGGGGGTGGCATAGAAGGGGGTGCCCGCGGTTATGGAGATACAAATGTCTCATTCTAAGGTAATAAAAACGTTGCGGTTTAGGGATGGGCAACGATTAATCGCGATTAATCGCATCCAAAATAAAAGTTTGTGTTTACATAATATATGTGTGTGTAGTGTGTATAATAAATTTGTATATATAAATACCCACACATGCATGTATATATTTAAGAAAGCATGTGTGGGTATTTATATATACAAATTAATTATACACACTACACACATATATATTATGTAAACACAAACTTTTATTTTGGATGCGATTAATCGCAATTAATCGTTGCCTATCCCTATTACGGTTAATTAAGTTCTTTATACACCACTGAAAACATAATTATGGATGTCATATTGCATTTCTGTTAATAGATACTCAAAATTTTTATACATTCCACCTGATACAAATATAGCATTGGTACTCACTACCATTCACCTTATTTTGCAACGCAGAAGTAAGCTATTTTCTGTGAATGTGCAAGACCTCCGATTCATTAGCAGCGATAGGGTAAATAACTAGAAGAATCTAGTTTTGCAATATCAAGCAGCATAACAATCTGTTTTGTACTGCTAAAAATAATTAAAGCTGATGACACATTTCATTGCCTGACACATTACACTCACAAATGGAAAGTATAGAGACTGATAGTGCTCCTTAAAGTGTTTTGACATCATTATTCCATCAGGCAGCATTTTGCATTGACTGACTGACCCTTCAGTCAAAAGCACACACACACTCCACACTTTCACCTGGCAAGAAAGATGACCTGACCCCTGGAAACCTCTTTGACAGAGTCCCCCAACAAACCAACCCAATGACAGAAACAGAGAAAAGAGACAGCAAAAATAGTCTGAGAGAGAAAGGAAAAGAGTGAGACAGGTCTCCTTTAGTGTCTATTGTAAAAAAGGCTGAAGGCAAACAACTCAATAATTCATGAGAGCAAGATTGATTTTGGGGGCTTGCTCGGGGGTTCATGGGGGGCTGGTGTGGTGGTCTAGCTGGGAAATCATTAGCCCAGCACGCACACACACACACACACACACACACACTCTGAGAGGCAGGGCTGATTAACGGTTAGCAGGGCTGGGAGGGTCCCGTACCTTGGGGGCTGGCAGATTTACTACTTTTGTTTTCTTGCGCACAAACACTGGCTTTATACCTCCTCTTCTTTGTCTGTTTGTCTTCTCTGGGGAGGTGAATTGAGTGGTGGGTTAGACCAGGGCAAGAGACGAGGGAAAACAGAATGAAACGAACGGAGAGAGAGAGAGTTTGTTCGGCTAATGGTCGTGTTGATTTTTGTTCTGTCTTCTTGTCTCATGTTCCAGTCTTTCATTTGGAATCTATTTAGCCTCTTATTTTGAAAGTCTCTGGTTTCCTTTCTTCTGCCTTCCTTTTTCCCTTGTGATTACCATTAGCATTTTTGTACATACAGACCTCTTGTCTACTTTTCTGTCTTTAAGTCATGTTAAAATGATTGTATTTATGAGCTTTCTTTCTGGTGTTGATACTAGAGCCAGACCGATATATCGGCCGGCCGATATTAGGCATTTTCCAAAATATCGGTATCGGCAGTTATAATGGCCGATAAATGAATATTTAAAAAATAAAATAAAAACGGATGAAACACGCTTCAATCATCTCTTCTTGGCCTGTTATATTTTGTACAATTTGCAGTATGATGTTATCCATTGCTAAATTATGGCTTATCATAGACTAGCTAACCACAAAGCTAGCTAACGCCACTATCATCAGTGGAAGACTGCTAACGTTAACATTAATGAGCTTGGAAACAACAATGAACTTTTTCTGCCTAAATAAAGTAATTATTACTGTATTTATAACTAGCATATCTCTAGTTACAGTCCCTGCATTGTAAAATGTAAGTTATGCTTGCGAGGAGTGAACATTTAGACATAGAGAAAAACGTATCTTGTGCAGAAAAGTTAGCTTTTCTTTTACACGTGTCTGAAATCCAACAATATTTAATAAAATAAAATATCGGCCGATATATCGGATTTTAAAACCTCAAAATATTTGTATCGGTATCGGCCTTCAAAATCCTTTATCGGTCGGGCTCTAGTTGATACATTTCCTGTTGAAACAGGAAGTAGGGCAGGAACAGAACAATTTCCTTAAATTTCCAGGCGAGGAAATTTAAAGCCAAAACGTAGCCAACAGGCAATGGGCTCTATTTTAACGATCTGAAATGCAAGTAGCGAAGCACAAGTAACTTTGGGTGCTGTTGCTATTTTTCCGGCGGGATAAATGACTCTCACACCCGCAGCAAGTTTAAAAGGAGTTGGTCTGTAGTAGCTTCATTATTCATAGGTGTGGTTTGTGCGTAACGTGAAATAAACCAATCAGAGCATCATCTAACATACCCTTTAAAAGCTGGTGCATATGTTGCATGGCGGATTGTTATTATAATGGCGGATTTACCAGGATGAGACCGACGTTCTTTTCAGGGTAGTGAAAGACAGAGAAGTGACGTTGTATGGGGATGGGAGATTTTTTTTTCCTGGTTCTTGACGGACAAACTGATTTGTCAGATGTCATTATATAGATGCACTCTAAAAAAAATGGACAATATTGGGTCAAATATGGACAAACCCAAACGTTGGGTTAAAAATGTAATTAAAAAGTTTAACCCAATGGCTGGGTTTGTCCATATTTGACCCAAAGTTGGGTTAAAAACAACCCAGCAATTTTTAGAGTGTATGTGTCTTGCCACTATTGGGCAAACAGGTCTGATCCATAATTACCACAATTAGCCTGAAAAATTTGGGTAAATGTAAGCTAGATTTAGGCCTACATTTAATCACATCTTCAATGATTTCCTCATTTGTTAATAATTTTCCTTGTTATAATGTATGATTTGCAAAAATAAAAACTGCTGCATCTGTTGATGATAGAATTAAAGTGTATGCACGTTGTGCACCCGCTATATTATGGCCAAGCATGCGCACTTAAAATAGCATTATGGACAACGCGCAACACGCCAATAACTTTAGACCAGGTTTTTTCTAGTCAGTGGTGGGATTGTTTTCTGGAACTGCAAAATAGCACTAGGGAAAACTTTTTGCGCTGAAACACGCCTCCTTTTGGCACCGACCCGCCCATGGGAGCGCAAGTTTATTTCCTAGTTTACCGACGTGCGTTTGTGGAGGGAAAAGCCGTTTTGCGCGGGTGCAAAATACGAATGATATACACGATAAAACACGCGTCATTTGCGCCATGTGCAAGATGGGGCCCTATGAGTCATCATGGAATTAGTGGGAGGGGTATTCTCTTACCAGAAAATAGGACACACCCACAAGTGCAACATGAGTCATCAATATAATTTAATTATAAAATGTTGTTTATTTTGTTAATGTTTCGCAATAAAAATGTTTGCATGTTTCCCGAGTGTTTTCATCATTTGAAAAAGGTTTTCATTTCATTTTCGTCACTGATACCAATAAACTTGGGTTTTCTGTGAGTCACAATTTGAACGCAAAACATTGTACCTTGTTATGGCACATCGAGCCATCATTACAGAATTGAAACAAGTTCCTGCAGTGTACGCAGAGACAATCTCGCACAGTCTATAACACAAGACAGCCAACAAACTCTGCGCTTCAGGCATGTGAACGATTTTCTGCACGTGTCAGCAGACAGCTTACACAACGCTGAGAGGCACTTTCCCATCTCAACCAGAAACGGGCTATCAAATGTCTCTCTCCACATATCAAAGGCATAGATGTGTGTGTGTACAGCTGTACAAATGCGTTCCGGATACACATAACACCCTGAATATGGATGTTTCCACGTCATTCTTCTCGCAAATATCAAAAGAGCTGGAGGTGGCGTCTGATGAGACACATACTCTTTTGTCATCGCCGGCTCCACAAATAATTCATAAACAGCAGAGTGAAGTCGAGGCACTGAGAACTCATACTGACAGCCACTACGTCCACTTTCTTCCACCTGTCTTATCCTGTCTTCGGCAGAGACAAATAAAAAGACAACAAGAGCGGTTTCTCGCTCCGCCTGGTCAACTGTCTCCAGATGATGACCTCATTCATGGTCCATCTGATCTGATTTGGCAGGGGTTTGATTTGCCAGAGAAGACAAGGTAGTCTACTATGTCACGTGTGAGGCATCTGAGAGTCTTTCAGCTAAGAAAAAAAGGTATGAAATTGCTCAAGTCCTACACTGAGTCCGAAAATAAATAAAATGTCTTCCATGTTGATCTGAGATCCCAAATCTGGAAAACTGCATGGGACTGGGTACCATATTTGGAAAAAATATTGTTGGTTTAACTTTAAAAAGTAAGTAACCATTGATTGAACTGGAAATAGTGAGTTAATCCAATGAAGGAGATTGATTTAATCATAAGAAACTCAAAATAATAAGTTATCTGAACTAAATAAATTATTTAAGTTGATTCGACAAAAGAAAAAATGTGTGGATAACAAATCTTGAAAATATTTTTTTACAGTGTATATATAGTTTTAACTTGGTATTACATATATTTTTGAGTCACATGATGAATGATTCATTAAAAGCATTCATTATATCATTAATATAAATTTCGTTGTGAATCGAACTACACTGGTTGTGCTGTATGTTTGTGATTCACTAAAAAGCATCGGCTAGTTTTGTGAATTAGACCATACACTGTAAAAAAATACTGTTGGTTTAACTTAAAAAAGTAAGTAACCTGGTTGTCTTAAAATTTTAAGTTGATTGAACTGGAAAAAGTGAGTTAATACAACGAAGGAGATTGATCTAATCATCAGAAACTCAAAATAATAAGTTAGCTCAACTAAATAAATTATTATAAAGTTGTTTTGACAAAAGAAACTATGTTGTGATAACAATTCTAAAAAATATATTTTTTAAATATTTTTTAGTGTACGAGATCGTGATTACGTGAAAATTAATGATATTTTTGCCAAACCCAGATTCTGACGATTACTTAATTTTCATCACGTGATTGATTTCTTCAATCAATTCACATTCCGTTCACGTTCAAAAAATTTATTGATTTCAGAGCCATCCCACAAATTTCAAATCGTAGCCCAAACCAACCCGATCTCACGGGAATTTGTACGAATTTTACAAGGTGGCTAATTCGTAACAATTCGTACGACCTCACTCGTACGAATTAGTATGATTTTTGCTAAATCGTACATATTTTACGAATTGGCCAATTCGTATGAATTTGAATGAATTTAAACCTACCTATCACGTGGGTTAAGACAAATCGTACGAATTCGAATTTGAATACGAGTACGAATTAGCCACTTTTTAATCACTCGTACGAATTTGTACGAATTGGACGTCAGATAGCGTAGCCCAAACATGTTTTTGGCTGATATTGGCTGATGTGATTTTGTTGCTTAAAACATTCTACCTTCAGTGAGGACAAAACCCACTTCACGATGGAAACTTGTTGTATTACGCCAAGCTAGTACCCAGGAGTTAAAGGGATACTCCACTTTTTTTGGAAATGGGCTCATTTTACAACTCCCCCAGAGTTAAACAGTTGGGTTTTACCGTTTTCAAATCCATTCAGTCGATTTTCTGATATTTAAAAGAATATCAGAAACCAGACATTTTCTGGTCTCATTGACTTCCATAGTAGGAAAAAATATACAATGGAAGTCAATGAGACCAGAAACGGTCTGGTTACTGATATTCTTCTAAATATCAAAAAAATCGGCTGAATGGATTCGAAAACGGTAAAAGTCAACTGTTTAACTCTGAGGGAGTTGTAAAATGAGCCTATTTCCAAAAAAAAAAGTGGAGTATCCCTTTAAACGAATCCAGGTGTATTTGAGCAGCACTCATGTAAGCTAAAGTAGGAGAAAACGCACATACATTACAAGATTAATACATTTCTGAACGCACTCTATAAATCCAAACTGTGCATGTTTATTGTGTATTACGTTTAATTTTACTTTGGGATCAACTTACTAAGTCAAACTTCTAGTAAATCTTTTCTAATCATGTTAACGAACTCTCCTAACAAGTGCTTTGATTGGCGTTAGCTGCTTACTACTTCCCCTCACAAAATCCCTCCTTTGGCTCCATCTCTTGTGTGTGGACTTTTCAGGTTCGCTCTCTCTCCGCTCTGAACATCTGCTCGCTGTTGAACTACGGTTGGATTTGCCCATCTAGCTCCAAGAGCGCTAGTTAATTAGGGGATGGAGATTAGGGAGGATAATAGACAGGGAAAATCTCCTGATTATCTCGCAGAATCCCGGGAAAGAGTTGCGTTATAGCAGAGATGCCATCACCTTCTTATTTGTGTCTGGTTTAATTACTGAGGATGGGTCACATTGAGAAGTGGCTCTGAGAGACGTGGGATATGATCGGCACAGCTGAGGATTATTTTCCGGTGGCTAAATAAAGAATATTGCATGGAAACGGCAGAAAAAAAGTTTAAAGTGAAACAACAACAACAAAAAACAGTTGCAATTGTTTTTTGTTTTAAGTGCGATTGGATTCCAAACGTCCGAAACTTTGTGCACATTTCCAAAAATATAAAGGTCAGTTTCCCACACTCATAGCCCCAGTGTTCAATACGGCCAATGAATGATCATTATTATTATGCAATAAACCAGATCTAGAGTTGTGTGTTTTCAGGAAAGATGCCAGATTCAAGATTCTAATAGACCAAATCCAGCCAAAAAGCCATTAATAGGCAATTGCTATTATGGTTTTTCCACTGTAAAAAAAAAAAAGAATATTGTTGGTTTAACTTAAAAAAATGAAGTAACCTGGCTGCCTTAAAAATGTAAGTTCATTGAACTGGAAAAATTGAGTTAATCCAATGAAGGTGATTGATTTAATCATCAGAAACTTAAAATATTATGTTATCTGAACTACATAATTTATTTAAGTTGATTTGACAAAAGAAATAATGATGTGATTACAAATCAGTGTACCAATGCAGTTCCTTAATTGGAAGTCAAAATCACTATGATGACAGGTAACTAAAATGAGTGCGAAACTCCAAGAAATAAATAAAAAATTCTAACAAAAGTCTTAGTAAATAAAAAGGCTTGTGCAAATATCCATTCTTTGCGTTAATCTAATTTGTTAGCAGAGTTTCACTACGCAAGTCTGATGTTTTTATTCTCTTCTCTTTACCCCCTCATGCGCAGTTCATTATAAATGGCCGTGAGGGAAGCGTCTTTTATTATTTACAGTATTTACTTCAGGGGAAGTCATGGCTTGTGTCATATTTATCTTGCTGAAAAATGAGCTGAGGAATGCACTTCACCCCCTCTGAACACAAGGAAATGTAGCCGGCTGCTAACACAGCTCGCGATGGGTGTAATTCAGTGGGTGATGATGTATGTGACGCAATTAATCCATCTGATTGTTTCCAGTAAATACTTGTAAACTTTATTAAAAGAAGATACATTTAGATGCATTACCGCTCAAAAGTTTGGGGTCAGTTTCGAATTTATCTTTAATAAATTAATATTTTTATTAATTTATTAATAAAAGGTTGCAAGGGCGCATCAAATTGACACTAAAGACATTCATTCTCTCTAAACAATGCTGGGTTGTTTTAACCCAGAATTGGGTCAAATATGGGCAAACCAAAATGTTGGGTTAAAAATGTAATTTAACATTTTAACCCAACTTCAACTTTCACTTTCAACTGCACATTTTTTATTATAAATTTACTATTATTTTATTTTATTATATATTTTAGAATTATTTTTTATTACATTTTTTAACCCAAATTTGGGTTGAAATAACCCAGTATTTTTTAGAGTGTTGTAAGATTTATAAAAGAATCCACAAAAATATTATATATATATATATATATATATATATATATATATATATATATATATATATATATATATATATATATATATTTCCCCCTTATTTACACTCTTTAAAAAAAAAAAATAAATAAAAAAAATCGCTGGGTTGCTTTAACCCAACTTTGGGTCAAATATGGACAAACCAAAATGTTGGGTTAAAAATGTAATTAAAATTTTAACACAACTTCAACTGTCACTTTCAACTGTACATTTTTTAATTACATTTGTAACCCAAATTTGGGTTTGTCCATATTTGACCTAAATTTGGGTTGAAATAACCCAGCATTTTTTAGAGTGTTGTAAGATTTATAAAAGATTTCTATTTCAAATAAATGCTGTTCTTTTGAAATCTCTATTAATAAAAGAATCCTGAAGAAAAATCAGTTTAAATCAGTATCAGTTTTAAAAAAAAAATAAAATAAAATAATATATATATATATATATATATATATATATATATATATATATATATATATATATATTCTTTTTTTCTTATATACACTCTAAAAATCGCTGGGTTGTTTTAACCCAACTTTGGGTCAAATACGGACAAACCCAGTCATTGGGTTACATTTTTTAATTACATTTTTAACTCACCGTTTGGGTCTGTCGATATTTGACCCAAAGTCGGGTTAAAACGACCCAGCATTATTAGAGTGTATATAAACCTCTTTTTAATTATGATAATAATCAGAAATGTTTCTTGAGCATCAAATCAGCATATTAGAATGATTTGAATATTTATGCTGATATATGAATAATGATGCTGAAAATTCAGCTTTGCCATCACAGGAATAAATTACATTTTAAAATATATATAAATAGAAAATAGTAAACTAAAATTGCATACTGTTAACTAAAATTGCATACTATAATATCATACTGTTTTTACTGAAATAGGTTATTTCTAGTTTTAAGGATGCAGTACATAAGCAAGAAAACACACTAAAGTTCAGGAGGAAGGAGTTGTCCCAACTGGGATGGGGAGAATGACGGCCGGGGGAGCGTGGGATTTTACAAGAGCCAGTGATCCACGTTATGACTGAGTGAGTGTGTGTGTGTGTGTGTGTGTGTGTAACCCAAGTCGGGCACCAGAGTAGGCAGGTCTAGCGTTACACAGCCTCCAGGCAGCTACATCTGCACCAGGTCTTGTCCGACAATACACAGAGACTCCAGCCAAACTCTCACACACACTGACATCATCCATCGGTGGGTTCTGCAGTGTGTTACTCACACCCGTCGAGCACAGGTAGCTGACACTGGGGCCGTCAGCCGGACCACAGCACCAAAGAAATAAGACTTTTACTTCACTTCTGTAGTGTATACTACATAGTGAGCACAGTATGCACTTTGCTTTCTAAATAATAGTGTTTCAATAATGCGATGCGTGCAACTAGACCTTCTATTCCCAGTGTGAAAAGTGAACAAAACGTATTTTTATCTGCATTTTGCCTACGATTTGAGGAAGAGCAAAGCGATCACGTGCTATGTGCATTGCGAGAGGTCAGCTTTGACCTCTGATGTCAGGGGTCACGACCCCACAGAAGGCCTGGAATAATAATCAGTGTGACGGCAAACAGATGTCATTCATTTGCGTACTAGTAAAATTTTTAAACTTCACTTTTTTTTTCTCTGAATACCACTGACGCTGTCATACATCAACGACAACTCAAAGCAGACTACGAAAACTGAGTTTTGTTGTGAAACTCCCTTCTTTCCTTCTTTCTTGTCATGCCTGTAGGCTCTTTAAGGTGATAGATGGCGCTCTGTGTCTCGTGCCAACAGCACAGCCATGGCAGACCTCTGGGGAGCCTGAACTGCCATCAATAATACAGAGACTAGTACAGACTCAGTCTAGACTAACAGAGTTCGGTGTGGACACTGGTAAGGTGTAGTCTGATTATAGTATTATTATTAATAACTGGCAAAATACCAGATATCAATCTGGGTCAGGGCCTTTCAAACTTACAAATGGCAAGGGTGGTGATCCCCGTGCGAGGGATTTTATTAGCTGCATATATTCATGTATGAAGATGATTTTATACTGGGTATAGGAGACATATTCATCATTTATCAGTACAACTCAAGATTAGAGCCCGACCGATAAAGGATTTAAGGCCGATACCGGTTTTAAAATCTGATATTCCGATATATCGGCCGATATTTATTTATTTAAACTGGACATGAAAGTCACAAATTTTGTCATGTTTATTTGAGTTTAGAGAACTGATGGGGATGATCTTTTAATTGTTATTCAAGCAACGACCAACTCAACGAGTGTTGCCAACAGGAACGGTGTAGAGCGCCCTCTGGTGGACAAACTATACAACTCCAACACTCATGACATGGTTCAAGCGTGTTTCGTCTGTTTTTATTTTATTTTTGAAATATTCATTTATCGGCCGTTATAACTGCCGATACCGATAGTTTGGAAAATGCCTAATATCGGCCGATAATATCGGTCTGGCTCTACTCAAGATCACGGGTTTCTGTCAGGACAAGATGACGATTGACAATTAGCATATAGTTTGGATTGGCGGGTTCTGTTCTGGGCAAGAACTAACCAACGGATATCATTAATGTTCAATAATTGAATGTACAACACAATTTAAGAGAATCGGTCTGATTCGAGGAGGAATAAGCTGGGGATGGAGGAGGGTATTACCTCACTCTAAACAATGCTGGGTTGTTTTAACCCAAATTTGGGTAGAATATGAACAAACCCAAATGTTGGGTTAAAAATGTAATTTCAAACCCAACTTCAACTTTCACTTTCAGCTGTATATTTTTTAATTGCATTTTTAACCCAACATTTGGGTTTGTCCATATTTGACCCAAATTTGGGTTGAAACAACCCAGCATTTTTTAGAGTGCTCCTGAGCAATGCGATAATGCTAAACGGGCTTTATATATGTGGATGCTATAGACGTCGTATTGCTAAACGTAGATGTGGATCAGCTAACGCTAGAACCTGCCAGAACTAATTTCTATTTGAATAAATTTTAAAACATTCCTGTGATGGCAAATCTAGATTTCCAGCAGCCTTTACGAGCCATAGCCATTCTAATATGCTGATATATCGCTCATAATAAGAAACATCTCTTTTGATTTTCAATGATGAAAACAGCTGTGCTCCAAAATCCCAGATCCCCTAACAACCCTTTTCCGGTCAGATGTAAACGATTAAAAACTTCTGTAATGGTGCACTCTAAAGAAAATGCTAGGTTGTTTTAACCCAATTTTGGGTCAACTATGGACAAACCCAGCAGTCGGGCTAAATTTCTAAATTGCATTTTTTTAATCCAACAATTGGGTTTGTCCATATTTGACCCAAAATTGGGTTAAATCAACCCAGCATTTTTTAGAGTGTATCCTAAATGTATATGTCTTGTTTTCTACAACTTTAATTGATAGAAATGACAGGGAAAAGATGGCTGGTGGGATCATGAAATGAACCGATCCGATCAAGTTTGGATCTGAGTCAAACTCAGGCCATCCAACGCATTCTCACACTCTAAAAATGCTGGGTTTTAACCCAATTTTGGGTCAAATATGGACAAACCCAAATGTTGGGTTAAAATTGTAATTAAAAATGTTTACACAATGGCTGGGTTTCTCCATATTTGACCCAAAGTTTTTAGAGTGCATCCTAGGGTGTTATATAGTGACGATTTTGAAATTTTGTCAAAATCCAAGGCACATGGCACCATTTACCATCAATATAACACGCACAGAGCTTTGTTTGGTTATGGGTAGGTTTAGTTCTGTAGTAGGGTTAGGGTTACACCACTAGGAGGCGTCTTCTGGCTCATACACTGTAAAAAATGCTGGGTTGTTTTACCTCAATTTTGGGTCAAATATGGACAAACCCAAACATTGGGTTAAAAATGCAATTTTAAAATTTAACCCAACAGCTGGGTTTGTCCATATTTGACCCAAAATTGGGTTAAACCAACCGAGTGTATATATTATCTTCGTCTCATATTGACGCTAAAGGGTGCAATGAGTGTTGGATGTAGACGAAATGTCAAAAGCTTCAGTATATGACGCCTTGGGATAAGAGCGGGCTGGGTCATCATATATAAGTATATCATTTGCCCAACTAAAGCCTCGTTTACACCTGGTATTTTGATGTGATAAGATGGATTAAACCACCTGTGTAAACTGGAATGTGTCTCCATTGTCTACTTGTGATCCGATCAACCAAAACGCATCTTAATACCAGGTGTAAACAGGGCTCCAACTGATCAGGAACATCATTTCTAGCAAGCACAGTTGCAGTTCACACTATTATACATAAAATAAAGTATTGAACTTGAAAAGTGGTCTTTATATGACAAGTTATCGTGACCACAAACCATTTTTTGCAGATTAATTTTAACTAGCTGTTATTTCAAAACCGCAAGGAGTGAATCTATGTTCCAAAGGACAGATTTAATGAGTGCATCCCACCGTTGGAGGCATGACAGCATCATCTCACATCTCACAGTCTCAGACGAGTGACAGGAAGAGCGGCCTCAGCACCTAGCCATTGGTTCATTTCTATTTCAGGTTCAATCTTTTATTTAGTCACAACATCCCAGTGTCATGAAATATTCATGGCAGCATGTTTCTCGTCTAATACCGCTCGTGTCCTGTAACGCCCTGCCATCTTTAAATATTTCTCAGAACAAATGCACTCTACCCTGTTCACCTCGCTCCACCTCTGCTGCTCACCTCCGCTGGACCGGCACGCCAACGGTTAACCGCGGCATTAATGGGGTGGATGGGCCTTGACACTACAGTGAGGATTTTATTAAAAATATATCAAAATCTATACAGAATAGTACATTAATCCAACACTGCTAATTTCTGGAGCATTGAGGTAGTTCTTAAAAACTACAAATATATAAATGTACAGTATGTACATATATATACACGTATTTAATATGTGATGGAGAATGTTGTTTGTTTATTTATTTATCTATGGCGTGTTAAATTATACTGAATATGATATAATAATAATAATAATAATAATAATAATAATAATACACTCTAAAAAATAATAATAAAATAATAAATAATAATAAAAAATAAATATATAAATATATATAAATAAATAATATTTATAATAAATAATAATAAAAAAATGCAATAATGCTAAAATGCTGGGTTGTTTAACCCAATTTTGGGTCAAATATGGACAAACTCAAACATTGGGTTAAAAATGTAATTTAAAAATGTAACCCAATGGCTGGGTTTGTCCATATTTGACCCAAAGTTGGGTTAAAACAACCCAGAATTTTTGCATTATTGCATTTTTTTTATTATTCTAAAATTTAGATTATTTACAGCTAATTTATTTAATTTAATAATGAGATTAAACATTTCACATTTAAAAGGATACAATTTTAGATTAAAGTTATACATTTGTATAATAAAATAATACACTCTAAACAATGCTGGGTTGTTTTAACCTAAATTTGGGTCAAATATGGACAAACCCAAATGTTGGGTTAAAAATGTAATTTCAAACTTTTTTTCATTTTTTACATTTTTTAATTGCATTTTTAACCCAACATTTGGGTTTGTCCATATTTGACCCAAATTTGGGTTCAAACAACCCAGCATTTTTTAAAGTGTACATTATTAATTATTATTATTGTTGATTAAAAAAAACTAATTTGAGTTTTAAAGTTAAAATATCCTTGACAAGAAAACTCAACAAGTAGGGGAGGTATTACAAGCCTTGCCATTTATATGGTTTGAGGTCTCATTTATGTCTACATCACTAACGATGCATGACGAGCTATATTCAAAATAGTACATGTGTGAAATAAGGCACCAAATTCTTCATTTATTTCTGGTTACCCGACAAAAACTGATGAGACTGAATTTTGTTCTTTAAGGGAGTTAAATAACTCTTTCCGCTTTTTCAGTTCCCGCTCGCACTGAACGACCTTGAAAATCTGCAAGCTCGACAGGAGCTTTAAGGATTTTTAAAGGGCCAATTTCATCACAGACGTGTCGACTAATGACAGGATCACAGCTTTTAGAACAAGACAAGAGGCGTGGGGGGAGCCATATCAAAAAACAAACCACTCAGACGCTCTCCTTTGAAACACGATACCGGTGTCCTTTACAAATTGTGGGTCAAATCGGAAAAAACCGAAGAGATAAAAAGGGTTAAAGTGATGTAATGGCAAAGCTGCATCAGTGTTCACACAAACTCTCCTATCAGCGCACACACATCCCGCCGCGCCGGCGTCACCCACGCGGGTTTTCGCGCCAGCTGACGCGACGGGGGAGCCTTTCTCGTCGAGAAACGGGAGAGCGAACGGACGGGTGGCAGAGGACGTGTTGTGGCCCCCGCCGTGTTTGTCAAACAAATTAAACGTGTTGGAGATTCCTCACCTGCCTTGCACACCGCCGCCGCATATGGCCAACCCGTTCGAAATAAGGAAATATGCATACATTAGCATACCTAATAACCAGCCCTCTCCATTTAATATGCAAATGCGCTGAAATATTACTGAACGCCGTCTGTTCTAAATGAATAAATTTGAATTGCAATTAGAATAATCCTTTATAATTAATGAAAACTGTCAATTTTGGTTCAGGAGTAATTTGATTAACAGGATGATGGGATGATGGTCGGGGGCCACGGGAGGGGGTGTCGGCGGACGAGGGGAAGGACCCCTTCATTATTGATTACGCTGTCTAATGAACCCTGGGAGAACGGCCTAGGCCACGGATACCGGCTGATTTGATAAGCCAGCCATCGAGGTGATGTTTGAGTTAATCAGGGCAAAGACGACCCCTACTCAACCCCCCCACCTCCTTCCTTCGCTCCGTCCTCTGCAGGAATTTGGAGGGAGTCATTAAAAAACCATAAAGAAAGCAGAAAAAGCGAACCGTCACCCTCATTGGAGGTAGGTGACCTCATTCTCAGCTAAGGCAACGTGTGTGCTGACGTCATACCATACATCATCATGATGTTTTTAATGCATTTGATTATGCATTCATTGTAATAATCTGTGTGCGTCGTTTTAGCACACAAGTTTTGATTAACGCAAATTGCACGGTCAAGTTCTTAGTACTCTAGGCTGTGCGATTGTTTTTTAGTAGGGCTTTCAAAACGATTAATCGCGATTAATCGCATCCAAAATAAAAGTTTGTGTTTACATAATATATATGGGTAGGGATGGGCAACGATTAATCGCGATTAATCATTAGCAAAATAAAATTTTGTGTTTACATAATATATGTGTATGTAGTGTGTATAATTAATTTGTATATATATATATATAAATACCCACACATGCATGTATATATTTAAGAAAAATGTGTTATTAATGTGTCAAATGTTTATATTTATCTATAATATTAATTATGTATAAATATATATAAAGTATATACATGCAAATTTTTCTTAAATATACACATGCATGTGTGTGTATTTATATGTACAAATTAATTATACACACTACATACACATATATTATGTAAACACAAACTTTTATTTTGCTAACGATTAATCGCGATTAACCATTGCCCATCCCCATATGTGGGTGCACTGTGTATAATTATGTTATATATATAAATACACACACACATGCTAGTATATATTTAAGAAATATTTTCATGTATATTCTGTATATAGATTTATATATAATTTATATTATATATAAATATTTTATATATAAATATTTTTTTTTTCTTAAATATACATGCATGTGTGTTTTCATATATATATATAATAATTATACACAGTGCACCCACATATACTATGTAAACACAAACTTTTATTTTGGATGCGATTAATCGCGATTTATCGTTTTGACAGCCCTAGTTTTTAGTGAACAAAAAGCGTGCATTTGCCTCCAGACGCCAGATGCCAACCCTTCAGTCATAAAGAAACTACAAAGACCAAATTCCCAAACCCAAATATCCCGAAACACACAAATTCGAAGAAACAAATGTGCCCTTACCTGTTTGTGCAGATTGCGTTGAAGACCCACGGGACATGAAAGAGAGGAAGAGAAACAAGGAAATGTTGATTAGTTAATTATACAGTTAATTTTAAGCCATGTGCTTCGGGAGCCAATATCTGAATAACATTTGTAAAGATCTCCAAAGGTGTAAAGTAACACAGATGGAGACGGCTTACAGTTACAACACATTAAAGAGGCTGTCAAAACATGAGATGCATTACGAAAGCAAAGCTTGAGGGGTTTTCTTTCTAAATAAATCTCACCAGCATTATAAACACAGGAATAACTCTCTCTCTTTTTGGGGGGTGAGAGGTTTCTTTTTGGAAAATGGAGGAGATGAACTTTTTAAAGGAGTAGTTCACTTTTAAAAATGTTTTTGCTGATAATTTACTCACCCCCATGTCATCCAAGATGTCCAAGTCTTTCTTTCTTCAGTCGAAAAGAAATTAAGGTTTTTGATGAAAACATTCCAGGATTTTTCTCCATATTTCAATGGGGTCCAAACGGTTCAAGGTCCAAATGAGAGTTTCAGTGAAGCTTCAAAGGGCTTTAAATGATTCCAGATGATGAATAAGGGTCTTATCAAGCGAAACGATTGCTCATTTAATAAATAAATAACAAAGTTTAAGTTTTATAAGCTCAAACGCTTGCCTTGCTCTGTTCTGTGACGCACGTTCGTGACTCTCCAGTTCGGACTCGTTCATCAAAATGAACAAATCTTTTTCCGAGTCAATTTGTTCGTTTAGTTCGTTAAATGAACCAAATGGCATGCGTAACAGAACAGAGCAAGACGAGCGTTTGAGCTTATAAAACTTAAACTTTGTTATTTATTTTTTAAATAAGCGATCGTTTCGCTTTATAAGACCCTTATTCATCGTCTGGAATCGATTAAAGCCCTTTGAACAGTTTGCAGTTTGCACTGAAACTCTCATTTGGACCTTGAACCGTTTGGACCCCATTGAAGTCCATTATATGGAGAAAAATCCTGGAATGTTTTCATCAAAAACCTTAATTTCTTTTCGACTGAAGAAAGAAAGACTTGGACATCTTGGATGACATGGGGGTGAGTAAATTATCAGCAAAAGTTTTTTAAAAGTGAACTACTCCTTTAAGCATAGAAATTAAATGAGAAACATTTTTATAAAAATCTGAGGAAATGCAACATGCGTAACTCGACAAGAGAAATGCTTACAAAATTAGAAAACACATTAATAAGTCAATTTTTCTGTGAGCTTTGAAATCATCTATATTCACTCTTCATCTTAGAAAAGGGACCAGAGATAATAGTTCGAAGAGGTGTATTCAAATTGTTGTCCAATACAACGCTCCCTGAAAAGATAATGTCCTCCACCCTGGGACTGGATGGTGTTTCCAGGGTCTGGTGTAAACTAAACGCTTTGGTTACAAAAAATATCGATATATCTTATCTTATATCTGATATACAGGAAGCAACACAGACCACTGCTTTAACACTCCATTGGCTACAGTGTTAAGACAAGTATAAGATGTTTTACCAATGGTAAGAAAACAAGAACCACAATTAGTCCAATTAAAGACAAGAAATAGTGCAAAGTACGGGCTAAATTTACAGACAGAAGAGTCAAAGTTGTGGACGTTGGATATAGAATAAAGGTCTTCCTCTTTGCCAGATTGTTCTAGAAGCAATTAAGTGTTTCCTGGCAGGTCGCTGGTGCTGCTGGACCTCGTAATGGTGTCATTTACACTCCAGTCACAAGTAGCTGTCGCTCAGCCCTGCCAATAACCAGCCGGAGACGCCACACCAATGTAGCGACTAATTAGCAAATTACGTTGAAAAAAGCAGAGCCCGTAATTAACAGTTATTATGGCATTTCAGGAGTTGTAGCTTTAATTAGTGCAGAATGGGTGCTTGCATTTCAATGCTGCCTCTCCACACACACACACACACACACACACACACACACGGAAGTGTTCCACACACTGCCTCGCTGAGTTAAGTCTTTTGCTCTTAAGAAAGCACCGCTCCAACAAAACCATGATCAAAAAAAGCTTGGGTCGTGATTTGCCACCGCTGATTAATTTGGCTTATGCAAAGCTGCTGTGCATTTAATAATGCTTTATGCGAGTTGCGAGAAACAGGTATAACACGGGTCTATTACTGTGTATCGCAATCCATCACCAGCAAAATCGCCTCTTCTTTTATTCCACTTCTTGTTTCCCAACATGCTGCATCACTCCTTCCTTCAAAGTTGATCCTGTTTTTTTTATGTAAATGTGCGCTATGTGTCTGTGTGCGCTCCACTTCCATAATGGGCACCTTTTCACCACGGCCTCCTCTTGCATCAAAGTCAAAAGCTGCCGTTTTAATTAAGTGACACTAATGAGCTTGTTGAAAGAAGGCTACTCTAGCGCTCTAGCGTGGCAGTTAATGTGTTTATACGGGGTGTCGTCCCTGATTCTCCTGCAGCCGTAGGCATGAGGACACAAAATCAACTCAGGAGTTAAAGGGATAGTTCACCCCAAAAATTTAATTTTGTGTTTAATTGTAATTACTCACCCTCATGTCGTTCCATGTCTCTTGTTCATCTTTAGAACACAAATTTAGATCTTTTTGATGAAATCTGAGCGCTTTCTGTCCTTCCATTGACAGCCTACATAACTAACACTTGACGCTTCAAAAGGTTCAATACAGGGATACTCCACTTTTTTTTGGAAATAGGCTCATTTTACCACTCCCCCAGAGTTAAACAGTTGTGTTTAACCGTTTTCGAATCAATTCAGCCGATTTTCTGATATTTAGAAGAATGTCAGCAACCAGACAGTTTCTGGTCTCATTGACTACCATACTTTTTTTTTCCGACTATGGAAGTCAATGAGACCAGAAACTGTCTGGTTACTGATATTCTTCTAAATATCAGAAAAATCATCTGAATGGATTCGAAAACGGTAAAACTCAACAGTTTAACTCTGGGGGAGTTGTAAAATGAGCCTATTTCCAAAAAAAGTGGAGTATCTCTTTAAGATCACAAACTAATCCATATGAATTGAGCGGTTTAGTCCAGACGTTTCTGAAGAGACTAGACCACTTTATAATTTTATGATGAACAGATTTAATTTAGGCTTTTTTCACATTTAAATATTGATGAAGTGCAACCAAACCTGTATGACCTGCGACAAGGAACCTCATTGGCTCTTGCTATGAATAAAAGCCTAAATACAATCTGTTCATCATATAAAGCGGTCGTGTCTCTTCAGAAAATTTGGAACAAAACGCTCAATTCATACACTCTAAAAAAAACGCAGCACTCTTAGAAGAAAAGGTTCTAAATAGAACCTTAAAAGGTTCTATCAGCGCTACATATTTGGAACCCCTAACAGGTTCTATACACTATTAAAAAAGGGTTCCTCTGGGTTCTATATAGAACCCTGGGGTTCCATACTTGGCCAATAGAACCTTATACCAAAAAAAATGGTTCTAGAACCATTTTGGAGTTCCATATATGAAGCGGGGGATGGAACATTTCTGGTTCTAAATAGAACCATTTCTTCTAAGAGTGTGGGTTATTTTAACCCAATTTTGGGTCAAATATGGACAAACCCAATTGCTGGATTTGGGTTTGTCCATATTTCCCCCAAAATTGGGTTAAAACAACCCAGCGTGTATTTTTAGAGCGTATGGATTAGTTTTACGATCTCTTTATGAATTTTTTGAAGCGTCAAAGTGGTAGTTGAATGCAAGACGAACAAAAGTTTTATAGGTTTGGAACAACATGAGGGTGAGCAATTGATGACAAAATGTTCCTTTTTGGAAGAACTTTCCCTTTAAGATGCTGTCAACATTTTATATTCATTCACCCACACTCATCACTAGTGAAGAAAAGGCAGGAACCAGATTTGAACATTTCTGTCGTTCACGTCTATTATAACATGAAAATATGTGCGATTATGTAAGTGAAATGGATTGCATTTGACTTGTGTTACCAGAGCGAAATTTTTGTGGTGGCACTGAGCTATTTATTATTGTCAGATCAGCTTGGGTATCACAAACACATGTGAGCATGCATGTGCAACCGAAGTAACTTGACAGGGCATGATTGACAGATGGCATTCTGAACGCTGTAGGATGGATGGACAGGTGATGCTTATCTATGCGGGGAAATGTCAAAGTCCACCAGACCCCATCGGTCACTTATACATTACCATTAGTAGACCACACCCACTGTTAAATGCCAAATGCCTACTCAGTATTCTCTACCAAGGGTATTACAAGAGTGTCTCTTTCACAAGTAGACTCAAAAACCTGCCAAACTACCATTTGAGCCGCATAACACCAACAAAGCCACACTGGATGTAGTTCAACACTTTCTTATTCTCATTTTACCCCAGAGATTTCAGGTCACCTCCAACTCTGAAGTGACTTTGAATACGGCTCATATGACGACCGCTCATCTTTGAGTCCCCCCTCTATCTCTTTTCTCTCTCCTTTGCGATTGTTATGGAAATGTCGAGCGTCGTCTTGGAGATTACTTATCTTTCAAACGAACGGCCTAATCCTGCCCAGGATGCTAAATTCCTCCCTCAAAAACGCATCTTTGTTTCTGTTCCATTCTCGGGCTTTTGTTCATTAACTTCTTGAATATTCATAACATCGATGCAGAGCTCGTTCTCTTTCCCCTTTTGTTTTTGCATTTTGTTAAATATTCAGAAAGCGGATGCAATTAACATGTTGTTAATGAATAATTAATCAGAACTAAAGCAGCCCCCAAATTTATGCACTTTAATTATTGAAACCGTAAATATGAAAACACAGTCCTGCTGCCTTTTATCAACCCCTTATTTAGTGTGTGTTCTTACATTCAAATGAGTCCGCATGTGTGTGAGATCATTAGGATACGCAGTACGACTTGTGTGTTCATGCTTGTGCATGTTTCATTGCATCCTGCATTGAGCCTAAACAAACTGGCAACTCCATGTTTAACATTGTCCATGAGGGGGACTATACAATAAACCCAATGCATTGAATGTGTGCTAATAGCTCACATTCATATTTGAAACCCATACGATTGTTTTCCTATGATGAACTTTTGAAGAAAACGTTTAACTTTTCCATTTAATTAAAGTGAATGGGGACTGTGGATTTCAAGTTGCAAAATGACAAAAACACCATAAAAGTGTCATAAAAGCACCATCAAATTGCTATATGCAATTCCTGAGTGTTTTTTCTTTTTTATGTGCAACAAATGTAATTTAGATCTACAGATTTGCAATGATTAATGACTGAAAATTCAGTCTTCAATGCTACTGCATGGCTTCAGAAGACTTGAAATATTGTGCACAAGTCATACAGACTACTTTTTTTCTACTTTTTGCAACTTGACAGCCCCATTTACTTACATTATACGGTATGGAAAAGAGCAGCCACGCCATTCTTCAAAATATCTCCTTTTGTGTTCCACATACACAAAAGTAAAACCAGGACTACAACCGTTGACATTTCCCACTGTAGTCATCATTTTATCCTTTAAAACTCACCTTTGATCACCAAAATGACATATTTAAACGTTTTTGTCCTCAAAAATTGTATTATGCCTTAAAATAGCTTGGATGTAACTCGACACCCTTGCCTCATTAGCATATGCAGTTCTATGAATATGAAAATGAGCCCCGCCTCCACTCAATGTCACACGTTGACGTGATTGGTTACAAGGTAGTTGGTGATGTCAGCGTTTTCAAATCACGTTTTTGAGACTGTCTTTGATTCACTGCAGTTTTAAGGAGAAAATAATTAGCAATGGTGTTGACTTATGAATTTGCAAATGGTATGTCTTAAACTATAGTAAAGGGATATTCACTTTGAAATTATGTTTTTTTATTTGTTTTAGATGTAGGTGTCTTTGTTTCCACAGTATTTTCAATTTTGATATTTTTAGGTCAAACCGTTGTCTGTCAGTGATATAATGGAGGTCTATGGTCACCACCTCAAAGAGCATGCACAGAGAAGTCCAAATTAAACATGATTTAATGACTCATAAATGTAAGTACACATTGATGGCCTAAGACACAAAACGAGTGGTTTGTGTGAGAAAACGAACAGTATTTATATCGTTTTTAACTCTTGTAACCACTATATGGATACCATTTATACCATTATGTGACTGAGACACAAACGGTTTGACCAAAAAAAATCAAAATCGAAACTACTGCGGAAACAAAGACACCTACGTCTTGGATGCCCTTGAGGTAAGCTAAAACATACCAAAAATTAATTTCAAAGTGAACTATCCCTTTAAATGCTTGCGCAAAAAGAGTAAAACACCTGTGATAAATCAATACCAAAATTCCTTTAACATTGGGCCCTATTTTACATTATATATAATAATTTTAGATGTTAATTTTTTGGTGAACTATCCCTTTAAAAGTGCTCAGGCCAGATCCAAGAATACACGCTACACCCCCCACCGCAGCACTGAATTACGGGCTTATTGCTTGCTCATTACGCCATGTGTGTGCTTCTGCGTGTGTGTTTGGCGGCTCATTAGGGCAGATCTAATTATTACTGTTGCATGCAAAAGCTTGCTGGTCATGTTGTTTGCAAAGAGGGAAATGTTGTCCTCCTTCTCAGTGGAAATAACGGAGAGAGAGAGGGAGGCCTATCCAACCCTGCTAATTGAGATTTGTTTCTGGGAAGGCACCGATGCTGAGCATAACAAGAGGAACTTGACCATACGCCACATAAAACTCTCAACTATGCACTCCGAAAATAGGCATCGGTGTGCAGTACAGTTGTACATGCTTGCTCAGTACTTCAGGTACGCTCGGCGCACATTACCCAATCGTATATCGAGAAATGCTGAGGCACGCGGACCAAAATATTCTATACGTCCTAATACGCCGCACTGGCTCCTTATGAAACGCTAGTCATTTATCTTTAGCATCAGCAAGATTAAGCTGCACACCATATAATGATGATACTGCTGACACTTTGCACCTTACATGTCTTTTGAGAGAGAGAGAGGGAGGGAAAAAAGGAATAAAACTGCTCTCTCGTTCTCTCTTTTTCCCTGCCTACTTCCTTTGCTCAGGTTCCCGCTGAAGGATGATATGTGACAGCAAGCCAAAATTCCTGTTAATAAAAAGGCCTCCTCCTCTCTGCCAACAGTGTGTTTTAGAGCAGCGGGGAAAACGCTCCGTTTCAAGTCGTCTTGAAGCCCGGAGAGGGTTCTGACAGGTATCAGTGACTGCAGAAGTCGGAAGAGAACGTGTGTGTGCGTGTTTGTGTACACGTGTGTTGAAGACTGCATCTGTCATGCAAACACACACACGTTACACTGGAGAAGGCTGACAGCTCCCTGACTGTGGCGCGGGCTCGCACACACACACACGCGGGGAGCAGATGCCACGCTCCTACCATCAGACGCAATCAAACGCTCCTGCTAGCTGCCTTGCCATCGCCTCGTTTTTGTTCCCGCTCACCGGATCATAAATAAATGAACTGGTTTGAGAAAGATAAAGGCTTTGAGAAGGCAGACTTGTCATGGAGTGCACATTCAGGTGTAGCTGATTTGGCATCGTATTTGCTCTTAAAATCTCTCCTAACAGGACCAACACCGCGTAGAGCACCAGATATGAAGTTGTCTTGTTGATAGACCCATAACAAGCAGTCAAACGACTTCATGCGAACTAAGAGAAAGCTTCTGAATTATTAGCGTTGCCTGCTGAGAAAAGCATCACGGTTACTATCGCTCATACTTGGGTGAGAATAAACCAAGCCTATTAAACTTTGCAGTGTAATTCATACTGTCTGAGGAAAGCTAACCGTACTGTACGACACGCGAGTTTCGCCTGGTTGGTGATAAATATCCGATAGACTTACAATGAAGGCTTCATCTATCTATTTGGATATCAATGAGGGGGTTCTCCTGACTTGGAACTGGAAGGAACCACCTAGCAACGCTAGCCTGACTTCGTCATACTCATATTCTAATGAGAATATGAGTCTGAAATCACTCAATTGAAATTTAATTATGAGGCGTGTCATAACCGAACCATGACAAAAAAAAACCTCTGCACTCAATTGGATAGTCGGTAGACCCACCAACCAATCAGAGCAACGCATAAGTCAACTCCTTTGCATAGCGCAGTTTTCAAATACAGAACGTTGCCTACTTTATTTATTTTAGAAGTTAAATAACGAGTGTTACTTCTTTTACTTACTTCTCCATGAGTGCCACCAAAGGAGAAACCACAACGACCACAGGCTTTACATTACATCCCGTCTTCTTAGCGACCGTCAGAGCCAGCTGATAAGTTACACTTTTCCCGAATCATGTAGGAAGGACGCCAAAAATATATTTCCGATCGACAAATGCCTTGATTGCAGTTCTCTGTTTGTTTATTAAAATGAATGCGCTGTCGATTTATTTTACAAAAGACGCGACAGCGGAATCTATACATCTCAATTCTCCAGCTGCACACATCTTTGACGACGTGAGGATTACGTTACTGAAGACCACCTGTCAATCATCGTATAAAGCCCGCCCTGGCAATTTGATTGGCCGGTGATTTCTGAACCGATCATAACTTCTCCTCAATGGATTGAGTCAGACCGAACTTCCCGTCTTAAAAACGTTGTGGGCGGAGTTCGGGCTGGCATCCAGGCTATAGCAACGCCCTAGCAACCACCCAGAATCGTGCCAGTGAGTTTACTCGTTCTTTCAAAAACCTAAAGTGTCTTGATGCTTGTGATTTGAGCTTTAAAATGCTTCTTTTGATTGACACTTCAAAGTGTTTTGGCCTTCAGACACTCATTAGCACAACCAATGCTACTTGTAATACTGGTCCATAATCGTACGTTGACCAGAGGAGAACTGGCTCCCCCGACTGAGCCTTTTTTCTCCCAAGGTTTTTTCCTCCATTCTGTCATTATGAGTTTGGTTTCCTCGCCACTGTCACCTTGCAACACTATTATTGATTTGACTGCACTGACCAAAAGCATTGTAAGCCTAATGGTGTGTTCATACCGGACGCGAGTAGCGTGTGATAAAATAGTAGAGCGCATATAACGCGGCGCGGTAGACGCAAATACGCCTCATTTGCGCGTCAAGTTCGCGCGAATTGATCGTCTGGCACGTTAAGCACATTACACACAAATGATTTAGTGCTATTTGTGCATTCACACGTTTGATGCGAATTCGCGCTAGTCGCCCGAGTTGAAAAATCTGAACTTTGGCGTCAATTCGCGGCGTGTTAACCAATCAGGAGCTTAGCTGCTTGCTCACGTGGTGAAGTATCTGGATGCTTCAATGAATTATTTTGTAATATGACTAAATGCCTGGTGTGGTTGTAATGCAAATATTTTATCAATTAAAACTTTATTTCTATATACGAGACATGTTCATTTTGTATTGAATGTTAGTCCATATCTAGATTATATGAAATTATTATTATAATGTAGGCTAAAGACAACCAACATACATGTGCATAAGTTCGTGTCTGGCGGAAGTAGCACTGACAGCGGCCGTCATCCAGGTGCATTTCCTGGAGCGAGCGAATGGTTAAACTCGCCAAACGGTTCGCCTCCGAAGGGTCCGGTGGACGCAAATACGGCGACGATTATCTCGCTGTTCTGCTCTCCAGAGAAAATACAGAGCGGTGACTCTCTCGATGAATGTGCGATCAACATAAAAAAGATGTCCGCCAACAGGTTTCGATTCTGACGCGCGTGACGCGTAAATTTTGCTTCAAACTTTTGTTTTTACACGCGTCAATTTCGCTCTTGACGCGCGAATGGATTCAAAGTGTTCAAGCGTATAACTAGTGTTGTGGCAGATTTCCAGTCCCAATTCAAATCATCAAAGTCTGGTTCAGGTCTTGAAGAAATTGCGCAGAGTCGAGGTTTTGGGTCTCAGAAAAGCAACTTTATTGAGCAGTTCAACAAAGTGAGACGCCAGCTGGCCATCTGATCTTACAATGGTCTGCACTCGTTTCTTATACCTTTTTCTTATCTTGTGGCACCCAATTAGCGCTCAACTCGTTATCTTTTCTCTCTTTGATCCTCCTTATTACTCCTCCCAGATTAAAAACACCTGCATCATTATTTTATTTTTAATTGGGGCAACCTTCTTTGCGGATGCGTAGGCGTGAATTTGACGTGCTATTCGCGGCCGGTGTGAACGCATAGTAAGTAGATTGTGGACCAATGGTCTATACGACCAACTTAGCTCACAAAGCTTTCAAGAAACGCAGCCCTGGACGACGACATCACTGTTTTTCTGCAGAACTGCTTTATTGATATTAGACGAAATTAAACTAATTTAATAATTGACGATCTTTACAATGGAACTGAATCAACACTGAACTGACTCTTTTAGAGCTCTGTTTGCGTCATTGAATCACTTTGTCACTGTAAAGATGCTTGAAACAATCTGTATTGTACAAAGCGCTATGTAACGTAAAATTACACTCATCAAACGTCCATCAGACGGACATTTATGCGAAAATCTGTCTTTCCTTCAATGTTTCTAGAACACCCTCAGAATTATTTATCGCTCGCTGCTACAAGAACTCTTTTGTTACTGACAGGCTGCTTTTCTTTCTGATAAAACTCTTCACGGCTTGAATGAAAGAGAGGAGATGCTGTCAGGCCTCTGTCTCAAAACTGCTCTCTTCAAGACGGCATCATTCCTTTTAATTAGCATTCCAGCAGTGATCAAAGATGAGCCACCTCTGCTGTGGGAAATATCGATACGCAACGGGAAAACTCTGTCACACAAACGTCAATCCCTGCCAGGTATAATGCTGGCACCGTTAAGATCCATGCCAAGTTGGCATGCTGGCGATCTGTCGTAGAAGCTCTTACAAGAGTGAGGATGATACTGTGACAACTGTCACATATTCATGGAACGATGACTGCTTAATTATCCAGTCAATATAAACGCATATTCGAGAAAGAGGATGATGATTACAGAACAGATGTATTAACAAAAACGTTGACAAACACCATGCGGCAGTTTGGGCTGAACGAAAACAGATCAAAAAGTGTGTCGCGTTACTCATGCTAATGATGCAAGATTTACAGAAACTGAGAGATGGTGAGCTATCAAACATGTCTTTAGACATTTAAAATCATTCATAACTTTAGTTGTTTGCAAGGAACACTTTATTTATTCCTTTATTCATTGACTAATCTATTCTTGTTCTTGGCCATCATTATATACCGGTATATATATATACATACAATTACAATTATTGAAAATATTTCAAGCTAAAATATTTTAAATATTTCAGCTTTTCAAAATTCAAATAGTGTTTCTGATTTTTTTGTTTTTCGTTGCAACATTCTAAATGCCACCTCCAGTCTTTTGATAAATTTAATGGATCTTTCATGAATAAAAAATATTATACACTGAAAAAAATAATATGCTTTATCTAATCAATAAAATTGTGGCAACATATTACAAGCAATATTATTAATTAAATTGTACAAATTAGAATTAATTAGAATGTTAATTTGATTAACTATTACTCAATTCTAATTTGTTCAATTTAATAAATAATATTGCTTGTAATCTGTTGCCACAATTTTATTGATTAGATAAAGCATATTCATTTTTACAGTGTATATATATATATATATAAAATTTGGATGATAATGTTCAGTCTTCAGTGTCACATGATCCTTCAGAAATCATTTCTTGGAACTTTTCTTGTTATTATTATTAATAATTTACACATTATTATGATACATTACATTACTATGATAAAAACAGTTAGGCTACCTAATATTTTGTGAAAATGTTGTGTCTTTTAATGCATAATACTTTCTAAAGGTGTAACATAAGTATTATGTTTTATATGTGTGTTTTCAATCATGAGATCACACCATGCATTAAAAAGGGCATTACATGGTATAATTAATGCATTAAACATTATATATAAAGCCTTCAAATAGTGTTACTGATTTTTTTGTTGCAACATTCTAAATGCCAACTCCAGTCTTTTGATCAATATAATGGATCTTTTATGAATAAAAATATTTTCTATAAAAAAAATTGAATGATGATGTAATTGAATAGTAGTTTAATAAAATAATGAATAAAATTATTTATTTTTTGAGTTAATTATTAAAATTAATTTTGAGTTAATTATTAATCTTGTATTTAGAGTATAGCCGCTAAACATTACAGCTTTGCTGTACATTTAAAAAAAAAACATAATAGTCCATAACGAACATCTCGGCCCTCGAGGGCGATATCACTCATCTCAGAGAGCGAATGTGTGTGTCTCCACCTTGTTTTCCTCACTCGTTCTGTTTTTGAACAGTGAAGTCTCTGAAGGGAATAGAGAGCTGCCTGATGTTTGTGCAAGCCTCACACAGCACAACAACATCTCTGCACAACACTCGGCACAGGTGATGTTTGCCCATCTCAAATGCATCGCAGAAACATCACAAAGGCTGGCCGAGGGTCTCTGAAAGATCCAAAATACCAACGCATGACTGTCTTTACATTATAATGAATTGAACTGTACAAAAACAAATCAAGCTTTAGCATTATATTTTTTGTGTGTTTTCAGGAAGTCATATGTAAATGTGTAAAAGAGGATGTTCTGATCTGCGATTACTCGCACTCGTTTCGTCGACTTTCTACTGTGGAACATGAAAGGAAATATTTTGAAAAATAGAGTACAAGTCAATGGGGTCCAATGGTTTTTGTTTTGTTGTTGTTTTTTGACATGGGGGGATGAGTAAAGCATAATGGTGAAGTACTCAGTAGGGCTGTCAAACGATTAATCGCGATTTCCAAAATAAAAGTTTGTGTTTACATAATATATGTGGGTGCACTGTGTATAATTATTTTGTATTTATATATAAATACACACATGCATGTATATTTAAGAAAAAAAAATATTTATATATAAAATATTTATATTTATATATTATATAAATGATATATAAATCTATATACAGTTTATACATGAAAATATTTCTTAAATATATACAAGCATATATATATATAAAATAATTATACACAGTGCACCCACATATATTATGTAAACACAAACTTTTATTTTGGATACGATTAGTTAATATCACTTTATGCTCACACACTGAGTAAAAGTCCTCATTCAGTAATCATGCCTCCTCTCTAAATGTCGTCTTCTTAGTTTCAAGCTCCATCATCCATCAGATTGAATGGGAATTAAGTTTTTCATGGTGGAATTTAACGCATTCCCCGACGTTGACTCAATTCTTACTTTATATCTCGTAATTTTGACTTTATAACACGCAATTGCGACTTTATATCACGTAATTCTGACTTTATATCTCACAATTCTGACTTTATATCTCACAATTCTGAGAAATAAAATCACAATTGCAAGATGTAAACTTCGCAATTGTGAGAAAAAAAGTCCGAATTGTGAGATAAAAAGTCGCAATTACCTTTTTTATTTTTATTTTCTTTTTTTATTTTCTTTATTTTCTTTTCATTTTGTGGCGGAAACAAGCTTCCATCCCTTTTTTATGTTGCATATTCATCTGGTGGTCATAAAACTTACGTGAAAATGATCAAAAATGTTGGCGGTGACTGGTAACTTTTCAAAAACGCTGGTGGCGAAAGTGTTAAACCACTGTACTGTACGCTTTGCATGCTGGGACCAGCATGGGATGCTGGGTGGTTCCTGGTTTATTGGTTCCCAGCATTGGAAACAGAATTGCTTCTTGACCAGCTACAGTCCGCTCAGTTTTGCTTGCAAACGGCATGACTTTCCTGGTCCACCAGCACTATACCAGCTCTAACCAGAATCAACCAGCCTGGACCAACATGGACTTCATGCTGGTTCTAATTCATTTAGAACCAGAACATTTCCAAAGACAGTTCCCATTTTAGACTGCCTGTCCCAAGGAAAAACAGGACCATGAATTAAACAAAAGAGATCTGGGAAAGACACTTATGTTAGCCTGAGAGTTAGCTAGCACAATGAAATCTCTTTGCTTTAAACAAACACATTAAATAACCTTTAATCCATTTCATCGCCCGCTCTCTTTCTTTCTCTTTTCCCGATGACAGGAACACCTCTCCGCTCAGGTTGTCCCCGTTTCCATAATCAGCCGAGTTCAATTTATTCTCCTTCCCAACGCCAAGCTTCGTTCACAGGGGACCCTGCATGCATATTAAAATCCTCCGCAACTTTCACCAGCAATAAAGTATCAGAGAATAATATTAGAAGCTCTTTTTTCTTTTTTTAATCTGGCACTTTTCCATCGCACTCACAAACACGCGTGCAGACGCTCGCACGCTCTCCCAAAACAGCATAACTGGTTTCTTGGGACCTAATTAACATCACCTGCGTTAATTACTGCCTCAAACCAATCAACAGCTTTCCCACTAATTGGGTTTTTTTCTCCATCAAGGCCGGAAGTCGCCATGGAGACATGTCACCTGAGGCGTGATGTACACACACACGGCGAATAAAAAGGGGACAGCCTCCAATTTAGGCTTGTTTGCGCAGCCTCATCAACACACACCTTATGCTAGACTTGAGGGATCAACATTGAGCTGTTGTTTTTGAAGCGGGCGATATGAAACGTGCCCAGGTTGGAGCAGTCGTGGGGAGCAGCTGCGAGAAACTCTCTCCCCAGAGACGCGTGCCAGTCAAGATCCCATGTGTGCGCACGAATGGGAGAGAGTGCAAATCCATGCTGTTTTCCTGCGCTTACACGTGACGCCGTGTTGTTGTGCAAAATCATGCAAATAGCGCAACGATGGAGGGACTGCTGACGGTGATTATGTATGGGTAGAGGCGGTCAAGATTTGAGGCGATTGATTTCCTTTCCGCAGATTCTGTCACATAGACACTTTTGGCAGGCGGCGGGGCTCTCCTTGGCCCCGTAAATGTGTTGTAAAGTTAGAGGGTCCACGGGGCTGGGCAGTCAAGCTCACAGGGGCCTTCGAAAATCGATAAGGGCTTGTCAGAGGGAGACGCTGTCACTTGTAACACTGACTGCAACGGACACACAAACAAGTGGTGTGTGCTGGTGCAAAACTTGCTGTCATGACTGCTAGGGAGTTGCTATAAGGCTTGTAGAGGATTGTGGGTTTCCTATCCTACTCATGGAGGGTCAAAATGTCCAGGTTCACCTGTCTGGAAGTTTCCAGTGATCCTCAAGACTAGGGATGGGCAACGATTAATCGCATCCAAAATAAAAGTTTGTGTTTACATAATATATGTGTGTGTAGTATGGATAATTAACTTCATATATAAATACCCACACATGCATGTATATATTTAAGAAAAAAATTGTTATTAATATATCAAATATTTATATTTATATATAATATTAATTATGTATAAATATATATTAAGTATGTACATGCAAATATTTCTTATATATATATATACATGCATGTGTGTGTATTTATATTTACAAATTAATTATACACACTACACACACATATATTAAGTAAACACAAACTTTTATTTTGGATGTGATTAATCGCGATTAATCATTGCCCATCCCTACTCAAGACCTTGATTAGCTGGTCCAGCTAATCATGTGTTTGATTATTTGATTGTTATTTACTTTATTTTTAAAAGACACTTTTGCAGTGTGAAACATTTCCAACGCATTCTCATCCTAGGTCGTCATCTAATGATAATTTATTATTGTTAATTTATTATTGTTATAATTTATACAATATAAATTTATAATTTACATCGTCATATAATGATAATTTTGAAATTTCGTCTAAATCCAATGTACATGGCACCCTTTGGCGTCAATATAACACGCTTCGGTTATGGATAGGTTTAGTTCTGGGGTAGGGTTAGGTTTAGTCCACTAGGAGGCGCCTTCTGACCCATAAATATCTGCGTCTCATATTTACGCTAAAGGGTGCCATGTGCGTTGGATGTAGACGAAATGTCAAAAGCGTTAGTATATGACGCCTTGGGATGAGAACTAGCCTGGGAAAACCCAGACAACTTCCGACAAATTTCGATTTGCTCTGAAAGTTGATCTGGCAAAGAGCTCATTCAAGCCCATCACCAATCCGTCGAAATCGCGGCACCAATCAGAAACGTTGGGGCGGGCTTTACACGATTACAACAGCGCTGATTTTGTAGCCTACATTACAAAGATGGATGCCGCAGTCATTCGAATCAGCTATCGCGTCTGTTTTAAGCGATTTGAACGTTTCTTTTTGTTAAAACCGAGCAAAGAACAACACTCGGAGATGTTTCTCTGCATACGTCAGCTCCTTCATCGCTCTGATTGGTCTATCCGCGACATCCCTGGTTGGTGACGCCCCTCTGGAAATGATTTGTCTATGACGATTTGCCAGACCATAACTCAGTTACAATTGAGAATGGTCTGGTTTTAACCAGGCTAGATGAGAACAGGCTGAATGCACAGTGTGATATGTTACTTACATTATCCTAAAAGTTCCCAAGGATTTGTAAATCCAGAGAAATTCCCATTTTAAATCATTGCCTTCGTCGCATATCAATGACGTAATACCTGAGCTATCCTCGGTCTCCGCTTGCAGAAACCATATATATAAATAGATTCCTCATTAGCTATGCAAAAGTCACCAATGAGGATCTATGTATATATTCATATATATCTATGATATAGTATCCCGCTCGTTGCTTTTGACTCTATGGCAGTGAAATTAAATACAGTATGTGTTGTACAAAAACATTAAGCAATTGCTTACAAATACTGTGGTTTCATTAAAAGGTTAAAATGAAATCCGCCAATTTATTTGACAAAAGGTCAACATATAATTAACAGGCTTTTATAGTATTACATTTCACATTCGTTGCAGCTAATTCCTTACGATGACCTAAAAGTGTGATCAAACGTACTACTAATTTACTACCTCATCCGTGTACACGATTCGTGAATTATACGAATTATACCATACATCTATGGATGGCGAAAACGACATCTCCCATCGTTCCACTCTCCTTCATCAAGCTTCGCCTTGAAAACGAAAAATAAACTCTGCTGGACGGTGGCCCTAAAGAAGCAGGGTTAGACATCCCTGGTGTTGGTGTGTGTTGGTTTTCCTGACCAAAATCAAAAATGTCCATCTCCAAGTCTCTATGGTGTTCTGGTATCTAGATACAAGCTGTTTTCTCCGCCGGGCACCTATGCATTCTCAAGGCATGGACACATACATCCAGTGCACATGCACATACTGTACAGCATACTAAATAATTCAATCGCACGTTTGGTGTAGGAGGGCATAAAAATACAAAAAGACAAGAACAAAGCAAATATGAGATGAGGCGCGAGTCCTCAGGGAGTCAACAGCAAGTGCGTGAGTGTGTAAGAATCACTAAACTCTTGCTTTTTAATAGCTTATGATGGCTTCCCTATAGATATTGTAGCACCTCCTCACAAGCATTGAGTATTCACGTGATGAACAAGCATGGACCAACTGATCAAAAGCCTCGTTTGAGCGCTGGCCCACCGAGGAACATCTTTGGACAGCTTTCAGCTATCAATCCGAAACCTCTTCACACACTCACCTCCGACCCCCATGAGGAATTTCTGCCCAGTACGACTCCCTTGACCACATACGTGTGCGCCTCTCATGCAATATTTAGTGCCCAGAATGGAGGCCATAAAAAAGTGGCCAGGCTTCTGCCATTGTAAATTATAAATCGCTATTGATTTTCTTCACTTTTTCTTTTGCGCTAGCAAAGCACCTCGGGCTCATTGTGAGACACTACTGGCAGAGAGCACTTTATTAGATTAGGAGAGCTCTCTCTCTCACACACACACACTCAGTTTTAACAGCTCAGGGGATGTCATGGGATAGTCAATTCCCCAAATTCGACAATGATATCACTGCCATAAAAAAGAGGGTAGAGTGAAACCGAGGCTGGCTCATGGTCCCATGAGGGCCCTGGGCACACGTCTTTGGAAGACCCCCAAACCTCTACAGCCACTAGTCCTAGTGCCAAAACCCTATTTTTGTGAAGCTAATTTGGCTAAACAAATGATGTTTTAGTAGATCTACTATAGACAACTGAAAACAGTAGTCAGGGGGATTTGTGGCCAACTTGTGAAGTATGTTTTGAGGGGCCTCGGTCCCCTAGTGGGCAGCTTGTGTTGAATATGGCAAGGGGGTTGGGGCCTTTATAGGTCTGCTTTTGCAGTGTATTATGGGTGGACCCAGGGGCCCTTGTGGTCAGTTTGTGCTCTATGAGCTGAGAGACCGCGGCTTGTACGGTACGTGCTGAGGAGTCCAAGGCGTTAGTGGTCCGCTTCCAATGTATGAGTTTAGGGACCCGAGGAGCCTATTGGTAAGTTTGTCCTATATAAGCTAAAGCCCTATTCGCACGGGATTAGTATCATCTGGTGACCTGTAGTAATTTGTCATAATTGCGTAAATTGTCTGTGATCTTAAAGGGGCACTTGGCAACTTTTTCAACTTAATAAAACCTTTTAGAAATCATTTCAATGGTTTAATAACCTGGGTAGGGTTGCACCAGCCGTTCGTAAATTCTTTTTAAATTGTAACGCAAAGTCCGCTCTAGAGGCTTCGTAACTACTAGCTAGTTTTTAACCAACTCTGTACTTTATTCAGTCTCGCCATTTGTTTGTAAGGTAGAACGTAGCTATTAGGTCTATGGCTAGAGTTCCCAAGTGCCCCTTTAATCCCGTGCGAACCGGCCATGTCTGTAATTTGTAAAGTAAAAATTCCCCCGGAAATAACCTACTATAGCCCTATTCGCACGGGATTGGTATTACCTGGGGACCACGTGTGAATTTGAAATTACCCACCCACATCTGAATTTCGTGTGGCGCATTCCCACGGGATAAGCGAAGCCTGTGATTTTACTCGAATTTACTGACTTATCTCCCGGATATGATGTCATTAGGCTATAGCTTTGAAACGTCTTGTCGTTATTGTTTCTAGCTGTATATAATAAACAGAAGAACTGCTAAACATGTCGATCATCTCCATCTAATCGTTCTTTTTGTTTTTGCTCTTCTGATGGTATAGCTTTCTCTTTCTGCAAATTGTACCAGCGATATGACCCCGCAATCAAAATAATATCAAAATACTCCGAATCAGCCTCTATTCTCCGCGAAAGATGGATTAAAAGGCGCAGATGAAACAAAAACCTTGAAAAAATGGTAACGATCCGGCCAAATCACAGAGATGTCGATTCGCACGGGACTAATATTATCACAGGACCTCGGTGTTGTGAAAAGCGGCAATCTCATTGGTCAGATTCGTTAGTTTTTGACGCAGCGCGTCAAACTAAAAAAAACAAACCCGAGGCATTTTTTTAAATGGCACTATTACGTGTGGCGTTTTACGTGTCGGTTCGCACACTCACATTGGCGCCCTTTGTTAAACCAGGGTATATACAGTATTACTCAGGTTAAATTTACTACTTTTTAATACCTTTTTTACTACCTTCAGAATTTTTTTTAAAACCATCACGACACTGAATTAAGTGTTAAACAGCAGCAACCTTTCTATTATTTACACAGATTTTGACATTTATGACATATAAAAATAGCAAAAGATCTGCTGCGTGACAGGATTTAATAGGGGAAAATGCGACTAAAACGAATAATTTTATCAATTTAAACTAAATGTTGGATTCAATATAGTGTTCCTTACAACTTACTAAAGATCCAGTTATCCGTGGATATTGACATGCAATATTGTGTTGCCGGACATTTATGTTTGCCTGATTTCGACACCGGGAAATAAAATCAATACAGACCTAAACATAAAGCAAATTTGCATGTGAACGCTTTATGTAAATACAATAGGTCGGTCTAAATCCGGGTGATCACTTGCTCACAGATGATGTCGATCGACCATTGAATATGGCGTCAGCATCAAACATAGAGACGAAAGATCTTTGATTGTGCCCAGATAAGCTAAAGCCCATATTTAAACGAACAAAACACAAACACAAAATAGGACACCTGATAGTCTGAAAAAAATAATACCTAATGTTTAAAAAATAATACCTCTCAGACTACATTTAACACTTTTAATGGCCTTAAATTTGACAATTTTGATTTATCACTTTTTAATACTTTTTAAAACCCCGCGGATACCCTGTAAACGTCGGCGAATAACGCACGCCAAATTCGTCCCGGTGTGAACAGGCCTTTCTATCCCAACTCTACCTGCCAGGAAATCCCATGCTGTCGAACCCCCGTTCATTCTCATCCCTTTCTTTCTCAATTTTTCGCTCTTAAGCCTTCTTAAAAGCAACTCACAGGCTCTCAGCAGAAAAGACCTTGGCTAAGAGCATCTTTCATGTTACCGCGCTGTCTCATTAAAGAATGCTTTGCAGCTTCCAGCCCTCCTAATTCAATTAATGTCTTCAAAGGGGGCTTAACTCTACCACCTAATTCATCTATTCTTTAGCTACTGTGTTAACAATTAAGCTCACACCGCCAGGGGTTAAGACAGAGTTGGAATAACAAGGATGTTTCTCCACAAAGTACTCGCATAATATTTGGATGTAGTAGTGTGTTTGCATTGCTCTCAGTTGTCAAGGGTTTGTGCGTTGACGGCGCTGGTGTGCGCGTGCCTGTGTGTTTAATCTCCTCTCGTTCCCCTCACTGTTTTCCCAGTCTAAGTGCGAGCAAGCTTGTTTGTGCAACACTTCTCGCAGCCTCTCGACTGCTATCGGCACTATTTGTGTAAACACTCAGGCACTTATCTAATAATTCACTTCAGTCTGCCACCTCAGAGAAACACTGGATTTAGAGGCTTCATCGACATGACCGCCACACATCTCATCTGCCGCCCGGTGGGAATCTACGGCTCGTGTAGCTTGTATTGTTTTCTCTGCCGTCATAACAAATGAACTTCGTTTGATTCAATACACCTCAAAGGAATCAGCACTTTTTTTTCATATTTTTCCAGGGAATCTGTGGAATAGATTTGAACCACATCAAGTGAAAACATTGGCTTGATGTTATTGAGCAAACAGGCAAAGAACAATTACAATTTTGACACATGGAATTTTGTGAATAACAGTAGGCCCATATGAATTCCGCGATAATGGAATCGCGGACGGAATTGCGGAATTGGCAAATTAACGCGGAATCTAGCGTTAACGTGGAATTTTACATGTTTGGTTTGAAATTCTGTTTTTATGTGGGAGAAGAATGTTTGTCTGGTGAAAATGCAGATCGGGGGAAGCAAATCTGGGCAGCACAACCCAGCTCCAATGACGAAAACAATGAAAGCATGGCGAAACGGCTCTCCACGGCAAAAAGTTAAGAAACTCAACGCTATAACGCGTCAGACGTGTGTTTTTCCACACATTGACTAATTCGCGGCCAAAAAAAAAATCAACTCCGGCGTAGTAGTTCACTTTAAAAAAAAACTTCTGCTGATAGTTTACTCACCCCCATGTCATCCAAGATGTCCACGTCTTACTTTCTTCAGTCGAAAAGAAATTAAGGTTTTTGATGAAAACATTCCAGGATTTTCTCCATATAATGGACTTCAATGGGAACCAAACGGTTCAAGGTCCAAATGAGAGTTTCAGTGCAGCTTCAAACGGCTTTAAACGACACCAGATGATGAATAAGGGTGTTATCAAGCGAAAAGAGCGGTCATTTAAAAAATAAATAACAAAGTTGAAGTTTTATAAGCTCAAATGCTCGCTGTTCTGTGATGAGCGTTCGTGACTCCTGTTCAAACTCGTTCATCAAAATGAACAAATCTTTTTTCGAGTCATGACTCAAAAGGTCCTTGATAAGACCTTTATTCATCGTCTAGTGTCGTTTAAAGCCCTTTGAAGCTGCACTGAAACTCTCATTTGGACCTTGATCCGTTTGGTTCCCAATGAAGTCCATTGTATGGAGAGAAATCCTGGAATGTTTTCATCAAAAACCTTAATTTCTTTTCGAAAAACCTAAATTATCAGCAAAAGTTTTTTTTTTTTTAAAGTGAACTACTCCTTTAATCATTAACTTTAAAAGCACACTCTTGTTACAAGTAAAATAACAGTCAAGGGTAAAAAAAGAATTACTAAAAATTAAAATTTAAACGGAATTTGGGAAAAAAATCAAACGGATTTCATAGGGCCCTATAACAGGTGAATCGACAGCTTTTGTTTTGAGTTCATACGTCTCCAGATTCCATGCAGATCTACTATAACAATACATTTCCATAACCATCAGGTGTCTCATGATGCTCTCAGGTTTGAGGAGAGAAGCGTACGGGGGTGACTGGCTCTGGATTCCTGCAATTGTGTCAGCAGCGCTCTAGTTCCACCAGATCCCGCTTCTAGATTTCTCTCCTAACCTCTCACTGTCTCCTCTCTCAGGGCCCCTTCATTAGGATTTTGCAGCCATTCTAACACCCTTTCTTCTTTGACAAGGCAGGCATATCCTGTTACTGACGCCAAGAAAAAATAGCTCTGGTAATGGCACGTTGGAGGGGCAAGAGCGACCCATAGGACACAATTATTGCTTCCCGTATGTTAACATGTCGAAGAAAGTGTCAAGCCGTTTCAAATCAGTCTCTAACACTCTGCAAACCTACTTTCCCTCTTCAACAAGACTCCTTTTTGAGTGCATAACTGGGTTTACATAAACCTGCATTTTGTTCAGTAACGAATAGCATGGCTGTATAATAGAGGGCAGATGTTGAGGAATCAACAGCTCGCGTTCAAATTCCTTTAAATGTGACAAAACGGGTCGGAATTGAGAAATATATGCTGAATAGATGAGTTCATTTGACTCCACTCTGATCTGAGAGAGGTTAATACATCCTATAGAAATGCTAATAGGCCTCTTAAATGGAGTATAATTTCTCCATTCTTCAGTCCTGGTTGTCTTTTAATGTGGATGTCTGGAGGGCTGAAAGTGGTCTGTACTCTCAATAAACAGGTGGAAAGTGCTGATACTTGAATGAGTAAGGTAAAGGAGAAATGAATGACAATTCGGACCAAACTTCTGAAAGGTTTTAGTATGGAAGTAAAATAATTACAAATATGATCACTAAATTCAGTTTTTTTAACCCAATTTTGGGTAAAATATGGACAAACCCAGCCATTGGGTTAAAAATGTAATTTAAAAATGTAACCCAATGGCTGGGTTTGTCCATATTTTACCCCAAATATATATATATATATATATATATATATATATATATATATATATATATATACACACACATATACACTCTAAAAAATGCTGGGTTGTTTCAACCCAAATTTGGGTCAAATAAGGACAAACCCAGATATTGGGTTAAAAATGCAATTTAAGAATTTACAGTTGAAAGTGAATGTTGAAGTTGGGTTAAAATTTGAAATGACATTTTTAACCCAACATTTGGGTTTGTCAATATTTTACCCAAATTTGGGTTAAAACAACCCAGCATGTGTGTGTGTATATATATATATATATATATATATATATATATATATATTCAGCCTGTTCTCACGTAAATACATCTCTATAACTCGCATCGTGTATGTCGTGTAATTTATACCCGAAAATGAGTTTTAACGTGAGACGCAGTTTTTCGCGTGCATTCACTCTAAAAAATGCTGGGTTGTTTTAACCCAATTTTGGGTCAAATATGGACAAACCCAAATGTTGGGTTAAAAATGTAATGTAAAAATTTAACCCAATGGCTGGGTTTGTCCATGTTTGACCCAAAGTTGGGTTAAAACAACCCAGCATTTTTTTAGAGTGTTTGATACGCAATTCTATGCGTGCAATACACACGCACCCCACACCACTAATTCTACCCAAACGTACACTCTAAAAATTGCAGGGTTGTTTTAACCCAACTTTGGGTCAAATATGGACAAACCCAGCCATTGGGTTACATTTTTTAATTACATTTTTAACCCAACGTTTGGGTTTGTCCATATTTGACCCAAAGTTGGGTTAAAACAACCCAGCATTTTTCACATGCACCTTAAAGAGAATAAACTTTATTGGGGGGAAATTTGAAAAAAAAAATGAATATTTTCACAAAATAAATACTGAAAAAAAATGTGGACTGACATTATTTGTTGAGATTATTTTTTATCATTTTTTATCATTATTTTTATCATTTTTTTTTCTTTACACTTATCAGAGTGTAAAGAAAAAAATGGATAGATTTTCCAGACTTCCAGACTTAAGTTTCCAGACTTTTAATGTGAGGTTCACATAACAAAAAGAAAAAGTAAAATCGACTCGTGCGAGACAAAAATCCTGAATTTTAAAAAAGCCCTTCAAAGAATGAATTAGCAGTGTGTGATCTGTATGCTTGCTGAGTGATATTAGATATCAATGGTACAGTAACACAACCCATATTGTGCTTCAAACACGAAATGTGAGGAAGAGAGCCAGAGAACAAGGATAATTACAAGAGGATTTGACACTCGAATTCCAACACAACACCATACGCTCATTAGCTCTCCCTCCCACAATCACTCCCTCCCTCTCCTTCTCCCTTGTCTATCTTTATTTTTCACTCTCTCATGTTCTCTCTGTCAGTCTTCATCGGTCCACTGGCATTACACACAATCACTAAAACACAAATTAAACACTTAGAATTTGATCTGCCTCATAATGTGCATTAGCGCACACACACCATCATCCACTTTACCATAACTAATCATTTAAAAGGCCTCCAGTTTACAATTGAAAAAGAACTCAGCAATTACATTCATTCATAAACGTCTAGGAAGGTAAATTATGAATCAAATTTTCCACTATAGACCATTTCACAAGATGTAAACAACACTGGTCCAGAAGCACTTCCTGTTTCAGTTTTTTAACACTACATAAAAGCTGGGATAAAATACAACCAACAGAACATTTAAAACTGAATCAAAAAGTTAAACAAACATCTTTAAGAAGTTTTCTTTACATGTGAAATAAAGAAAACAGTTACAAACTGAAACAGGAAGTGCTTCTGGACCAGTGTTGTTTACATCTTGTGAAATGGTCTATAGGAAAGAAATTTAGTTTCATTTTAAATTTTAATTTGGTAACACTGGTACTTGACTGACATGACACCTTCATAACCATGACATGACATATGTCTTGAATATGAATGTTTATGACAACTGTCATTAAAGTGACTTTTGCTCAATAATGACATTTTTAATGCAAATATGACAGTCTTTGTTATGACACCTTGACATAAACCAATACATCATAACCTGTCAGTGTCTTTGTCGTGACAACTCGACATTAAATGAACCACTGTCATGTGGTTGGCTTTGACATTGGCTGTCATGAGGCATTATAACTGTGTCATGAATATTGTTACAGTGGTACTAATTGAATTTGTCATTAAAACGTTATAATGGCTTCATGACAGCCAATGTCAAACTGACAGTTTAATGTAATGTTAACCAATAAAGCTAGGTGCTTTCTTAAGTTTGATCATTAATCTGCTATGTCATGTTCATGACAGGTTGTGTTGTCTTAGTAATGTCAAGTTGTCATGACAACGACACTGACAGGTTATGATATATTGGTTTATGTCAAGATAACATAACAAAGACATCTCAAACAATGTCATATTTGCTTAAAAAAAGTCATAACTGAGTGAATGACACTATGACAGTTGTCATAAACATGCATAAAATGTCATATTAGTCTTATGCACACCCCTTCAAGTAAAGTGTAATTTCTAAATATATTATTTAATTTTATAAAAATTAATTGCGATTAATCGCATCCAAAATAAAAGTCTGTGTTTACATAATATATTTGTGTGTGCTGTATATAATTATTTTTTATATATAAATACACACACATGCATGTGTAAATTTAAGAAAATGTGTTATTCATATATAAAATATTTATATTTTATATATATATATATATATATATATATATATATATATATATATATATATATATACGGAATTTAAGCGCAAATAATTCTTAAATATATACATGCATGCATAGGTATTTATATATACAAAATAATTATATACAGCACACACAAATATATTATGTAAACACAGACTTTTATTTTGGATGTGATTAATCGCAATTAATTTTCGCACAGCCCTCATATTATTTATTTTTTTTTTTGTATTCATGTGACCTTTTGGCTATATGACGAGTAAGCGCATGTTAAAATTCATTTAGCAGGTTTTTCTACAAAAATGAGTGTAGGTCTATAGGTTTATATATCGATTGCAAAATCACACACAGTCTACACCCAGTGAAACAAAAGCAAACAGGCAAACGCAAGCCTGTTAGACAGCAAGACGGGCCGCACTAAACAAAAGCAAGAGGCCAAAGCAAAGATCATACTTGGCGGATCTTTGACATGTTTTTCATCTGCAAACTATTTTTTTCGCAGAGCCAAGAAAACAAACATTTCAGAGCAGCCATTTAACTGTTTGCCATTAGTTAGAGCAGGCGGTGGAAAAAAAAAGAGTATGAGATGAAGAGAGAAAGAGCGGGAGAGAGAAAGATGAGAGAGAAACAGAGAAGCCAAGCTTTATTTAAACCAGTCTGCCACAAAACACAACGATAAATAAACCCATTGTTGTTTTTGCTTTAACCCGAACAAAAGTGCACTGTAGAGACACCGCAAAAAAAAGGATAAATGTTTTTTTGTTTTTTGAAGAAGAATAGAAACACCAAGACTATCATTCTTCAGTTTTTACAATGCTAAGATCAACTGGGTTAAAACATTTCTCTACTTTCTGTTCACTTGACTGAAAGAATGAATCTTATATTAGAACTAATGTTTAGCAAAAAGCACAAGCAAATAGATTCAGCTTCCCGCAGCTTCAACATCTCACAAAACATGTTGATATATTGACTAATTCCACCTTTGTACCAATAAAATTGAACAACACTTCAGTTTTATATGAATATTCAAATGTTTTAGGCTACCTTGAGAGTGATTAGGTTGATGATGAAGTGGACGGGATATACACTTTAAATATAACTATGTCTCTTGGTGCCTTTTTCTTTGGTGTGATTTGATGGTGATGTTTGTCTCTTACTTTGGAGCTCCAGCAAGTTCCCGATTATGAGAAACAAATGTTAGCACCACATAATTTGCAGCACTTCATCGGGGCCAAATACCAGAAATTCAATGGGAATGAGGGTAAAGAATACGAGAGAACTGTTATTTGCTGGTCTTTAACATGTATTCACTATATATATATATAGACACATTTTTGGTATGTTTTAGCTTAGTTCAAGGGCATCCAAGATGTAGGCTTCTTTGTTTCCGCAGTAGTTTCAATTTTAATATTTTTAGGTCAAACCGTTCTTGTCTGTCAGTCATATAATGGAGGTCTATGGTCACCACCTCAAAGAGCATGCACAGAGAAGACCAAATTAAACATGATTTAATGACTCGTAAATGTAAGTACACATTGATGGCCTAAGACACGAAACGAGCGGTTTGTGTGAGAAAACCAACAGTGTTTATATCGTTTTTACCTCTTGTAACCACAGCCACATCCAAGTGATCTGTGGTAAAAACGATATAAAAACTGTTCGTTTTCTCACACAAACCGCTCGTTTCGTGTCTTAGGCCATCAATGTGTACTTACATTTAAGAGTCATTAAATCATGTTTAATTTGGACTTCTCTGTGCGTGCTCTTTGAGGTGGTGACCATAGACCTCCATTATATGACTGACAGACAAGAACGCTTTGACCTAAAAATATCAAAATTGAAACTACTGCGGAAACAAAGACACCTACATCTTGGATGCCCTTGAGGTAAGCTAAAACATACCAAAAATTAATTTCAAAGTGAACTATCCCTTTAAGCTAACAAACATACAGTCCCTAAAATGATATTTGCAGAGTAAATCTTGTATGCACACAGCTTCTCATGAAACAGTATTTCAGGAGGTTTGCACTATACTTGGTACCAGATTTGGCCCACATGTGGACATAATGAGGCAGGTAATTGGCCGAGCAGGATAGAGTAACAAAGAGGTGTGTTTGGAGCCAGGAACACACGAGCCGTTTTGGTTCAGCAATCTTTTAAAAAGCTGCAGCGGTGCTTGAATGTAATGCACTGCAGAGCGAACTTCCACATCTCTCCCTGGGCGAAACACTCACAGCAGCGTATGCTTTTAATTAAATGTATAATTCAACAAATATAAAACAGTTATAATCTATTAACCATAGTATATGCAGGGAGGAAGTGTGAACTCTGAGCGAGCGGAAAGGAATGAAAACGAGGTGACGAGTTCAAGACACTTTATGATGACGTGAAAGGCATATTCCAGGTTACATATAAGAATATAAATGAGTCGACGAGAAATGAGAAATGAGTCGACGGTTTTGCATACTGTGTATAAATTCAGAATATGCAGGATTTTTCTCCATATAATGGACTTCAATGGGGTCCAAACGGTTCAAGGTTCAAATGAGAGTTTCAGTGCAGCTTCAAAAGGCTTTAAACGACACCAGACGATAAATAAGGGTAAGACAAGCGAAACATTCACTCAAAAAAAAAAAAAAAGTTTAAGTTTTATAAGCTCAAATGCTCGCCTTGCTCTGTTCTGTGATACGCATTCGTGACTCTCCTGTTCGAACTCGTTCATCAAAATGAACAAATCTTTTTGAGTCATTTAGTTCATTCAACAAACGAAATGAACGAATTGACTCAGAAAAAGATTTGTTCATTTTGATGAACGAGTTCGAACAGGAGAGTCACACAGAACAGAGCAAGGCAAGCATTTGAGCTTATAAAACTTAAACTTTGTTATTTATTTATTAAATGAGCGATCGTTTCGCTTGATAAGACCCTTATTCATCGTCTGGAATCGTTTAAAGCCCTTTGAACAGTTTGCAGTTTGCACTGAAACTGTCTTTTGGACCTTGAACCGTTTGGTCCCCATTGAAGTCCATTATATGGAGAAAATCCTGGAATGTTTTCATCAAAAACCTTAATTTCTTTTCAACTGAAGAAAGAAAGACATGGACATCTTGGATGACATGGGGGTGAGTAAATTATCAGCAAAAGTTTTTTTTCAAAAGTGAACTACTCCTTTAAAGTGTTACCAGTAACTAAAAAATAACTAAAAATTATATATATATATATTTAAAAGTTAGTATTTTGCCTTTATTTTATAAATAAAGACAAAAAAGAAATGATGGGGAGAAAAGGAGCTAATTGGATTGGTAAATGATGCAAGCCATATCTGAGCATTTAAGAACCTCTTTAAATAATCTGTTGCATCGATTTTATGAGTATAATTGGAATGATATTGACATAATAATAAAAAATAATAATAATTTTCGTCTCAAAGAACATTATAAATATCCTAACAACTACGAATAAAGCAGCTCTGGGAATTCAGGGGGCATGATGTTTTTTTTTTTGGTGACCCTGACATATTACGATGTGTAGCAGCATATTCATATGGCAGACTCATAAACTCAGCAGAGGTTCCCACACAAATCATCCCACCCCCCCTAAATAATCCATTTATGTGTTTACCCACCACGTGCTCTGGACCCAACCGAGATTGCTTTCGACGTTCGCAATGTTTTCGCACTTCAACATACGAAGGGCACGCAAAAGTTGAGAGAAAAACATGCATGCACTACAAAGAATGCACAGTGAAGGTCAGTGTGGTTGATTCGCGGGGGAAATGCTGTCCCTCCTGCCTTGCACACAGCACAGGTTTTCCTACTATTGTCATCAGCAAGATTGATAACGGCACTCATTACAGCCAAGCAATTGTCAGCTTTTCCGGGACAAATTATAAAAAGAAACAAAAGAAATCCACACGCCCTGTCATTGTAACTAAACTCTGGAGGACCGCTCGTGTCTTTCGCTCCGAAGCCAGGAATGTTGGCATGATGCGGAAAAAACACACACTGCCCAGAGAAAGCATTATAAACATGACATGAGTGCATCGAGTGCCTTACATCTCATATGAAAGGTTTTATTATGAGGTCTTTTCCACTTCTACCGCTGGATTCTTTCCAGGTTTGAGATTGCAATACTGTTGTCACTTTGGGAGTTTCCACACTATGACTTCCAATAACTATTTGGATTTGTTTTGGGGGTTTTTTACAACCCATTACAAGAGGCTGTTAGGTTTACAGTTATGGGACAACAGATTCAAATTGAATGCAAATGATATTTGGACACTTTCTGATTTTTGGTTTAAAGTAATAACAAAAACATATCGCAAATTTTTTCAAATTTGGAGACTTTCCGGTTGAAACTAATCCTTTAATTTTTGGTTAAAATTAACAGCAAAAACATAATTATTTCAAATTTGGAGGCTTTCTGGTTGGGACTAGTCCTTTAAGTTTTGGTTAAGAGTACTGGCAAAAATATATACAGTACATTATTACACAATGGAGACTTTCTGGTAGTAATTAGTCCTTTAATTTTTGGTTAACAGTAATAACAAAAACATAGTTATCTCAAATTTTTAGACTTGTAGGACTCATTCTTTAGTTTTTGGTTTAAAAGTAACAGCAATAACATATTGCAAATTATAACAAATTTGGAGACTTTATGGTTGGGACTAGTCCTTTTCTTTTTGCCTAAAAGTAATAACTTAAACATATTGCGAATTATTACAAATTTGGAGACTTTCTGGTTGGGACTAGTCCTTTAAGTTTTGGTTAAAACTACTGGCAAAAACGTATACATTACTACACAATGGAGACTTTCTGGTTGTAATTAGTCCTTTAGTTTTTGGTTAAAAGTAATAGAAAAAAAATTGGAGACTTTATGGTTGGGACAAGTCCTTTAGTTTTTGCCTAAAAGTAATAACTTGAACATATTGCAAATATTTACAAATTTGGAGACTTTCTTGTTGGGACTAGTCTTTTAAGCTTTGGTTAAAAGTACTGGCAAAAACATATATAGTACATTACTACACAATGGGGACTTTCTGGTAGTAATTAGTCCTTTACTTTTTGGTTAAAAGTAATAGCAAAAACATATTTTTTTCAAATTTGGAGACTTGTGGGACTAGTCCTTTAGTTTTTGGTTAAAAGTAACAGCAATAACATATTGCAAATTATAAAAAATTTGGAGACTTTATGGTTGGGACTAGTCCTTTTATTTTTTTGAGTAAAAGTAATAACTTAAACATATTGCAAATTATTACAAATTTGGAGACTTTCTTGTTGGGACTAATCCTTTAAGTTTTGGTTAAAAGTACTGACAAAAACATATACATTACTACACAATGGAGACTTTCTGGTAGTAATTAGTCCTTTACTTTTTGGTTAAAAGTAATAGCAAAAACATAATTATTTAAAATTTGGAGACTTTATGGTTGGGACAAGTCCTTTTCTTTTTTGCCAAAAAGTAATAACTTACACATATTGCAATTTTTTACAAATTTGGAGACTTTCTTGTTGGGCCTAATCCTTTAAGGTTTGGTTAAAAGTACTGACAAAAACATATACAGTACATTACTACACAATGGAGACTTTCTGGTAGTAATTTGGCATTTACTTTTTGGTTAAAAGTAATAGCAAAAACATAATTCTTTCAAATTTGGAGACTTTCTGCTTGGGACTAGTCCTTTAGTTTTTGGTTAAAATTAATAACTTAAACATATTGCAAATTATTACAAATTTGGAAACTTTCTGGTTGGGACTAGTCCTTTAAGTTTTGGTTAAAAGTACTGGCAAAAACGTATACAGTACATTACTACACAATGGAGACTTTCTGGTTGTAATTCTGGTTTAGTTTTTGGTTAAAAGTAATAGCAAAAACATAATTATTACAAATTTGGAGACTTTCTTGTTGGGACAAGTCCTTTAAGTTTTGGTTAAAAGTACTGGCAAAAACATATACATTACTACACAATGGAGACTTTCTGGTAGTAATTAGTCCTTTACTTTTTGGTTAAAACTAATAGCAAAAACATATTAGAAATGCGGGCCATGTATACAGTCTAAGTAAGACTGTGTTAATTCTTTGATTCTGCCCCTGCCGTCACCCTTAGCACATGCTCTCTGTCAAATAAGGTGTATGGCAGCGTGCCCAATAGGGCAGAGTCTGAAGGAGTCCCGGTGGTGTACAATCGCAGAAGGGCCTGGCATGATGGATTAAGCTGTGGGGAAACAGAGAGGTCTGCTGTATATCATCCACCTACAGCCAGAATGCAAAACCACAGGCCCCCTACTGACAGCTTCATTATTTACTGGTGCTGTTGGCCATGGGAATGCGACGAGCCATTCCAACTCCTCACATGCTATCTGAAACCGTATTCCCATTTATTGCTTATGGTTTTCATGAATGGAGGGAATCCAGGTATGGGAATAATTATGTGCATTGCTTTACTAGTTTATATAGCTTGATAAAACTATGATCAAAATGTTTTCAACCGTGTAAGGCCAAAAAGAAAAATCTTTTTAAAAGTGAAATATATATATATATATATATATATATATATATATATATATATATTGTTTTTTCAAAGACAATTTTTTTAAAAGTGTTTTTCAATATATTTTTCAGGGTAAAAAGTAAAAAAAAAAATGTGCGTTATTAATTAATACATTTCATTGTGTTTTTTTGTACCACATCGAATTTTAAAACCTAAAATAACCTTGCAATGTTATTAAAAAAAGGCCAAATTATCCGACACTGTTAGAGTTATATCATTTCCACACTTATGATATAATTTCCTGTTTTGTTTTTGCATGATTGTTGGTTTGTTTTTGCACCACGATACGATAATTGTTCTGTTTTTATTATTATATTATGATATTAGGACACCCCCCGCAATTCATTTATATTTTAATACTGAAATTAAAAATAGGTTAATTGTAGGTGTATTCAAATCATTGTGTTTATGAATTGCATATTATATCATATTGTATTATATTATATTATTATTTATGAATAGATCTACTGAGTGTTATCTCACTGAGCAAAGTGACAAACATAAATGTAGATTTGTTCGTCACACAAATCATATGGCTTTAGAACATGTAAAAACATAATTTTCATAATTTGTTAGCCTGTATTTTGACTGCTCACTGTATATTTTTGTTATATATAGATAAAAAATGTTAAATAAATGTTAATTTGAAGAAAATAATTAAAAAGTCCCAATAATATTAGTGCAACATAAAGACACATAAAGTAAAACACAAAGATTTGAGATTTCATGCCCAGATGTCCAGGTAACATCATTCCCACAAGTCCCTAAAGTGCTGACTCCCTTCTGTTTATTTCTGTCTGTCTATTTCTGGCTGCTTATAACACAAACTACACTACAAAAACACAACCCTTACCCCCAAACGAAAAAAAACAGGGGAGGGTTGAGAACCCCGAACTCCCTGCGGGAATACATTCCTCTCCATTAGCTGATCCGAGCCCACTTCCTGTGGGAGTAAGGAGGCCTGAGCCAGGGCCCTCCAGAACAGGAAGTAATACAACGAGTAGAGGAATTCATCATTCAGGGCCCTCCACACATCTGACGGCGACATGTTGACGACTTCCCCGACTCACACACGCACAAACCCTCGGTTCCTTATCTTAGCATGGGTCTGACCTCTGCACCGCTGTCTGTTGATAAGAGCTTACAGAGAGGATGTGCATGAGAGAAAGCAGAAGCATAATTCGATTCTCTCTCCGCACTATAATCAGCACCTGTGAGAGAGCACATGTAATGCCGTTTGTCACAGGACGAGGAAAGGGAATGAACTTCCTGTCGGTGCCCGCTCTGGTGGGTGACCCAAGCCCTTTTTTTCCATTGTCGCAGCTCGATGTACTTGACATATGCCACACCTACAACAAAACTACACAAACTGTTTTGTCCCACAACATTCAGAGCCGAGGTATTTTAGTGATGAGAAAAAAGTGTTGCATAAAATATTTATATTTTTACATTAACAGAAGACAATGTGTTTGCCTGGTAAAACTAAGTATTCTGGGTAGTGTCAGGTGTTACTATGCCGTTACTAGGGTGTTGTTAGGTGGTTACAACACTGAACTGAGTATTCATTGAAAATGGCATATAAGAATTACGAGATAATTTTTCATGGAAAAAAGTTTTTGCTGTTTTTCTGAATGAGTTATCTCAGAATTACGAGATAACTTTTCACAGAAAAAAGTTTTTGCTCTGTTTTTCTATGTTAACGAGCTAATTATCTCAGAATTACGAGATAATTTTTCATGGAAAAACATTTTTGCTCTGCTTTTCTGAACTAATGAGTTAATCATCTCAGAATTATGAGATAATTTTTCATGAAAAATAAGTTTTTGCTCAGTTTTTCTATATTAACGAGTTAATTCTCAGAATTATGAGATAATTTTTTATGAAAAAGAGTTTTTGCTCTGTTTTTCTATATTAACAAGTTAATTATCTCAGAATTACGAGATAATTTTTCATGGAAAAAGTTTTTGCTCTGCTTTTCTGAATTAACGAGTTAATTATCTCAGAATTACGAAATAATTTTTCATGTAAAAAAGTTTTTGCTCTGTTTTACCATATTAACAAGTTAATTAACTCAGAATTACGAGATAATTTTTCATGTAAAAAAGTTTTTGCTCTGTTTTTCCATATTAACAAGTTAATTAACTCAGAATTACGAGATAATTTTTCATGGGAAAAAAGTTTTTGCTCTGTTTTTCTGAATTAACGAGTTTTTTGAGATAATCAAGTTGTTAATTCAGAAAAACAGAGTAAAAAAAAATTTGCATGAAAAATTATCTCGTAATTCTGAGATAATTAACTCGTTAATTCAGAAAAACAGAGTCGATTTTTTTTTCTTCAAGTGAATGCAATACACTAAAAATGCTGGGTTGTTTCAACCCAAATTTGGGTCAAATATGGACAAACCGAAATGTTGGGTTACAAATGCAATTAAAAAAAATACAGTTGAAAGTGAAAGTTGAAGTTGGGTTACAATTTGATATTACATTTTTAACCCAACATCTGGGTTTGTCCATATGTGACCCAAATTTGGTTTCAAACAACCCAGCATTTTAAAGTGTATGCATCAGTAAAAAAACAGATACATGGGGTTAAATTTGATATTGTGTGACACGATATATTGTCACAGTCATTTTTCCATCCACATTACTGCATCCTCACTTAGCGTTTGAACAATTTGCCCGTCCCTTTCTGTTCACAAGCCGGTTTCTATGGCCTTAGGGGTCATTTTCTTTTGTGACACAGTGACATGTGTGTCCCCTGCCATGCATTTCCATGCTATTCTTGATCTATTATCACCAGAGAGAAACCTTCACACTCTTTGTTTCAAGATCCTTGTTTGACGCACCAGGTTTATTCTACAAGGAATATCTTCACAATGACTTTTATTAATAGGCTTGTTTATTACTGAACTCACTACACACCTAAAAAAACACCTCGCAGCCAGACTGGATGTGATTATATTTATACCCAAGTGCCAACCCCGGGCGACACTTCCATCCCTACGATCTCTGCTGCTTTCCGCAGACTAAAACCGTCCGGGCGTTAAAGAAGTTGTTAATCTTCCTTGACTCAGATATTCAGACTGCTAAATTACAGGCCAGGCGCTAAACAAGTGAGGATGCAAAAATGGCTGTTTATGCGGTGGCGCTGATTTGCCTACATAATATCCAGCCGTGCTCTGACATTAAGAGACGAGGCCCTCGCTGAGGAAACTGTCTAAACAAATCAGAGGACGCACGAAAACAAACCAGCGTGTTGTGACTGGAGCTCGGTTTAGAAAACAAACCTTCTTCAGCCAGAAACGGTGAAGATCTGAAACCCGCGGGATCGTCTCTGCCTGCCTCGCGACGACAAATCCCTGTCACGCCACTAGCGTGTTCCCTCTGAGAGGTTGACGGGGGTAGGTGTAGGGGGCAGATGTAGGGAACGCTTTGAGTGTCGGGGGCGGGTGGTGAGGGCGATTTTCTCTCAGCCGAACTGCACCAGAGCATGACCTGAATTTACTATCTAGCTCTTGTGGGTTGGAAGCATGAAGCTTTTTGTGTGCAGGGAGTCAAGCCATGTCTTAAATAATCAAATCAAAAGGCTTTCTTTGCAATGGCAAGTGAGTTTACATTATGGTTTTGTGTCTCCATTTTAACCCACAGCTCACTGCACAGTCGTTTAACAAATTAGTAGGGGTGTAAATCGGACAGTTCATCACGATACAATTCAATATCGATTAGATTACTCACCCCCATGTCATCCGAGATGTCCGTGTCTTTCTTTCTTCAGTCGAAAACAAATTAAGGTTTTTGATGAAAACATTCCAGGATTTTTCTTCATATAATGGACTTCAATGGGGTCCAAACGGTTCAAGGTCTAAATGAGTGTTTCAGTGCAAACTGCAAACTGTTTGAAGGGCTTTTAACGATTCCAGACGATGAATAAGGGTCTTATCAAGCGAAACGATTGCTCATTTAATAAATAAATTACAAAGTTTAAGTTTTATAAGCTCAAATGCTCGCCTTGCTCTGTTCTGTGATGCGCATTCGTGACTCTCCAGTTCGAACTCGTTCATTAAAATGAATGAATCTTTTTTCGTGTCATTTGGTTCATTCAACAAACGAAATGAACGAGTTGTCTCGGGAAAAGATTCGTTCATTTTGATGAACGAGTTTAAACAGGAGAGTCACCGATAATAATTAGGGCTGTGAAACGATTAATCGCATTCAAAATAAAAGTTTGTGTTTACATAATATATGTGTGTGTGGTGTGTATAATTATTTTGTATATTTAAATACACACACATGCATGTATATATTTAAGAAAAAAGTGTTATTAATATATCAAATATTTATATTAATTTTGTATAAATATATATAAAGTATATACATACAAATATTTCTTAAATGTTTATATGCATGTGTGTGTATTTATATGTATATATATTATGTAAACACAAACTTTTATTTTGGATGCGATTAATCGTTTCCCAGCCCTAACAAATAATACATTATGCCAAACCATTTAAAAATAAATTTTCTTTTTAATATTTTTTTTTAAATATATGCATTAATTGTAAAAGAGAAATGACATGCATTGCTCACCATAGAATAGATTCTATTTTTAAAACATTTTACAATAAATTAATAGATTCGGCTGAAAAAAAAGTAGAAAACACTCATGGCTAATGCTAATGCTGTTGACTGAGCAGTGTTATTCTTTTAGGAAAGGACTATAAAGCCATCGAATGGCTTTACACATCACAAGCGGTGTGCTAAATGCTTGACGGATGGGCCCTGCCTTGTCTCCAATTGACCGTGTGACATCAGCGACGTGAGGCTCGTGTCAGTAACGTGGCGCTAATGGCAGCCTAAGCTACGGTTCCTGACTGAGCAATCTATTAGCGCCTAATCGCCAGTGCCATATATCCTGAGCGATCCAGCTTCCCAACGCATCACAGTGTGTGTATGTGTGTGCAGGAACAAAAGCAACCATCCTGACATGGCCATTTACAGGCATCTCTGCAATAGATGTGATTTAATTCCATCTAAATGTGCCAGAACAATTGATTTAGATTTTTTTAACGAAAACAAGGCAAGTCGTAGGATTTCTGTTGTAAAAATGGTTGACCAAGCTCTCATTCGCCAATTAAGAATAAAATTGTCAGAGCTATAACTCATTATATTAAAGCCACTCTGAAATGAAATCATGTTTGAAAAGGAAGCGCCCCTTCCTCACCATGTTTTAACCATACAACTTGCACTAACTTTGTACTAATTTGCAAAATTGAGATGAAAACTCTAAAATCTTCCGATGTAAACACAGCGTTCCTGACACAGGCCCTCAGGAAAGATGGATGACTCCACTTCCTCGTATTATCTCATAGGGCTCTGACATTTGTCAACAGAGGAAATGTAGCCATTTCCTTCAACAGGCCGAGATACATGCGTCTCTTCATGTTAGCCTTTGAACGTGTTTATTGTTCGGATGGGATTCTTATCGCAGTTCTTCTCGATTAGAAACGTCCAGAGAGATTAGAACACCGGAAGCTAATGAGCTAGCCTAGTTAGCATACCATTACCAAGACGTTCAATTATCTTTGCAATGCACAAGTACTAGGACTGGATGACGGGCCAAAAGCTCCGGGCTTAACCTTCCAAAGGGTCACTGGGGAAAATTCGGACTAAACAATTCCTCCCGTGTCCACCAATCAATACAGACCGCAATGCACTTGGCAGAGAGCGAGTGGTTTGTTTTATTGCGATTTATTTTTCACTTTCATTGCGTTTCTCATCTCCCCTTCCCTTAAGGAGAAACAGGAGGAGGTGGCGAGCAATTATTAAAATGGGACCCAGGTGGCCCGCCATCGGTCTTGCCACTTGAGCAAGGCGGCAATGCCTTGACGGCTAATCGATTAGTGCTCTCATGAAAGCAGCGTCGTGACCCTTGACCCCCGGATAAGCTTCCTGCCCGACAGCTGACATGGGGAGTGCCTTACTTGACTGAATTAGAAATCTGCAGGGTTCTCTTTTTTGATGTCTCTTCATTTCTTACTCCGCCCCAAGGAGGTAAATGGGTGGACATGTCTTTTTATTTCCCAAGTATGAATGTAATCTCAATCGATGAAGAGTATTTGATGTTTAAAGTCACTTTACCTTGAGCTAATATGCTGTTTTGATCTTAGTCAACAAAGAAGAAATACTATATTATGTAATATAGTACACTCTTAGAAGAAAAGGTTCTATATAGAACTTTCAAAGGTTCTATCAGCGCTACGTATTTTGAACTCCTAAAAGGTTCTATACAGAAGCCTTTTTAAAGATTCTATGTAACCAGGAAAAAGATTCTATATGGAACCTTTTGGGTTCATTCATTACACTCTCAGAAAAAAAAGGTACAAAAGCTGTCACTGGGGCTGTACCTTTTCAAAAGGTACACTTTTGTACCCAAAGGCTGCATATTGGTACCTTAATGGTACATATTAGCACATAAAATGTACATATTAACACCTAAAAAGGACATATTAGCTCATGAAATGGACATATTAGCACCTAAAATGTACATATTAGCACTTAAAATGTACATAACACTTAAAATGTACATATTAACACCTAAAATGTACTTATTAGCTCATGAAATGGACAAAAGTGTACCTTTTGAAAAGGTACAGCCCCAGTGACAACTTTTGTACCTTTTTTTCTGAGAGTGTATCATTTGTTTTGTCCTTTCCGGATTAAATATTTCATATTATTAACTAAAATCAAGACCCTAAAATGTATTTATGAATGCATGTGAATGGTCACAAAATTCAAGATATGGATATATATTTATCACTTTATGTAACCAATATCACACAAAGAGTGCCATTTCAGTTTTTCTCCTTCAAAAATCAGCATGATTAAAATGTGATATTAAACAGTGTAATAAACAATAATTTAACTACAAAATGTTGCAGAATAATGTAATATATGAATGAATAATAGCCTATAAAGAACATTTGTGCCAAAAGGGTTCTTTCTTGTCATTATAGAACCTTTTTTAGCATAAAAGGTTCTTTGGAGTCGAGTAAAGAACCCTACACTCTTAGAAGAAAAGGTTAGAACCTTAAAAGGTGCTATCAGCGCTACGTATTTGGAACCCCTAAAAGGTTCTATACACTATTAAAAAAAAGGGTTCCTCTGGGTTCTATATAGAACCCTGGGGTTCCGTACTTGGTCAATAGAACCTTTTACCAAAAAAAATGGTTCTATAGAACCATTTTGGAGTTCCATATATGAAGCGGGGGATGGAACCATTTCTTCGAAGAGTGTGTGCTTCATATATAGAAGCCTTTTTTCTAAGAGTGTACTATATAATGAACGCACTTTGTCACTCACTTTGTCACTATGTTCAAATAAAGAGCACGTTAAAATCAATGCAATATCCACAATGCACAAATATATTATGAATATTTTATTTACGGCCCAGTCCTGGTCGCATGCCCTCTGTCAAGGCGCCTCAAGTGCACTCGACGTCTCAGGGTGTGTTTGTTGTTGCACAGCCGTCTTGCGTGTTGTCGGGGACAACCAAGACGATGAATAAGGCCATCGATCAGGGCAGCTGGCGCAGAGTGAGCAGAGGCCCACAATGGGGACAACAATGCTGTGCACAGTGGGACACTGGTCCTCTCTTCCTGGAGCGCTCTGGAGGGGAAGTCGTCTGTCGGACACCCCCTAAGCCCGATCGCAGGACAGACCTGTCGAACAGGAAGAGCCCTCCGATCCACACAAAGGGGTCGACTCGACGGCATGGCCAGATCCATGACATCATCTCATACCAATCCCCCCTGATGAAGACGCTGAAACGAGAGGCTAATGGCGTCCTCAGATTTGTTTACAGACACTGACAGTCAGACGGTGTCGTCGAGAGGGGTGGGGTGGCGACAGTGCAGGGTGAATGCATTAAAGTTGGCCCGAACAGCAGGAGTGGCAGTTGTGGCGGACTCCAGGCATTCTTCCTTTCATTGTGACTCAGTTGTAGGAGGGAAGCGCCCGAGGACATGAAGCTGTGTGGCACCGAAAGAGGAGGGCACCTTGTGTTTGGCACCCTGCTAATACGAACTCTTGAAATATGTCTCAAATAGCACAGCTGAGAAGCTCGGGACGGCGGGGGGTCATAGGCTTTTCGGTTTCGGGAGGTTGCGGCTACGGCGGACCGACATCCAAAACAACAAAAGCCCATAAAAAGCACAAGAAGATGAAAGAGTGCTCCAATCCAGTGTTGAAAGACAGAGGTCAGCTTGACTTGCCACCAGTCTGCTCTCGATTTAGGGCATTGCCACCACAGAGCCTGGCATGTAATTGGTGAAAAGAGGTTTTATATATTCTCTTTATCACGTGGTCGATTAGCCAAGTTCACGATGCTGGCAAAACAGTCCCAATGAGAGATGGAAAGTAGACTTCAGTAATGTGCTGCATCTCTAAAATATGATTGGGTTGCAAAAACGGAATCATTTTAAAGGGTACCTATTTTGGGTTTTTGAAAATTGCCCTTCATGTAGTGTTTAACATAGATCTAAGTGAACGAAAACATCCTGCAAAGTTTTAAACATGAAAGTTCATCGTATACAAAGTTATTATCTCTCAAAAACAAGAGTCGACTCTGAGTCGCTGATATGAATCGTTCGAAGAACGATGCTTTCCCTTTGTCTAGTTGACGTCAACTTGACAAGTTATTTGAATAAGAAACGCCCACTTATTGCGCTCGGAGACGCTAGGGAAAACCGGAGCTCCAGGGGTGGCGGGCAAATCTGAAACTGGCCCAGGACGGGCCACCCTGCCTGGGCTGGCCAGGGAGGTCTGAGAGCATGGAGGTTTGGACCCACCGCACCTTTTTGGACTGTCGTTTTTCGAGATCTGGGCTTCGGAAAACAATCATGTCGACGAGACGCTGTGTTTTGAAGTGCGACGCAAAAGCGAACTTTTTTCACCTGCCAAGTGAGGAGTATTTGAAGACAAGTACTGCTATACCACACAAGTATAGCCCAAACCTTGTTCTGTGTTCGCGTCATTTTAAAGATGATTGCTTCACAAACCTAAACGCTATAAAGTATGGATTCGCGAGCCGGCTGTATCCTAACGAGCTGAGGATCAATATGCAGAGCAGTGGGTCTCGAGGACTGGAGTTGAGAACCCATTTAAGGTAATAGGAGTTCCGTTTTTCTGCACAGAGAATACCAATCACAACTCACTAGGTCATCTGGCCAATCACCGCAGATTAGCGTCACGCAAAGGCGGGTTTTGGATAAACGACTCGCTAAAACGATTCATATGGGAGTCGGTGGGCAATTCAGGTAAAAATAAATGCATATTATAAGACAACAAAAGTGTTTTTTGTCATTGCATGCTTGTAAAATTGTTGTTGGGGACTACCAGAACAATATTAGGAACATTTTAAATGCCATAATAGGTACACTTTAAGATATGACTTTATTGGATAACTGGATTTTTATTTATATATAACATAGTGTGCATCAATGAAACAGACAAAAGAACATTTGGGAAATGACCCAACTCAAGAAGAACTGGTCACCAAGCAGAAATCGGGCCACCACACAATTAGAAAATGATTCATTGCTTAGTCTGTGTCAGGTTCTCTGAGAAAAAAAAAGAAGATCAACAGAGAGATGAGCAATCTTCCAAAAAGATGGCTGCGGTGTCGGTCGCCTGTTAATTACCCAGCGGTAAAGCGGTCCAGACAGGCTGACACATGGAGTCCCCCACCCTGAACCAGTGGCTCATTCCAGAGCTTCAGGCTGGCTCTCTCCTGCCCACCCTTACACACTTTAAAGACCTTTCTGCACCCAGAGAGGCCATTAATAGGACCTAGAAATGTGTCATATTATAGGCTTTGGGAAGCTTGATAAAACAATTTTACGCCTGGGTTATGCTTTTTAAGTAAGCTGTTACGATGTGGTTCAACAGTAGCTGCGAAGAATCCAAATAATGTGAATCAAAAGCAAAACAAGTGGATGTGGTGACTCAATATAAGCTTGTACAATCAATGGGAAATTATTTGTGAGCCATTTACTTTTTACTTGGGTGAGAGAAAATACTTTAAATGTCTTTATAGATTGTATTTTTTACCCGTGAATGTCAAATTTGAATTATTATAGTACATGTTAAATATCCTATAATTACGCTGTAAAAAAAATATCTTCGTGATTTGAAATCACAACATTTTTTTTTTGTCAAATCAACTTAGATAATTGATGTAGTTCAGATAACATAATATTTTGAGTTTCTGGTGATTAAATCAATCTCCTTTATTGTACTGTATTAACTCAATTTTTCCATTTCAATGAACTTAAAATTTTTAAGGCAACCAGGTTACGTATTTTTTTAAGTTAAACCAACAATATTTTTTTACAGAAGACCCTAACTATGTCAATATTTATTGTAAGAATTTTTTTTTGGCATTATTGCATTTAAATACATGACTATCCAGCAAAGCCCTTAATAGCTAGCAATACTAATGTACATGTTTACCAAAGCTACAACAGTAAAGATTATGTGTCCGAGTATGTATGTATGATATTGTTGGATTTATTGGATGAGAATTGAAATGAGCTGGATGATGACACCCATGTTTTCTGCAGAACTGCATTATAGATTAAATTAACTAATTTAATAATGAATCAACACTGAACTGAGTTCTGCTGAACAATGACACTACTTTCTTTTAGAGTCATCATCGAATCACTTTCCTGCTATCACTTTAAAGTTGCTTTGAAACAATCTGTATTGTACAAAGTACAAGGTGACTTAACTTAATGTGTAAAATATTATTTAACTGTATATTTAGGATCCATACAAATCTAGTTATTAAATTAGCCAAAGCAGAAAGAAAGAAAAAATGTCGGCCATGTTATTCCAGAACCAGAAGGAACCAAAATCTACATTCAATTGAGATTTGGTGAAAATTACACTGTAGTGCAAATGATCATGCCTTTCAGAAAAAAACTAAAATGTATGTATGCATTAACAAAGAGAATAAACTAGTGAAAGCTAGGAAAAACTAGTGAAAACTAGAAATAAAATAGTAAAAAACAAGGATTTAAAGTTATTCCCAGTCAAAAGTTTTCCAGAGTTGAAGAAACACCCACATATATATATATATATATATATATATATATATATATATATATATATATATATATATATATATATATATATATATATATATATATATATGTTAAGAGTTCAGATGCAAAAGCCTCTAAGTGCCATTTGAAATTTTCTTCTAAAATGACCATTTTTACCAAGCTTTTATATTTAAGTTCAGGAATTTCACTTAAATTTGCAATGAAGATTACCTATTAATTGTCATTTAAGTGAAATTACTGAACTTAAATATACAAGCTTGATAAAAATGATCATTTTAGAAGAAAATTTCAAATGGCATTTAGAGGCTTTTGCATCTGAACTCTTCATATATATATGATTATTTCTTTACTATGCACTTGGTACGGTTTGGACATTTGTCCTGGTCTCAATATAAATCGGATTGTGTTCTGCAAGGAAAAGAGGGCATGTTTTAACACGCTACATCCCTTTTGATGGCGTAAGCCAACCCTAACCACTCTTCCTCCAGCAGGTAGTGCCGTAAAAAACACACCGAGACGCACAAACACACTCGTTTAGGGTTGGCGGCGCCCCGGTCTTCCAGCACCCCACCGCCTGTCTCTGATGGGCCTGCCGTGTGGACGCAGCCATCCGTTAAATCTGACAAGGTTTGCGTTTTTATTCCGACCCTGCTATTAATAATGGAGTGATGCATGACCGCCACGTCCAGAGCCTCCCCCACTTTCAGATTCTTTCAACGCCGTGCCGACTCGAGTGACTTAACAACACACGTCGCCAACTTCTACACCTTGTTTACATTCTCAGCGCGACCTATTCGGTTGAACTCACCCGCAACCTGTAATGAGTGTTATGGGTCTGAAGTTTCCCCACCAACTTCCGAAACTTTTTGGGGAGGAATTCACCGGGGTCTGCGAGTGAATCTGCAACGGCCTGTCAATCATCACTCCCCACCGTCCCCAGAGGGTTTTCCTCTGCAGCGACCCCCGCCTCCATCAAAAAAAGCTAAATCGAGGAAGAAGGCGAGTAAAAAGAATTTCAGGGCTATATTGGACCTGCTAGCTGGAGGCGCTGGCACTGAAGCTTCTTACATAAATACACATTCCCAGACACCTCCAGGGTGGAGAATAATAAGGACACCTCCATGTCACCTTCCTCTTAACATAACTGCAAAAAAGCACAGGTATCTGCAAAGCCGGTGGAGATGAATATGCAGGGGGCTTTCGTCTGCTCTTTCATGACTTTATCATTTATCTGCAGATAAAAAAAATGGCTTGGTCCTTTTTGTGTGCGAGACTGACAGCCACAGTGGCGTCCTCCATCATGCCGTGCCTGGATGGTGACAGTCCACCGATTCCCCAAGGTCCAGCTGTCCCCAGACCCCCGCTGTCACCGCGAGACCAGACCAGTACCAAAAGACCAGTCGTCCACCCCGAGACCACCAGAGCAAGCAAGTGGATCATACCCCTTTCGGAGCCTTCTGTCAAAGTCGGCAAAGTGTCACCCCACACGCTTCCCTCCGAAGCGATGCGATATGGAAATGAATGGCACATTGATGGAGAGCCATCTTTATAGCGTGCTTTTGAAGTCCCGACAGCAACTCTCTGAGCGATGCTTCAAAAGCCCGATTTCAAAATACGCTGCTAGCGAGTTCTGCTAAATTACGTTAGAAAAAAAACAGAGCGAGGAATGTTTACCACTTACCAGCCTAATGAAATTACACGTGCACAAGCTCACACACACACTCGGCCTCACGATGGGAAATTATACGTTGGGAGGGGCGAGGGACGTGACTGAATCTGTCTATTGAGGAAAAAGGGTGGTTGGGTTTCCTGGCCAACAGCGTCCATTTCATTTTAATGGCATTGCTAATGCAAACTCGACGGGTCGAGCGCTGGGTGGGTGCGTGGTAGTGATTTGGGAGCCGCGGGGGGGGATGGTCACACAGCGGTCCATTCATGTATACGTGAACTCTCAGGTCAGGTGAAGGGAGGGGTGTTCTGGCAGTGATATTAATGACCATTAAGTGAGAGAAGCTCTTTGCATTGGCACCCAAATCTAAACCACAGTTCCATCAGCCTGTGGATGTCGTCTACTGGTGCTTACAAAAACGTACTGTGGCCATGCAGGGCCGGTATCAAATGGTGATGCCATGGTTTTCGGGACAACTCTGAAAAATGCTGGGTTGTTTTAACCCAATTTTGGGTCAAATATGGACAAACTCAAACACTGGGTTAAAAATGTAACCCGATGGCTGGGTTTGTCCATATTTGACCCAAAATTGGGTTAAAACAACCCAACATTTTTGGAGGGTGGAATGTGTGTGAAATATCGGATTCAACTGTCTGCCCAATAAACTTATTTTATTCTTTGTTTTGGTTGGTTTTTCAAACATATACAACTTTCTCAAAACCTTATGAAGGCTTTGTAAGCACAAGACGTCTTTCAAAAACATTTAAAATCCTTACCAACCCCAAACTCTAAAAAATGTTGGGTTGTTTTAACCCAATTGTGGGTCAAATATGGACAAACCCAGCCAAACCTTACCAACCCCAAACTTTTGAACAGTACACAGTACAATTTTGGGTCAATGGACAAACTCAAACATTGGGATAAAAATGTAATTTAAAAATGTAACCCAATGGCTGGGTTTGTCCATATTTGACCCAAAATTGGGTTAAAACAACCCAACATTTTTGAAGGGTGGAATGTGTGTGAAATATCGGATGCAACCGTCTGCCCATTAAACTTATTTTATTCTTTGTTTTGGTTGGTTTTTCAAACATATACAACTTTCTCAAAACCTTATGAAGGCTTTTTAAGCACAAGACGTCTTTCAAAAACATTTAAAAACTAGGGATCGACCGATATATCGGCCGGCCGATATATCGGGCCGATATTTGCGTTTTTTACGTGTATCGGAATCGGCCGATACACGGCTGCGCGTTCGCCGATAGTTTTTTTTTTTCCCGACGTTATTTGTAAGCAGGCGTTCATGGGCAGCTCTGTGCTGCTGCTGGAGACTGTAGCTCACCCACCCCGCCCTCACCCACTAGGAGAGTGCAACCTGCTCTTCACAAGAACGGTAACTTAAACTTTCAAAGCATCTTTTAAATGTTTGACAGCTGAAATATTGTCAAACACTTTGAAAATGGAAACACGTTGCTCTATAACTGTTATGTGCTTGCATATATATAGCTAAGCAAGTTTGTGAGTCCAAATGGAAAACGCGAATGCCTCGTCTATAAAACTTAACTGCTTGCCATTGTATTAGAGAGCTGCAAATAAGGTGTAGACTATCCGTTCAGTGTGCATTAGGGCTGTCTATGAATATTCTACATTCGAATATGTATTAATTTTGAAGGTGAAAATTAATATTTGAATGTGGAAAAACACGTCCGCGGTTGCAGACTAATAACGTTACCACAGCCCTCAGCTCGCTCGGAGTGCTCACTGTCGGTTCAATATACTGTGAAACTTCAATCAATGAATGAAGCCTGCTATATTTGGGACAAGAGTCGCGAGTCACAACCTTAAATTGCTTGCACAAAACTCTTGATAAGCACTCAACATTTGTTTGTTGTTGATCATTTAACTGACGCGCAGAGAGCGTGAGGGCGAGGGAGAGCGAGTGCCCGGGCGAGACATTGAGTGAGCGAGAGAGCTCTGCGGTCTTGGCCATTAGTTGATTTACTTGCTTTTTAATACCTTGTCAAATATGTTTAAACTCAAATAAACTATCTAATACTAGTAGTTATGTCTTTGTATTAATGTGTTCTGTTATTGACGTAATGCGCGTCAATGACCAAATGCGCAACGGGATGTTCTAATATGTTTTTTAGAGGGAATTTGCAAACGCTATTTGAGCAATTTTGACAGCCCTAGTATGCATTCGGGTGCTGTAACGAACACTGGTCATAGGATTAAGTTATGGCAACGTTGTTCTGTAGTTTTTGTGGGAGATTTATTTAGAGCCCACCTGGCTGAGATTTGGACGCGTGTGGTGTGTGTCTCCCTCGATATCGCAGTGATATTAGAGACTAGAAATGCTCATTTTGTTTTATGTAGAAAAAATGAAACCATGGCAGTGCATAGTTCGTTTCTTTTAAAATGAAGTACAATGTGCACTTTATGCTGGTTGTTACTGTGTGCAATAGTGTAATTATTTAATTTATGCTTTAAATATTTATTTTCAACACTGAACGTTTTTTGTTCTACCTCATGTTTTTAATATTTGTTAAATTGTTTATCTACTTGTTCTTGTTCTACCTCACATGTTTTTACTATTTGTTAAATATTAATTTTTGAAGTTAATTTAAATTTTACTTTTATTAAATTGAGACCTGTAACATTTGTTAACATCATGTATTTTTATGATGTAAATTGAGGGAGTAAAATGTATCGGCTCCAAATATCGGCTCAAGAAAATCGGCAGCCCGTATCGGTATCGGCTAAGGCTGATGGGAAAAAAATCGGTATCGGTATCGGCACTAAAAAATCCATATCGGTCGATCCCTATTAAAAACCTTACCAACCCCAAACTCTAAAAAATGTTGGGTTGTTTTAACCCAATTGTGGGTCAAATATGGACAAACCCAGCCAAACCTTACCAACCCCAAACTTTTGAACAGTACACAGTACAATTTTGGGTCAAATATGGACAAACTCAAACATTGGGATAAAAATGTAATTTAAAAATGTAACTCAATGGCTGGGTTTGTCCATATTTGACCCAAAATTGGGTTAAAACAACCCAGCATTTTTTAGAGTGAAATGAATTCGGGGTTTTTTTTTAGTTGAATCTGTTCAATTAATTATTTTTACCAGTAACAACTCACCGACTCTCTGATCTGAGAACTGCACTCTAAAAATGCAGGGATGTTTCAACCCAAATTTGGGTCAAATATGGACAAACTCAAACATTGGGTTAAGAATGTAATTTAAAAAAGTAACCCAATGGCTAGGTTTGTCCATATTTGACCCAAAATTGGGTTAAAACAACCCAACATTTTTGGAGGATGGAATGTGTGTGAAATATCGGATTCAACTGTCTGCCCATTAAACTTATTTTATTCTTTGTTTTGGTTGGTTTTTCAAACATATACAACTTTCTCAAAACCTTATGAAGGCTTTGTAAGCACAAGACGTCTTTCAAAAACATTTAAAATCCTTACCAATCCCAAACTTTTGAACAGTACACAGTACAATTTTGGGTCAAATATGGACAAACTCAAACATTGGGTTAAAAATGTAATCCAATGGCTGGGTTTGTCCATATTTGACCCACAATTGGGTTAAAACAACCCAACATTTTTTAGAGTTTGGGGTTGGTAAGGATTTTAAATGTTTTTGAAAGACGTCTTGTGCTTAAAAAGCCTTCATAAGGTTTTGAGAAAGTTGTATATGCTTGAAAAACCAACCAAAACAAAGAATAAAATAAGTTTAATGGGCAGACAGTTGAATCCGATATTTCACACACATTGCACCCTCCCCGTTCTGGCGGGCCGATTGCCCGGTGCATAATGGGGGGCTGGTTACGCAGGGACATCGGGACACATCTGTGTGCAACATATCCTGGGGCAAGGCCATTTCTCCCAATTGCTACTTCAATTCCAGTCCTTATAGCTCCAAGAGGTTGGCTCTGGAGTAGTGTGTGCCTGCCGCCCCTTTAAACACCGCCTCGGGGCACTTGGTTAGGCCCACCGCAGAGCCACACAAAGTGCAAATGTGAAGCTAGTAGGTTCGGTTTGGCAACTAATTCACAAACAAGCCACTCAAAACTGCTTAACTTCAGGGATAAAACAGATTACAAGTTTGTCACATATTATTGTTTCGAGTTTCGGAAAAAATTCTATTGTGTGAGAATTACACTCGGGTGGAATCTGGGCGGGGGGGCTATCGCGACGCGAATTAGCATCAAATGTAAATGTTGAGCTTTCTAATGATGGAAGGTGCAAAAAGGGATTCAAAATAGGATAAATGAATAAAACATCTTCAGTTCTTCCCCTCTCTCTTTCTCAGTTTTCTCTCTCTCTCTCTGACACAAAGTCAATGGCATGAATAATTCACTGCTCTCTCTCTCTCTCTCAGAGCCACGGGTGACCTTTCCCCACAGGAAGTGGAATCGAAACACAACAATGGGCCCCGAGCACAGGGGGATCCCGGCTAAGGAGACACTCAAAACACAGCGGGGATACAGAGAGCTTGCGGATCCCATACATTATACATTCATAAATTATTCAGTTACAGTCCCTAAAATTCACATTGAATAAACACAGCCACCCACATGCTGGAAGGGGGAGACCGGCAGAGAGGCTCCGATCCACATCGGCCCCAACATCAAACTAAGCAGAAGTCTAAATTACTGCTCTGAATCGTGGAGAATATCATTAATAAATAGGCCAAGATAGTTTACTTGGTATAGTTCTGCAATGCAAACCAAACAAAGGTGGCTAGTTTGACTCAATTGAGGGAATAAAAGAGATTAGGAGGTCAGAGGTCATTTCTGCTGTATGCACAGTATGCATACTTTGTGCATAGAATACAGATAGCTTGGCAAAAACAAAAGAGCAGTATGAAAACACATCCCACAATGCAATGCAAAAGACTTGACCTTCCGTTTTCCAGTGTTACAGATGAACTGGAAGTGATATTAAATAATTGCATTCCCAATAGTCAAGTAATTTTTATAGAAAATTGCATGTTAATTGTACCTTGTTGAATTAAGCATGCAAAATAAGGTCATGTGACAACAACGCCTGTTTGAAATATTGAATTGCATGCATAATGCATACTTATTTTTTCACAAGCTTTTTTTTAAAAAAAAAAATAAATAAGACATATGCATGGGCACTGTGATTTTAATAAATAAAGGAAATGCTGACATCACTTGTAAATGAACGTAACAGGAATAATTGCCACCTGCAGAAATAATAAATCTAATTAAAATATCATTATATGAAAAAACATGTTGACAACAAGCTTATTCGCACTTATTTTCTTTTGCACCTGCACAACAGTAACAGAAAGAAGGAAGTGACATCAATGCCCTAGGAGTGGTCCATCCTGTCTGCCATTCTGAGTTCAGGTCAAAATCTCAGTTAGCAGGAAGCCCTGATCATCAGCTCCGATGTTCACACACACACACAGAAAGAGAGAGAGATCACCTTACCACGGTAAAAAGTGATTCTCAGATCAACTTGAGCTCTCTGGAATAAAACAAATAACTAAAAAAATGAATTTCAAACATCTGTCTCTCATGAGAAAGCTGGGATTTGCTCCAGATTTCCCAATAACACAAACCCAACATGTTCTTGTGTGGAAACACAGGTTCAATTTGAGCTTGCGTCATTTCCCGATTCCATTCCTAGCGCTTTAAATAAAACCGTAACGAATCACGAAGCTGTATTCTGGAGGTACAGTACACCAAAACTACAGCCTGACACATAAACGAGCCATCTAAAATCTATGCTATAAGGAAAGCTACACTCTTAGAAGAAATGGTTCTATTTAGAACCAGAAATGGTTCCATCCCCCGCTTCATATATGGAACTCCAAAATTGTTCTATATAGAACCATTTTTTTTTTTTTGTAAAAGGTTCTATTGGCCAAGTATGGAACCCCAGGGTTCTATATAGAAGTGTGTATAGAACCTTTTAGGGGTTCCACATACGTAGCGCTGATAGAACCTTTAAAGGTTCTATATAGAACCTTTTCTTTCAAGAGTGTAAAGAAACTGATTGATTGACAGTTGAATTCAGACGCCTTGATTGACAGGTCTCACACTCACTCAATCCTCTTACTGATGTTCGAGGCAGTGAGGGAGACGGGGCTCGCCTGAATTTTGACGAGACACACACAACAATTCTTCTACCTCAAATATTTGCTCAAAAGAACCATATAAAATTGAACTGAACAGCAATAAGGGGGAAAAACAGTGATGAACATGAGCTGATGTTTCAGTGAAAAGAAATAGAGAGAGACGCTCACACACTGACAAATGTGTGGGCCACTTTAGGGGTCAACCAGGCGCATGATAGGATTGTCGGCGGTGAACTAGAAGTCGTTAACCGTATATTAACTTGGAGAGGTAGAGGGCGACACTGTTATTATCGTCTTTCCTGGCTGGGATTAAGTGGGCCACACGCAGCCTGTCACAAAGAACTGGCACTGAGAAAGCACGAGGACCCTCACGGCGCTACAATGACAACCGATCGCATCCCAACAAGCCAATATTCCAACAAGCCCTCTTTCTCTCCTCTGCCTTTCTCTGCTTTCTGATTTCTGTCACTCTTTCTCACACTAGACACTTTTTTTTTTGCATTTCTTCTTTCTTCAATAGGCCAATCTGGACAGGATTAACCTAACAATGGCCGCCTCAGTCTGATTTGAGACAATCGCGTGCTGGGAAATAGATAGCGCTGATTAAACCGTTAATGTCACAGTATGGTGTGGTCTGTGTCGAACTCTCAGAAGGTTGCCCTGAAAAGTATTCAGACAAAAGTACTTGAATGAATTTCATTGTATTAAAATATCAGATCAGAAGACCCATCTAAACAAATGATGGACAGGTTTTTCTCAGCTACTAACCTCTAACCTCATTTTTGCAATGATTTTAACAGATTATGAAGTTCACACAGGTGTAGTTCAGCACATTAAACAGGGTAAAAAATAAGTAACCTGATTGCCTTAAAATTTTTAAGTTCATTGAAATGAAAATATTGAGTTAATACAATGAAGGTGACTGATTTAATCACCAGAAACTGAAAATATTATGTTATCTGAACTACATAAATGACAAAAGAAAAAATGTTGTGATTACAAATCATGAAAATATTTTATTACAGTGGGGAGATTTTTTTTTTTTTGTATTATTATCATTACTTTTCATTACATAAGCAATTCTGCTTTGTATGGAAATGTGGCTCTGCCTTAGAGTAAAAATAAATAAAGCAGGTAACTGTGAAATTAAAATAACAAATGAAGTCACACTATGTGATAAAACGAGATCTAAAATAACACTATGAAAAGTGGTAAGAAATAAAGTGGCAAGAACAACTCGTTCTCTCAAGGGAAAACGTAGGTGTAGATTTCGTATAAAAAGCACGATTTAAAAGCACAACTCTCACTGGGGGCACAAGCATATCATACGAAAACATAAGAGATTGCAAATTCATACAAATTAGCCATCAATTCAACAAAACGTAAAATAATCACAAATTTGCCAAAGTCCCAATTGAGAAATATAGACGAATTTATAGAGCCCAAACAAAGTCAAATTCATGAGAAATAAAATAAAAATGAATAAAAAATAATATTAAATAATAAATAATAAATAAAATAAAAGTCTCCCTGAGATATAAAGTCAGAATTGTAAGATGTCAAATTTCAATGACTTTTGTATAGTATGTGCACTGTGAAAAATGTATATGATCAATAAGTTGACAAGATATGTTTACATTGATTTAACTCATCAAAATAAGTTGTCATGCTAGATTTGATGTAATTTAAGTTGAAATGTCTTAAACATCCATGTTTTTTTTTTCTTTGAGCTTAAAAATTGAAGCCAGCAACATTTTCTACAGTGTGGCAAAAACAGGATTCTCTTTATGTGGTGTAATGAAACCAAAATTACACTTCTTTTTTTCCTAAACTGCTTGGGCCTTGTTTATTTGTACACTGTAAAAAAAATACTGTTGGTTTAACTTAAAAATTTAAGTAACGTGCACTCTAAAAATGCTGGGTTGTTTTAATAACACAACTTTGGGTCAAATATGGACAAACCCAAACGTTGGGTCAAAAATGTAATTAAAAAAATTAACCCAATGGCTGGGTTTGTCCATATTTGACCCAAAGTTGGGTTAAAACAACCCAGCAATTTTTAGAGTGTGGTTGCCTTAAAATTTTAAGTCCATTGAAATGGCAAAACTGAGTTATTACAATAAAGGAGATTGATTTAATCACCAGAAACTCAAAATATTTGAACTACATAAACTATTTAAGTTGATTTGACAAAAGGAAAAAATGTGATTCCAAATCATGAAAATATGCCAAAATTTGCAAAAAATCGAACAAACACGCACCACATCAGACAAAACTAAATATTGCACTTGGTCATATTCCGTACAAAATGAATCATGATCACGGTAACAGCAAGATAATGTGATTTGAGATCTATTCTGCCTGCAAACGCCGTGAACTTTTAGCTTAGAGCTGCACTTTTTCAGCAGGCCATTAAATGTAAAAATTCAAGGGCATGGTGACCCATTTCCCTCCATCAACTCTGCGAATGTTGTTTTGGTTAGAGAACAGAGATCCAGATGTTGAGCTCTGAGCGTTTGAGAGTCAGGCCGGCCAAGAGGGGCTGAGAACCGAGTCTTGGGGGTACAGGAAGTCCCACGGTATCCACGGGAACTTTCGCATTCCGATCCGCGCCGGCCCTCTGACAGCTTTTGACATCCCCCAGCGTGGGCTCACCGCATCACCGCGAGACCCCAGAGTGGGACAGAGCACTACTTCCTCATCAGAAGGACGATCTCACTCGTATAAACGACACACGCCCCTCCTGCGCCGGAGGATCTAACATCACAGATATAATAGGCGCCTCGTAAGTGGATATGTTTGAAACGGGCCGACCGGAAAAGAACTCGCGACCGATTGACATGCCGCCGTCCTCTTTAAAACGCTGCGCTATCGCTTCCCTTCAAACAAACAAAGCTCTCATTGAATAGAATTAAAAACTGCTAACTTTAGGGACATGGCTACTTATCTGAGGGATTTTTGGCACCCCAACCGTAAACAGAAGTGAGAAGGGAGGGTCTGGAATAAAACGAGACGTGAACAATAGACGTCCAGGGCTGGAGGGGTTGGAGAGAGTGGAGGAAGGTGGGGGTTGAGGAGGCCCTGAACTGAAAGTGATTAAACCGAGAGGAAGAAAGGAGAAAGTGAGGAGGCGTCTATTAGATGTCAGTGCGCTTTGTGTCCATGTCAATGAGACGGGATTAAAGTATTGGAAATAATCTTACACGGCCGATGAAAGGTCACTCCAGGCCGAGAGGAACATATGGCCCAGCAGAGGAGTCGCCGCTAATGTTATACAGCGGGTTAGAGACGCTAACACACACACACACACGTAAATGCGAAAGGGACCGGTTCAAATAAAACAAATAAAGGGATGTGGCGTAAATCGAAGCACTCATTGAGTTCATTTCGAATTCTGTGAGCGGTTATGATGATTAGTGGTATTACTCCTGTCTGTGCACTCTCAGAAAATAGGTACAAACGCTGTCACTGGGGCTGTACCTTTTCAAAAGGGAAAACTTTTGACCATTTTAGGTACTAATATGTACATTTTAGGTGCTAATGTGGACATTTAGGTGCTAGTATGTACATTTTAGGTGCTTATTTGGACATTTAGGTACTAATATGTACATTTTAGGTATATTTTAGGTGCTAATATGGACATTTAGGTGCTAGTATGTACATTTAGGTGCTTATATGGACATTTAGGTGCTGATATGTAAATTTTAGGTGCTAATGTGGACATTTAAGTACTAATATGTACATTTTAGGTGCTAATGTGGACATTTAGGCGCTAGTATGTACATTTTAGGTGCTTATATGGACATTTAGGTGCTCATATGTACATTTTAGGTGCTAATATGGACATTTAGGTGCTAGTATGTACATTTTAGGTGCTTATATGGACATTTAGGTGCTGATATGTACATTTTAGGTGCTAATGTGGACATTTAGGTACTAATATGTACATTTTAGGAGCTAATATGGACATTTAGGTGCTAATATGTACATTTTAGGTGCTATGTGGACATTTAAGGTGCTAATATGTACATTTTAGGTGCTAATGTGGACATTTTAGGTGCTAATATGTACATTTTAGGTGCTTATATGGACATTTTAGGTGCTAATATGCATGATTAAGGTACCAATATGCACCCGGCCTTTAGGTACTTTTGAAAAGGTACAGCTCCAGTGACAGCTTTTGTACCTTTTTTTCTGAAAGTGAATGAATCAAAAAGGACTAACAACAACCTGCGGTTGGACAATTCGGTCAAATATATTAGCCGATAAACGGCGAGGGTGGATATTGTTTGTTTACAGATGTTGTTTACAATCCAAATCTTAGTAAATATGAAATTAGTTGTTTTAACAGCATAATAAGGGTTCATTAGTGTTTTTAACACAGATTTGGATTAGCAGTGTTCTTTGTGTATCTAATTAGAGCATCACTCTCAATGCAAAACCAGCAGAATTAACCATAGCCAGACTAATTACTGGTGTGAAATCAAATCGGCTCGTTGAAAGAAGTGCGCACTAATGAGCCCTTATTAACCAAGCTAAATAACTCAGAGGGAAAAGGCGGAACCGGGATTTATTTTTCTTCAGGTTACGCGTTTAGGAGAAATAATAAGTCATAATCGGGGCGCTGTCATTGAGCTTGTGAGAAAATGCGTAGCTGCCAAGAATGCGCACCAAAATTAGGTTGTTTTCACCTTTTGATTTTTTTTGTTCTTTCCTGCATGACCCATTTCTCTGGGCTGCAGAATCATGCGACGAGAGATCAGGAGTGACACAATCAGATCAGATCACAACATTCAAACATTCTCACCTTTATGGCAAAAAAAAGGACATATTGTGTGGGAGGATTATTAAGTAGGACTGAGGGGGGATGCAATGCTGCATTCTTCTAAATACATTTTCTACATTAAAGAGATTAAAAAAAGAAGTGCCATTTGCCTGCTATACTAATTTGAAAAATGTTGATTACATACTGTATATCATATATGATGTCAAGGCACATTTACAGTTGTTGTTGTTTAGGGCCTGCTCACATATCGTGTCTTTTGCGCGCTCAAGTTCATCTGAAAGAAAGACATCTCAACTTTTCAGAATGCCGCACAGTAGGTAACGTGACAAGAACCAACCGGAGCGCAACCGCCCTAGCGCTTTGGAAAAAGGAAAAAAAAACGCCCAGCGTTTTCTACACGTTTTTAGGCGCTATATGTGAATCCTATGGATTAAGCTTGTTTCCACCACAGAATGAAAAATAAAAAAGGTAATTGCGACTTTTTATCTCACAATTCTGACTTTTTTTCTCACAATTGCGAGTTTACATCTCGCAATTCTCACTTTATTTCTCAGAATTGCGAGATGTGAAGTCAGAATTGCGTGATAGTCACAATTGCATGTTATAAAGTCAGAATTGCGTGATATAAAGTCAGAATTGCATGATATAAAGTCAGAATTGCGAGATATAAAGTCAGAATTGCGTGATATAAAGTCAGAATTGCATGATATAAAGTCAGAATTGCGAGATATAAAGTCAGAATTGCATGATATAAAGTCCGAATTGCGAGATATAAAGTCAGAATTGCGAGATATAAAGTCAGAATTGCATGATATAAAGTCACAATTGCATGTTATAAAGTCAGAATTGCGTGATATAAAGTCAGAATTGCGAGATATAGTCAGAATTGCATGATATAAACTAAGTCACAATTGCATGTTATAAAGTCAGAATTACAAGATATAAAGTCAGAAATGAGAGATATAAAGTAAGAGTTGTGAGATATAAAGTCGAAATTGTGTTATAAAGTCAGAAATGAGAGATATAAAGTAAGAGTTGCGAGATATAAAGTTGCAATTGCGTGTTATAAAGTCAGAATTGTGAGATATAAACTATTCTGAGGGGGAAAAAAAAGTCTTTTTCCCCCTTAGAATTGGCCTGATAACTCGCAACTGCGAGTTTTCTCACAATTCTGAGAAAAGATGTCAGATGTTCGAGATAGAAACTCGCAATTATGTATTATAAAGTCGGAATTGCGAGATGTAAACTCGCAAACGTGAGAAAAAATGTCTTTACGCATTGCGTCTTTACGCAATTCTGACTTTATATCTCACAATTTTGAGATAAAGTCGCAATTTTTTTTTTTCAATTTTTTTTTATTTAGTGGCGGAAACAAGCTTCCATAGAATCCGGCCTTTATGCGATTGAGATTCATTTTGTGTTGCCATTGTGACTCCCTGAATGAAAACTGAATCATGAGATGCCTGGATTCCCACTTAGAGAAAAGTTTTTGATGGCCTTGAATTTACCAAGACCTTTTCACCGCACATGGGACCAATGCGCATGAGTTCCTCCGGCAGGTTCATCAGCCTGTGTCCTTTTGCTCAGTGAGGTTTAAAGGCGTATGAGCATGTATGAGGGAGCCACAGCTGGCTCCCAAGAGTTCTGACCCGTTCTGGTCAAGTGAAGCATAAACTGTGTCGGCTGCCCACAAACACGTAAGTGGGGGCGGCGGATCTGTTGTGTCCGACTGAGCGGCTTTGGTCACACCTGAGTCCATTCTGCAGGAACGGGTCAGTGGCTGAAACCGAACAGTCCAACTCTTTACTGACTGCTGTCTAAACTTGAAGTTAACATGAACCGGGAGACCCGATAGTGGGGAGGAGGGGGAATTCTTCTCAGTGGGGTTTAATTTTCGCAAATGAGCCTGAACGGTCTTTTGACAAACGCTACAAATCAACCTAGTCTGGTCATCTGCACACAATAACTCTTACGCACCATTCCATGTGGTGTAAATCAAGTCATTTTTCCCCTTCGGCAATAGAGATAAACCTTTGATTTGTGGCCTTTCCCAGTGCATATTATGAACAAAAAAAAAAGGCATCTTGAGAACCAAATCAAATGACTTCCTTCAAATCGGCTGATAAGCGCTTGATATGTCCACCTTATATTGTCTCAAAGGGACGATTAGCGATTTTCATAGCTAACCGTTTTGCTGCAACACAACGGGAAAAACATTGTTTTGCTCAATTCCGAGAACCGTGACATGTCAAAGCAAATGCCCTTAGACGTCGGCTAATAGCTTCCACATTACAAAACACATAACTCCACACAGCTAGCCTGAAGCTAGCAGCCTTAACGACAATGAAAAGGACTGTGAAATCTTTAGCACTGCTAAAAATCCTATTAGCGGTAATGCTAACATTATTACAACTACAATTACATCATTCAAAAAGGATGCATTGGATTTAAAGAGATGAATGTTAGGTGGAAGAAAGCGATGCCCTTGGGGATCGAGAGAGATGGGGGGCGTCTATTGTTTCACAGCCCATTATACATGTGGGTTTCATTAAGACAAAATAAAGAGACCAAGAACACTGTCTTTTGTACTTCTGAAGGGGGAACCATAATCCAGAACCAGGCCAGATATCAATTTAAAGTACATACCATGGAGATATTATCTAAATCGCTAACATGTTTACTGTCAAACATCTTCTCAAGAGGAATTACTCACTCAACACTTAGTTTTAACACAAAGACTAGCCTTTGGGGCCTGTAATTTACTCAGGCAAATAAATGGCACATTAATATTAAGTGTTTGGACTCAACCAATCCTGAACCCACAACAAAAAAAGAAACACGACAGAGCGTTTAACTAAACACACACACACAGCAGACCGTGACGGCCTTAAGACTCCAGCGTGTCCTGAGAACTGCTTCAAACGTGACGTCAACCACAGCCTCGAACAGCATGATGATGACAATAAAAGTGTCAGATGTAGTCAGACACACAGTTAATGAGGGAGAGATTTCCTACCTGTCGATGATGACGGGATCAGAGGGTGTCTCGTTTCGGTTCCCGCAACTCTTTTTGTCACAGCAACGACTAAAAAGATGAGAGAAAATATCTTTTAAAAAAAAAACGCATCATGAATAACATCAAGACATGTAGTATACAGACCATTTATTACCTGACTTTTTCTTATTATTTTAGGCTATTAAGGTTAAAGGAGTAGTTCACTTTTAAAAAACTTTTGCTGATAATTTACTCACCCCCATGTCATCCAAGATGTCCATGTCTTTCTTTCATCAGTCGAAAAGAAATTAAGGTTTTTGATGAAAACATTCCAGGATTTTTCTCCGTATAATGGACTTCAATGGGGTCCAAACGGTTCAAAGTCCAAATGAGAGTTTCAGTGCAAATTGCAAACTGTTCAAAGGGCTTTAAACGATTCCAGACGATGAATAAGGGTCTTATCAAGCGAAACGATCACCCATTTAATAAATAAATAACAAAGTTTATGTTTTATAAGTTCAAATGCTCGGCTTGCTCTGTTCTGTGATGCGCGTTCATGATTCTCCTGTTTGAACTTGTTCGTCAAATGAACAAATCTTTTCCCGAATCAATTTGTTCATTTTGTTCATTGAACAAACGTCATTTGGTTCATTCAAATGACGTTTGAATGAACCATCATTTGATGAATGAGTTTAAACAGGAGAGTCACGAACGTGCATCACAGAACAGAGCAAGGTGAGCATTTGTCCTTATAAAACTTAAACTTTGTTGTTGTTTTTTTTTTAATGAGCGATTGTTTCGTTTGATAAGACCCTTATTCATCATTTGGAATCGTTTAAAGCCCTTTAAACAGTTTGCAGTTTGCACTGAAACTCTCATTTGGACCTTGAACCGTTTGGTTCCCATTGAAGTCCATTATATGGAGAAAAATCCTGGAATGTTTTCATCAAAAACATTAATTTCTTTTTTTAAATGAGCGATTATTTCGCTTGATAAGACCCTTATTCATCGCCTAGAATCGTTTAAAGCTGCACTGAAACTCTCATTTGGACCTTGAACCGTTTGGACCCCATTCAAGTCCATTATATGGAGAAAAATCCTGGAATATTTTCGACTGAAGAAAGAAAAACATGGACATCTTGGATGACATGAGGGTGAGTAAATTATCAGCAAAACTACTCCTTTAACATAAGAACACGTTACGCATGTACAACGGGACTGCTTGCTAACGAGCCGGCCAAAGATTCGCATTTGCACAGGTGATGAAGGTCTAGCAGAAGGAGAAGAGGAGAGTGTGTGAGGGGCTACAGCGGCGGTTTGGAGACCACCGGCATCACATTTCTACCGCACAGATGGCAGTAGGACACTGAATAAGGGCTGGGGACAAAACTGTCACATGACACCCCTGGCATTGTCCTTCCCCCTTCAGTTTTTCTTCCTCCCACAACTCTCTCTTGCTTCCACCCTCTCGCCTTACGGTTTCTCTTGTTACCTCATTCCCGGCTCCCTATTTTCTCCAATGACACAGTTTTCAGATGTTCCAATAGACTTAAGCATTCATTCATGGACTACAAGATCGTATCTTAAGATGTATCATGCTTATTCATGAGGAGCCACGTGTGATTTATATAATACACTTCTTCAGGTATGCATGATGAATGTCTTTCTTTAGAAACTCATCATGAATAGAGGGCTAAAATCTCTCTTACTCTCTCTATCTACATCTCATATCTCTCTCGCCCCTCCTTCTGTAAGGCTTCCTCTCAACTAGGTCAGTGTCCTCCCAAAGGACTGGAACAAGGGATTGCAGTGCCTCTGTGTGTGTGTTTGTGAATCTATGTGTGTGTGTATTTATACAGTGCAGGAAGAAGATTTGTAGGAGCCTAATGATCAAATCCGGCAGCGCCCATGGGAGACACGGTTTAGCTCCTGATACACCGGACAAATTCGTAGATACACACTCAAAACAATTAAAGACAAATATTTTTAACTAGATTTTCCTATGCAAAATTCGAGTTTTTACAAAAAGCAAGAATGTTGTAGGTGGTTGCCAGGGTGTTGCTATGGGTAGTCAATGTGTCAATGACAAAGAAGTTATTCCCTTTGTTGGGTTTTGAAAAACGTTTACACCATTTTCAACAAAATTTAACGTAATGACCCTAAAATATCATGTGGTGTAACCATCATAACACTTTCCTAATCCATGAATGCATTATGTATACAAATATCATTTTCAAAATAAATAAATAAATATACACTCTAAAAATGTTGGGTTGTTTTAACCCAACTTTGGGTCAAATATGGACAAACCCAAATGTTGGGTTAAAATGTAATTAAAAAATGTAACCCAATGGCTGGGTTTGCCCATATTTGACCCAAAGTTGGGTTAAAACAACCCAGCATTTTTAGAGTATATATATATATATGTGTGTGTTTTATATAACCTTTTACCTTGAAAAACATATCATGAATTTTTTATCCATTAATATCACTGTTTTGAAGAGTTAGACTACACAAGATTTTACAACCTATTATTTTAACTTTGGTTTGACATTAAAAAAAAGTTCAAATTTGAATTTGATCCGATATTTTAAGAGAATTATTGAATTTGATATGGTCACAATGGTCTCTTAGCGTCCATGTTTCTGCATATCGGTTGCACTACGTGACTTTAATATTTTTTTATGCATATTAATAAGTATTGTAGCAGTTCTGTACTTAGTGCTCATCATAGAAGAGGTTTAATATACTCTTTAAAAAATTAATAGAACGTGTGTGACATCACTGGCCCTAATATAACATTGCTACACTCTAAACAATGCTAGGTTGTTTCAACCCAAATTTGGGTCAGATATGGACAAAACCAAATGTTAGGTTAAAAAAGCAATTTAAAATTGTAACCCAACTTCAACTTTCACTTTCAACTGTACATTTTTTAATTGCATTTTTAACCCAACATTTGGGTTTGTCCATATTTGACCCAAATTTGGGTTGAAACAATGTATGTAGTTGCTATAAAACGTGATTTATTTAAGGTCAGTAGCTCAAACAGTGTACTTACATGTTAAATTGTACTTACAACCCTAAATATGAAAAAGAATAAACATTTGCTTTAGCAAGCACAACTACAGTAATTATAAGACAAGCCTACATTAGCTTATTAGGAGGTGGAGAAGGTTATAATCTTTTTCCTGATCCTCTTCAAGACCGTCCCGCAGGACACCCGAAGGAAATCGCATCTTAGATCTTAACGCTTCCTTCCTGATGCGGCTTTTGAAGCGATGTCTAAACGGGCTCGTGTAATTAGCAGGATGTAGTCGACTCTTTCAACGATGGAGCGTGTCTATCCGACGCCTGAAACATATGTTTCCTTTCCGTGATTTCTTTGATTCATGACACTGGATTTGTGTTATGACAACTTTAGTCTTTAGAAGAACGATTTTGGCCAGTTTCGCGACAAACAACAGCCTGAAACACGATTTTTTTTCCTCCCCCCCCCCCCTAGTTTGTTAAAATGATAGGAATAAGCACTTTTGTCCCGCACTTGCAAGCTGGCATGGCACCATATGGCTAATGGTGGTGCGTGGCAATTAGTGGAGCTGATTAATGGTGAACAGCCTAATTTTCTGCTTATAATTGCGGCAGCGTTTGAAGGTACACATACAGCCTATCGCACGCACACATACACGATGGCATATCAATGCTGATTTGGCATGTGGGGGGATGAGGACCACATCGGTTTGAATATACATAAGCTGTCAATTCTAAAAGTTAAAAAAGGGTGCTTTTTCCTTAATTTTAAAAGTGCCTACACTCTCAGAAAAAAGGTACAAAAGCTGTCACTGGGGCTGTACCCTTTCAAAAGGTACACTTTTGTACCCAAAGGCTGCTTATTGGTACCTTAGTGGTACATATTAGCACCTAAAATGTACATATTAACACCTAAAATGTACATATTACCACCTTAAATGTACATACTAGCACCTAAACTGTACATATTAACACTTAAAATGTACATATTACCACCTAAAATGTCCATATTACCATCTAAAATGTACATACTAGCACCTAAAACGTACATAATAGCTCCTAAAATGTACATATCAGCACCTAAAATGTACATATCAGCGCCTAAAATGTACATATTAACACTTAAAATGTACATATCAGCGCCTAAAATGTACATATTAACACTTAAAATGTACATATTAGCATCTAAAATGGACAAAAGTTTACCTTTTGAAAAGGTACAGACCCAGTGACAGCTTTTGTACCTTTTTTTCTGAGAGTTTATACGCCATCTTTAAGTTGCTGGTAAAACCTGGCATATATTTCATGGACGCCACGTGAGCCAGGGCACATTTGTTAGTGGGCCAGACTGAAATTTCAGATTGAGTAATGAGTTTCTGCTTGTCCTAATTAACCAGGCATCAGGGTGATATTCATGAGGGGGGGTGGGGGTTACAAGGGTGGGCGGCACAGTTAAAATACCACTAAAAATAGGCACGAGTCGATCATCACAACCTACTTTTAAGCAAATTCATCTTTGGATGTTAATTAAATACATTGCATTTGATAGAAAAAAAGTCATCTCCTACTTGTTTTTTTGGCTCTGTTCTTCACTAGGGGTTTGACCTGAATAGTATTAATATGAAATGAGTTTCTATTTAATATAGTTTTTTGGTAACGTACGACTCAATACCCGTAAAAGCAAATAAAACTGAAACGGATTATTGCACTAGAGCGAACTGGATAATGTTCTAACAAGGGGACGGAAAAAAGGACTTGGTTTCTATTATGCATGGCCCCGCCTACAGCGAAATCTGATTGGTTCATCACAGCTGAATATTAAATACTTCACGAATTCCAAATCTAAAGCTGCATCTGAAAGGCGCTACATTTGAATAAGATCTTTTTTGAGATCTTTTTTTTATATCCAGATGATGTAGTATGTAAAAACAAAATGTTTTCGAGATTTGTCATCTCAACATTTTTTCTTTTGTCAAATCAACTTAAATAATTTATTTAGTTCAGATAACTTATTATTTTGAGTTTCTGATGATTAAATCTATCTCCTTCATTGTATTAACTCACTTTTTCCAGTTCAATCAACTTAAAATTTTAAGGGAACCAGATTAGGCTACTTAATTTTTTAACTTAAACCAACAATATTTTTTTACAGTAGTGGCCATCTCGTGGCCTCATGGGACAGTAAAGTTTGCATCAGATGCACATTTCCAAATCTCTTTGGAAGTCATCCAGGTACTTTTCATCTACTGTTTTGAATACTGTGAATTCAGACATAGTACTCTTTTCACATGCTGTTTTTTGTATGCTATAGTAGAGAAGTATGCACATTCGGACGGACCCTGTTCGAATTCGTTCATCAAAATGAAGGCAAGGCAAGTTTATTTATATAGCACATTTCATACACAGTGGCAATTCAAAGTGCTTTACATGGAAGAAATTAAAATAATCAAAAGAAATCAGAATAATTAAAACAGTTTAGAATAAAAAAACACATAATAATAAAATAAAATACAGTAAATAATTAAAAGAATTTAGAATCAAGAATAATTGAATGAACAATGAACGAATCTTTTTCCGAGTAAATTCGCTTGTTTCGTTCGTTGAATGAACCAAATGATTCAAAAAAATATTTGTTCATTTTAATGAACAAGTTCGAACAGGAGAGTCATGAACGTGCTTCGTGGTACAGAGCATGAAACTTAAACTTTGCTATTTACTTATTAAATGAGCGATCGTTTCGCTTGATAAGACCCTTATTCATCGTCTGGAATCGTTTAAAGCCCTTTGAACAGTTTGCACTGATAGTGTCTTTTGGACTTTGAACCGTTTGGACCCCATTGAAGTCCATTATATGGAGAAAAATACTGGAATGTCTCATCAAAAACCTTAATTTCTTTTCGACTGAAGAAAGAAAGACAGACATCTTGGATGACATGGGGGTGAGTAAATTATCAGCAAGTTTTTTGAAAAGTGAACTACTCCTTTAAAATCATTTTGGGGTCTTATATGGACTGAATCGTTCATGACACCCTCCATATCTTATATTTTCAAAAGGAAATATCAGTCCTAAGAAAACAAATTGTCATTCAATTTGATGCATTTTTAAATTATCATATATGCTCTAGTTTACTGCGATTGCACTATGACCTGCAGCATTTTTAGCATGGACGGACAAACTATTTGTAAATGTGGTGCATCGCACCTGGATAGGACAAAGTGTAATGGAAAAAGCCTCACCTGCACATGATTTCATGAGTCAGGAGAACGCGGCACATCTCCGGGTTCTTATCTTGACCTTCATAGATGATGGCCTTCGAACAGAGAGAAGGAGAAAAAAGTCAGTTTGGACTCACAGAAGGTTTTTTTTAACATTTTAGGCAATCAAAATTAAATGAAGCAGATGAAGCAGTTTCAAAAGATATGTTACAGGAAGTTGACCATCTAACATTCACACTTAACTTCAACTATGAAGTCACAGAAGCCAATTTGACTTGAGAAACACACTGAGAGGAGGCGTAATTCTGCCGTTAAAGCATGTTGGCCTGGTCGTATTTAATAAATATCAGCATGTGTCGTGGGGAATCGTCTAAGCTGTTCCAATAGGCTATTTCAGGACAGACTGTCCACGGCTCTGGCTCCACACAGGACTTTGGCTCATTAAGTAAAGGAAAACAGAAGGTGAGAAATGAAGGTGCTCCAATAAGAAGAGCTCATTGTTTTACTTCTAGCTCAGGTAATCATTCTCTCTACAGGGCACGGGGCTGAGGTTGGGGTAACATGTGGTAGAGGATGGGATGTACAATAACAACGGCTCAGAGCGGTTTGAAGGATGGGTAACAAGCCGAAGAACACCTGTTGTAGGTGGAGGAGATGATGAGGAACATAAGTGATTGGTCGCTCAGATTCTAACTAGCGGGAGAGATCAAAACAGTGACAGTCGATGAGAAAACATTTGTCAAAAATAATAAAATTCTTCGCAACCAATTTTACTTGTATAATACAGTGTGTGTGAAACATGATATTTAACAAGATTATTTTTGTTAGAATTTAAATCTCACGATTGCAAGAAATGAAGTCAGAATTGTGAGAAATAAAGTCGCAATTGCGAGATATAAAGTCGTAATTCTGAGAAATAAAGTCGCACTCAAAATTCTGACATCTTTTCTCAGAATTGTGAGATATAAAGTCGCAATTGCAACTTTACAAAACTCAATTTCAACATTAAACCATGCATTTCTGACTTCATAACACGCATTTGCGACTATATCTCGCAATTCTGACTTTATATCACACAATTGCAACTTCACATCACACAATTCTGACTTTATATCTCGCAATTCTAAGATAAAAAGTGGCAATTGCGACTTTTTTATTTTTCATTCTGTTGCGGAAAGCTTCCATAGATAATCGATATGTGTGAAATATCTGTGATACACCCCCGTGCCGGAGATATTGTCAAAACAAACATCAGCTATCAATATCAAGATGTTTAGCATTTGCAATTTATACTAAATTATTATTAGTATTATTGTAAAATCATTAGGGAAGGCTAATTTTATAATTAAATTAATCTGCTATTATAATTAATTTGTCAAGCAATAATCTCACAGCACACTGCACGGCTAGCTGAAAATCGTCCAGACCCGTAAAAGTTCGAATTCAGCTCAAAATTGGATGAAAATCTCAGTGTGTGCCCGCCTCGGATTTTGATTTTCTGCGTTTTTCGCATCCGTAGCAATCAGTTTGAAAGGTGTTTCAATGTGTTTTGACAAATCAGAGCCACTGAATCAAAAATAAGAAAAAACGCATACAAAAATTTCTGACTCAGTGTCAATGGCCTTTAAACAAACTGTTTTTAGTGAGTTAAGCATGTAGTGACTCATGTATTTCGGTACACAAGCAAATATGTCTTATCAGCCGGTTATTTTTATTGTAGCAAAGCATTATCAGATTCATCACAAGTCTTTAGAGCCTTTACCTTTAAGTGATTCAAACACTAGCAGCGCAACAAAGTCCGATCCCCCTGAGCAAACGACTCTCGTGAAATACAAACATGGGGCAGTTCATTTAATGATTCACTCAAATAGGGCTTGGGCGCCGTGTTGCATTCTGGGATGTGGCGGCCATGTTGACAGCTTCGCAAATGTAAACATACCAGCAAGTCAAACGAAGAGAAGCAGCTGAGTTGGGAAAAAGAAAATAAAAAAGATTTTAAAATCCATAAAAGGACGCTGAACTTACCGGGATACGTTTAATAGGGAAACCAGGGAACGGTATGTGGATAAAATGGCACTTTTAACAGGTTGGATCCATTTGAAATTTCCAATAAACAGTGGGAGCACAGTTACGCTAACTTAATCCGGACAACGGTAAACTGCGCTCCACCGCTGCTAATTTAGTAACAGTTAGGTTAGCTATAGTGCTAACAATCATTCACTCATGTAACATACTTTTTACTATGTGTTTCAAAAGTGTACTTAGTAACATTAACTGTAAGTAAAACTTAAGTTAAAAAGCAAAAGCAAAACGATGCTTAAAAGCAAGAGGGTAACGTAATAGTAAAATGGGAAGACAGCGGGAAAAGGAGCTCACGTATGTGAGAAACCCGGAAACGTGCGGGTTGACAGCTAACTACACTTTTGAAACACATAGTTAAAAGTACATGTGTGAATGAGTGTTACCACTAATAGTTACTAAACTAGCAGCTGAGTGGAGCGCATCTTAACGTAACTTACCTCTGTCCGGATTACTGTGTTCCCACTCCACTGTTTGCTGACTCTTTTGTTGGAAATTTAATACGGATCCGAACCGTTAATTATAGTGCCGGTTTAGTCCACATACCGGTCACTGGCTTCCCTATTTAACACATCCCGGTAAATAACACAACCTTTTAGGGATTTTTAACATCTTTTTTCTTTTCTTTATTCCAACTCCGCTGCTTCTCCTCGTTCGACTTGCTGGTATGGTATGTTTACATGCACGAAGCTGCCAAAATGGCCGCCACGCCATTAATGACGTCATGACGCCCAAACCGTACGCGTCCAATCGCCCGCCCACAGTGGTTGTTGCCAAATATTCATTTCCGGGGATCAACACCCACTAATAAACGGTTACCTTTAAATTTTTTCTTTGTCTACAATTTAATTATTATTAGGGTGTGTCTGTTCAGACTCTGTTGCGAGTGTGTTTAATCTGTTTTGTTTTTTTCAACATATACACACACAGTATTTAATCATCAAAGATGCACGCGATTACATTCGGAAACAGACAAGCTATGTTTACAAATGCCCCAAGCAAAGATATCCCCTCAATTTTATAAACTTTTATAATTTTTTTAAGATAGCCTATATAACAACTGCAAAGCATCTAATTTGTAAACAAAATTATTTACGCACTAAATCCAGCATAAACTCCGGCACAATTTGCATATTTTTAAAATCTCAAAACAGATGTCACATCACGAACCACACATCGTTTTTCGCTTGATATTTGCCTAAAGTCAAGAACTGGCCAACCTTTTTGACGCTTTCATTCGCTCTCAACGCCTTCTTCTCCGGTCGCTGTCAATCCCATAATGCAATGCGCGAGCGTGAAGCTCGACTTCCATAGATAATGATGCAGTTGTAATGCTGCGTTCTAGGCAAGGGAGTACATCGATCTAGTACGTCTAGTTCACTGGTGGGACAGTAAAGGGTTTGACTGCCGTTCCAGTGCACTTTCACGGGTAGATAAGGTTGGAAAAACACAAGTTACAGGTTGCTAGGAACGCAGAATTAGTTAGCTGTTGTTTCTAAGCGAGACTTTCACCTTCACTTTCACATCTGTCCTGTAATCTTATACATTTAAGACGTAGGCTATTATGTATGATCTACATATTTTTCACACCATGATACCTTACTATGACTTATGGAAGCTTGTTTCCGCCATAAATTGAAAAATATAAAAGGTAATTGCGACTTTTTTCTCACAATTGCGAGTTTACTTCTCGCAATCCTGACATTATTTATCAGAATTGCGAGATATAAAGTCAGAATTGCGTGATATAAAGTCGCAATTGCGAGTTATAAAGTCAGAATTGCGAGTTATAAAGTCAGAATTGCTTGATATAAAGTCGCAATTGCGTGATATAAAGTCAGAATTCTGAGATATAATGTCAGAATTGTGAGATTTAAACTAGTATTTTTTTCGCCTTAGAATTGGCCTGAGAAGTCGCAATTGCGAGTTTATATCTCACAATTCTGAGAAAAGATGTCTTTCGACATATAAACTCGCAATTATGTGTTAGAAAGTCAGAATTGTGAGATAAAAAGTCTTTTTTTCTCAGAATTGCGACTTTATATCACGCAATTCTGACTTTATATCTCGCAATTCTGACTTTATCTCGCAATTCTGACTTTATTTCTCATATAAACTAATATAAACTTGCAATTGTGAGAAAAAAGTCAGAATTGTGAGATAAAAAATTAACAATTTATTTTATTTTTTTACTCAGTGGCGGAAACAAGCTTCCATAATGACTAGCCTACACTTCAGTATGAAAATGATAATGTAAACTTTGCCTTATGCTAGTGATGTCGTACAACATACAGAATAACGATAGCACTGATAAAAGTTTCTTTACTTGATTCATCTGGGAACCTGATAACTGATGTTAGCAATGAAATGGTAAAAATAATAACGAAAAACATAAAGCTATTATTCATTTTACATTGATGTCATGTCAGCAAATCCCTTCAATTCACTCTGATGTTTTCTTTCATTTTTGATTCTCTCACTCATGGGTAAAAATGTGAAGTGCCTATGCGTTCACTGGCAAACTCCCTCCGCTAGCATATGATGTGCCAAAGCATCGGTGGCGTGTGGCACAGGGGCGGTAGGGGGAGGCAGGAGGCTGGAGGAGGTGGGTGCGAGAGAGCAGTTGGGATGCCAGACTGGAGCACGGTGCACCATCTGGTACGGCCCCCCATTTTTCTCTCAAATTTTCTCGGCTTTGCTCTCACCCCTCCTTAACGCAAAACACAGCCCTGCCAGGCTGGCAAAGCCTCCTGTTGGACATGGGATGCCATTCCGAACGGTGCCGCGTTTGACTTCGCCAAGCGTGTCACCTTGCTAAGATTCTGGGATCTCGTTCGTAGGCATACCGACTGGCAGCAAATCTGTCCCGTTACGCACAGTCATTACTCTCTGCCATGTAACGGAGGTGTAATTCAGCGAGCCTGTCCAGCATAAAAAAAAATTGGTCACATTGACCTTAACAAAAAAAACGGGAGCGAAGTTATATACCAAGAAAAGGGTAATGTGACAGAAGAAATATCCAGAGATAGACGATACATCGGCTCATTGTTTGATGCCTTTCAGATGTACTTTACATTACACAAAGGCACTGAGAGCGATATTGTTACAGCCGGTGCTGGATTTGGCAAGCTCGGAGCATTTGTTCAGATGGTTTTCTTTCACTTTGAGGGAATGGGGGCCAAGGTCTTCTAGAAGTACACAGCATGCATCACTGTCTGCTATAGAGACCTGCTTCAAATTTCTAACTTTAAACACCAAATCTATCTTAGCCCGATCCGGCCGAGGTACTTGCACTTGCCGTATATAGTGCCTTAATGGCATAATGTGATATTCCTGATATGATGTAAAATATAATTTGGGTTCCATCCAATAAAGTCACCATGTACTCAATTTAGTCTTTTTACTTTCTTAAAGCTACACTGTGTAACTCACAATTAGAAACAATTAGTTCTTTTAAAATATATATGTGCTCATTAATGTATATTTACTTCGTTCAAGTACTAAAGTATTCTCGTGAGTGTATAATATGCCATTGAAAATACATACGGGTAATGTCGGTCGCCATGTTGCCCTTCCATCTTGAAAGTACATTAGCCAAAGAGGGACATACCCGTTAATTCAAGCTTCGCCTTTCGCGTTTACGTTTGAGTTGGACGAGGTCGAACTGGACGCCATGTTGATCTTGGGCTACATTGGCCACCGTAGGAGTTAAAACGAAATCGGAATTGAGAGGAACAGAAACTAATATTCACTGGATGCTCATATACATTTCACCACTAGATGGGGGTAAAAATCACACGGTGTAGCTTTAATGCGCATTCCTACTTTTTAACAAAAGGAAAGCCTTCAAAAGTATGTAGTGTAACTGAAATCTATAGATGCAAATAGATAAATGTAATCAAATAAATAATTAAAGGTGTAGTTTTCTTTACACTAGTCTTAAAGGTGCTGTATGCATTTTTTAGCGGCCTCTATCGGTGATGTTTCAGATTGCAACCAATTTAGACAGTAGATCTAGTGCATAAAATAAAAGTTACATCCTAAAGCACCGACTTTTTGTTTTCCTGGAACAGTCGTTTGTGTTCATTTTCATGTCTCATATTATAGTTTAACTTGCCATTTCATTACAGTTTACCATTATTTCAGCATATCTGAAAACTTGTAATTTATCACAATAAAATTACAATCTGCCGATGATTTTCACGGATGTGTTTTCGTATAGGGCTGTCAAACGATTAATCGCATTCAAAATAAAAGTTTTTGTTTACGTAATATATGTGGGCGTAGTGTGTATAATTATTTTGCATATATAAATACACACACACATGCATGAATATATTTAAGAAAATTCTGAAAGTATATACTTTATATATATTTATACATAATTAATATTATGTATAAATATAAATATTTGATATATTAAGAACTCATTCTTCTTAAATATATACATGCATGTGTCTGTATTTATATATACAAAATAATTATACACACTACACCCACATATATTATGTAAACACAAACTTTTATTTTGAATGCGATTAATCGCGATTAATCGTTTGACAGCCCTATTTTCGTATAAAAAAGCATTCATTTTAGAATAAAAGTTACATTTAGCACCTATAATGAAGACATGTTACGGAAGCAAAATAGTCTAAAATCTTAAAATAGACCAGTGCATGCAAAAACAATGACTTTGCCTGTAGTGTCGCAAATTCCTAGTCATACAAATGGAAATGAATCATAAAGATAAATAGTCTTTGTATACTCTTTAAGTGCCATCTTGATAACTTTAAAAACGTCGGCTTCTTTTATTAAGATCAAAGTACAGGAAGTGCCGTGATAAACACATGTAGGAAATAGTTTCGTTTTGATTTCGAAAGAGCGCCGAATGTGCAAAGGTGCCGTGTTAAAAATTACCCTATGTTAATGTTACAAGCGTGATATTTAGGGCGTTTTTAAGGGCACGTTAATAAGCATTCAACGTTCAAATGCCTTGTGATACATATTTCATCTCGCCAAGCACACTTTTCATATTTCATCCAGCGTTTTCCTCAACGGCTTTGATGTGACGCCTGAAATCGAAGGCAAGTAAACAAGACGCTATAAATACATGGAAACCTACTTCCTACACAGTTGGCATCATCTGTTAGCATGCCATTAAGAACACGGCTGCTTTTTTTTTTCCCAGGCCACTGCACTACCTTTAAAGAGGTGCTGTCTTGGCAGTGATTTCACTCTTTGTTCTCCCACACACACACACACAGAAGCGTTCGCATTCACGAATAAGTATCCCACCCCACCCCTGATCAGCTGTTCAGACATAAAGCCTGAGAAACAAGAGAAGAGGAAGATAGAGAGCAAGTGTTGGGCAGGCAGACAGACAGGATAATAGACCAAGGGTTTCTAGAGACCGCTAACAGACATCTGAGAGACTTCTAGACGGTGCAAGAGTTTGAGCCGGAGACGAGGGAATAAAACAAGGCCGGAGTTGAGGAGTAGAACGGTTAAAAGGATTGAACAAGCTCTTAAAAAATAAAGGTTCACGAAACGTAATCGTCTTGTCAAGCCAATCCCAACGCAATTTGGAAAGGAGGTGTGGTCTAATTCAGCGGCTAAGTTTAGCTCAAGCGAAACAGCTAACGTCTCTTACGGCATATTAAAGACATAAACAACCCAGGAGGTAATGAGAGAGGAAAAGGAAAAGAAGGAGGAACGTGGGAGGTCTGCTGTCTGTGCGCTAGCGCGATGTGTTGTTGCTGAAGCTGCTGATCACAGATTTAACTGTCAAACACACCTAAGAGCCTCAAACATCCTTGATTCTCACTTTTGCATCCCATTACGAGCAACAAACCCAGTACAACAGAGTGATTCTTTCCTGCTAAAGTCGAACATTTATGCTGACGTAGTTCACTTTTATAAAACTTTTGCTGATAATTTACTCACCCCCATGTCATCCAAGATGTCCACGTCTTTCTTTCTTCAGTCGAAAAGAAATTAAGGTTTTTGATGAAAACATTCCAGGATTTTTCTCCATATAATGGACTTCAATGGGAACCAAATGGTTAAAGGTCCAAAAGACAGTTTCAGTACAAACTGCAATCTGTTCAAAGGGCTTTAAATGATTCCAGACGATGAATAAGGGTCTTATCAAGCGAAACAATCAATCGTTTTAAAAAATAAATTACAAAGTTTAAGTTTTATAAGCTCAAATGCTCGACTTGCTCTGTTCTGCGATGCACATTCGTGACTCTTCTGTTCAAACTTGTTCAAATCAAAATGAACGAATCTTTTTCTGAGTCATTTGGTTCAATCGATCAACGAATTGGCTCAGAAAAAGATTTGTTCATTTTGATGAACAGGAGAGCCACACAGAACAGAGCAAGGAAAACATTTGAGACAAACATAAAACATAAACTTTGTTAATTATTTTTTAAATGAGTGATCTTTTTGCTTGATAAGACCCTTATTCATCGGCTGGAATCGTTTAAAGCCCTTTGAACAGTTTGCAGTTTGCACTGAAACTCTCTTTTGGACCTTGAACCGTTTGGACCCCATTGAAGTCCATTATATGGAGAAAAATCCTGGAATGTTTTCATCAAAAACCTTAATTTCTTTTCGACTGAAGAAAGAAAGACATGGACATCTTGGATGACATGGGGGTGAGTAAATTATCAGCAAAAGCTTTTTTAAAAAGTGAACTACTCCTTTAACTGGTATAACGCATGTTATTGTTTTTTAAATTAGCATGCCAAAATCTGTGGAGTATTCTTCCCTTAACTCCCTTAACTCAACTATTCCAGGATAAATATAACTCTATCAGCAGCATCTGTGCCATGAAAAACTCAACATGTGAGATGCTAACCGCTAGGCCACTGCTACGACAACAAATGCAGTAAATTAGCAATATTGTCTGCTCAACATGTGAGAATCTGAACACATATGCTAACTGCCACTGCTACAACAACACAAATGCAGTATAATGTCTGAAATCTATAACTCTGAGATGTTTACCATATCTCCTGAATCTAATCATTTGACTGTGACAGTAACTACCAAAATAACAAGCGTCTTGAGCAGTTGCAACAGTAAATCAGTCTCGCCACAGAATAATAAGCTCTGCGACCGCTCTGAGAGCACTAACAGCAAATCTGGACACTAATTACAGTCCAAGCTAAAGCTGTTTTTGCTGTTTTTGCCACCGTAACATAAACAGAGTGGTCGCCCGTAAGTGTTTCAGTCGTGCTAGCGTTGCACAAGCCTCTGTGATTAGCATTTGTTCCCACAGTCACTTAGAAAGTAATAGTCTCGCTAACAAATTGGATTCAAGCTGCAGTCACATTTCCGCAGGCGGTAATTTCCCCAACAGGTTCGAGTTGCTCGTGCGGATTCATCCAACGGGAAACTGATTGGTTTGACAGTGACTTCAATGTGAGCTTCATGCATCACTACTATTGGACTTTTTTTTTTTTTTGGAAAATATTTTTTTTTTTGCAATTCAAGAACGCTTTGGAATATAGACGCAAGATTGGTCTCGTTTTAAAGAAGAAATTTGGCAGATTTTTGAAAATGGAAATGTACAATGTAAAAAAATAATTATTCATATTTTGTATAAAATAAATATTTTCAAAACCTGGGCTACTCTAAAAATCTGAACAATGTGTTTATATCTCGAAAAAATGAGCTTTCAGTGAGATTTTGTTTGGGCGCAGTACCGAACGCTTCCACTAGGGCACAACCAGACTCCATTACTGCCCATATAAGGGCGCCTCCATTTCCATGTGTGTTTTGAGTGATCTGAACCATTATTTCCACAATTTTCATACAATTTATGAAGTAGAGATCCTATTCAGAAGTAGTATGGGAAGTTTGGCAGATTTTGATATGAATTCAATCTCTAAGAAACACATACAAAGAACACGCATGTGCGTTATAGCTACCTGCCACATCACAAATGGTAAATTTTAGGGCTGTCAAACGATCAATCGCGATTAATCGCATCCAAAATAAAAGTTTGTGTTTACGTAATATATGTGGGTGTACTGTGTATGTTTATAAATACACACACATGCATGAATATTTAAGAAAAAAATATTATTTATATATAAAATATTTATATATAAATTATATATAAATCTATATACAGTATATACATGGACATATTTCTTAAATATATACAAGCATGGGTGTGCATTTATATATATAAAATAATTATACACAGTGCACCCATATATATTATGTAAACACAAACTTTTATTTTGGATGCGATTAATCGCGATTGATCATTTGACAGCCCAAGTAAATTTATTATTTTTTCTTTATATTTATAACATTTTCAGACCTTTTTCTAACACAATTGAATGGATGCAATCTTTGAAAAAAACAGGTTTCTACCTTTTTTTCATGATTTTTCATGTTCATCACTATTTCAAAATAAAGGTCTGAACACGCCACTTTAAAAAAAAAAATGTTGGTTTAACTTAAAAAAGTAAGTAACCTGGATGCCGTAAAATTTTAAGTTGATTGAACTGGAAAAAGTGAGTTAATACAATGAAGGAGAATAATTTAATCATCAGAAACTCAAAATAATAAGTTATCTGAACTAAATAAATTATTTAAGTTGTTTTGACAAAAGAAAAAATGTTATGATAACAAATCTTAAAAATATTTTTTTTACAGTGTAGGAGTAAGAAAATATTATAAAAATAAGAAAATTGACGAATTGTGGCTCCTCTGTGATTTATTTTGAAAATCATAGAGATTGTAAGCTTTCAAATGATATATAGTTTGTCGATATTACTTAAGATATTATTGTTTTAAAAATATAAGGGCAAGCGTCCCACCTGTGGGGTTAACAAGTCAACTCACTCCACAACCTAATAACTCGGCTGATGGGGATATAGAGCATCGCAAATAATTACTCAGGTCGTCCGTAACCCAATAACCAGTAATAGTATCATCTGCACTCCCTTCTCAAGAGCACACACTCTTCAAGCTTGTTTTAAGCCCGAGCCACAACATGGGCTGAGACACCTGTAGCTGTCCTGTGGTCAGCCAGTCTCCAGGTCTCATTTCAACATCTCAACAGGTCTGACTGCCCCTGAGCCAAACCACATCTGATCCCTCTCTCTCTCGCTCTCATTCACCTGAGGAAATCAAAGATGTGCCGACTGAACTGTGCGCGCTGTAAATAAATCACTCGCAGAGGTGATTCCTGAGGTAACTAGCCGTCTCGTTGTTGGCGGAGAGTGAGATTTGATATCCTCCGACTGCCGTTACACATGCTTTAAGTGTAGTTCTAAGCGGATCCCTTTAGTGAGTGATTTAACCATAGGTTGTCTTCACATCTGAAAGTTTACAAGCAGCAAAAGGGGGATCGCAATCTCATTCCTTGTGACTTCTATTACACCTGCACACACAAAAAAATAACGAATACAAGTGCTAAATATATTCCGAGAAGACTGACATGAAAACTGCCGGCAAACAACTACAAAAGATGTGCGAGGGGGAAGCCGAGGTGATTATTTTTTAACTTGACACTGATAAACAGCGCTCTAGCGACACTTCGCTCAAAAGTGTCGTGTCCTCCCACGAAGTGCAGCAAAGCAGATAGTTAAGAAACAACAGCTCTTCTTCCTACTGCCAGACTAGTGCTGTCACAGTAGCAGCGACTGGGGTTTAATGCACTTTGATGTTCCCCACAACGCAACTCACGCGGGTGGGAGAGAGAGAGAGAGATGCCGCCCGCAGGTGAGTTAGCGGCCGCTAGCGAAGTGTAAATGGAGCCTTTCTCGGTTTGTTAACACAGGGAGACGTTTAATAGACGCTCTTTGACAAAAGCTAATCGCTAATTCCCATGACGCGCTAATTACGGCCGCGACTATCCGGGCCACACATGTGATAGATAGAATCAAACAGGAAACAGGAAACAGGCAACACTAATAATGTAGATCTGCCATGTTGAGCATAGAAACGAAACAACCCAGAGTTCAGGAGGCAGCCGAGCGTGACGTCTGAAACACACCAACGGGCAACACAAACACGTACAAGAGGCCATGAGGAATGGATATGTGAGATAACTGGGAAATTGCTGTTATGTTAAAGGGATAGTTCACCCAAAAAATGAAAATTATGTCATCATTAACTCGCCCTTATGTTGTTCCAAACCTGTTTGAGTTTCTTTCTACTGTTGAATTAAAAGGAAGGTATGTTGGTAACCAGATGGTTGATGGACCCCATTGACTTCCATTGTGTGTTTAAGTCAATGGGGTCCATCAACTGTCTGGTTAGTAAAATTCTTCAAAATATCTTCACCACTGTATAAAATTATATTATCAATTAGATATGAAAACATATGGTTTCACATTAAAATAAGTCAAGCAATTTTTTTTCAACCTTTGTTTATAATTTATACAAGATTCAACTCGTTTTTTAACGCTAAAATTGTAAATGTAGGTTGATTTATTTTTTAAAAATACTTTCCTTGATCTGAGCGGTACAAGACTTGGCTACTTTTCCTAAGTTTGCCTCCTGAACACACTTTTTTTTTTACTCAATTCTACAATGTTAAGTGGGTGAAAAAACAAACTCCTTAATCTTGTATTTGGGTCAAAAATGGGCACCCATAGAAATGAATGGGAAAAACTGTAATTTAGAGCATTCTAAAATAAGCCCAAATAAGACACCAGGTGATGGCAAAGTCACTTCATCTTTAGGTTTTAGCTCTAAGAACTTATTGGAATGATATTTTAATGTGGTTAATAAAAAAACATAATAAGCATAATTTACATAGATAATATGGTACTTTTTGAAGTAAATAAATTCAAAAATACCCCCAAAATTAAAAAAAAAACACCATAAATGGATAGAGAAAACTTTATCGAAGACAGGGATATAACATTTATAATAAATAAAAATTAGGATTACACCTGACACCTGCGCACATTTGTCCACGATTACAGGATTAAGTGCTATAAAGTCTATACGGTTTGAGGGCTACGTCAGTGATGACAAAATTTTCATTTTAAGTGAACTATCCCTTTAACAAAACGCTTTTTCAAAGTTATCTCAAAACGCTATCATGATGCATCGTTCATGGGACGTCTTTTTTTCTAAAACTAATTTTTTTAAATGCCACGAATGTTTAGGGAACATTCAAAAGCAATGTTCCCATAATGTTTATAAGGAATGTTCCCTTCATGTATGATATTTTTTAAATATATATATAAAAAAACATTCATACACTCTAAACAATGCTGGGTTGTTTTAACCCCAAATTGGGTAAAATATGGACAAACCCAAATGTTGGGTTAAAAAAAATCTAATTTAAAATTTTAACTTTCACTTTCAACTGTACATTACATTTTTAACCCAACATTTGTGGGTCATCCATATTTGACCCAAATTTGGGTTGTAACAACCCAGTGTAATAGTGTACTTTTTGCATGGGGGGTCGAAAAGACAAAACAAGGGGCCGCAAACTGACAAGAAAAATCCAAAGCAAACAAGGCTCCCCTAAAAATACACACTAACGCTCACAGTTAAACACTAAACAAACTTCCAACCGAGAAAAAAAAGAGGCCACATGATGCCGTTCTCACTATATGGGCATGTGAAACTGTGACACTGCCCCTGGGAGATGCGCACGCACGTACACTACGCTGCAGTTCGACCTTTAGCATGTCCTGATGCCCCAACATGTATGAATTAGCCTCTGGTGACATGCGCAGATGGTGCTGTGCGGGACGAGATGAACCCTTACCTGTTTAGTCATGGAGTCAATTAGTCTTACATAAAAATCCTGCTCTGTTCTGATGCCTGGAACACAGAGAAATGTGACGTCAGCATGTGCTTTTCCACAAAAACACATTCACAATCATTATCGTAACACTTGTAACATATGTAACATGTACTAAATGATGCATAATTACATGCAACTAACCCTCAACCAAATCCTAACCCTATAAACGTTAATTAATATTACTCAGTACTTGTAAATGAGACCTTAAAATAAAGTGTAACCTCATCATCTATAAAATGCTATTAGACTAATATGCCATGTTACACTGCATTCTTGAAATAACACAAGCACATTTTGGCAGCTTAATTGTATTAATCTTGGCATAAATTAGCAACACATAAACGTTTTAGTGCCATATTTTTAAAACAAAATATTTTCAATCGTTATAATAAGAAAGAGATGTTACTAAAAAATTCTGGGTTGTTTTAACCCAATTTTGGGGTAAATATGGACAAACCCAGCAGTTGGGTTAAATTTATGAATTGCATTTTTAATCCAACAATTGGGTTTGTCCATATTTGACCCAAAATTGGGTTAAAACAACCCAGCATATTTTAGAGTGAACTTTTTTTTTGTTTTTACAGAAGTCCTTTTGTGATGGGAAAATTAAGCATAATTTGCATGTATTTATAGGTTGTTTCATTTAAAAAAAAGTTAATTACAATATATATAGGCCTGATAATTTAAATACGTTTTTCTGAAAACACAATGCATGGTCCAATTAAAAAAAAAAAGAATACTAAATTGTGCCAAAGTCACAGCTTGTCACAAGTGCATTGCTTTTCACTTCGATTAAACAAAATCCAAACTCAAGAATGGCAGAAGTGATTGTGATGAAGTGAAAAATGTAAAACGCAATTAGCTTGAGAGGTGGCAGAACTAACAGCATGGTTTATTTAGAAACTGACCAGATGACAAATGATAGACAGGCTAGATTACACACTAATGAACATGATCAATTCACACTCACTCGAAGAAAAAGCGCATTAACAATTAATATGGCGTGGTCGGAAATAGGTTTCTAATTGATTTAAACCTTGAATGAATTATTAATGCTTTCAAATAAATCGGATGCATTGGGAAAAGTCGTGGTTTGATTTGAAGAAAGTAGCTGAGAATTAGTGACTGCGTTTAACTGTTCAGACAGAAACGGGCTTGATCGGGTGAATCATTGATTTAAATCACTGCCAATCTTCGTCAAATAGAGATCTCCAATGACAGCACCTGCTAGTGTTGCTATTTTAGCGCAATGGATCGCAGATCTCGATCAATGAATGTGCGCAAACTCGAGGCTCGTGCGCGAGTGTCTTACCGTTGCTGTAGAGAAGTTGCAGTCTGTAATGTATGCCATTGTTTGTCTTTTCTCCTGTCGTCTCCTGGGTATGAAAATAATATTACAACAGGTCTTAAAATAATACACTACTACATAGTCATGTGAGGAATGTCACTGCGCTTACAAAATTCAGTTGTTTGGACTCAACAAAATCAAGTTTAAATTTGTTAGAATCTCATTTATTTAATGCATTAGTTCAAATTAATTTATTCAAATCTGAAGACTGTTATGTTAGCCTATATTATAAAGTAGTCTTTATACGTTTATACTGATATAAAATGCACGTGCGTATATCCATTATAGATTTGTATAAATAGTCAATTTTGTTCTACTAAAAGAATTTCACGATTATTTTAATGTAGCTGTAAAACATACAGGCATGCTAATTTAATTTTACGTAGGAATGCAAAAATTGTTGATTTAACCGTTCATCTTAAATTAAAATATATTAACAATTATTAGCATTGATCATATTAAACAATCATAAAATTTAAATATCTATCCGGTTTAGCTGCTCAAATATTTTTAATCCTGTTATATCGCAATATTTTTTAGATTATAACCAGGCCTATTTATCACAAATATTATTTAATAGGCGATATTAATATTTATTATTTTACTATAGCCTACTTTACTATACTCACTACACATTTTATGAGTTTGCTGTTGCTACAATATAAATCTCTGGCACCTTCAAAATAAAATATAGGCTATGGATCGTATTTGGTGCTCCGCTGACAATCAGTTTTGGAAACTCACCTTTTCTTTTTCCACAAATCCGACAAAAGAGGTTCTCTCAATTTCCACCGGCTGTCCTTGTCGGTCATAAAGGGCTAACACGAAGTGGAAGAAGTTGGATTTGCGGAGGTTTGATGGCGGTTGTTTCTCGAAGTGCGCCCGGGCCAGTCCCACTCCACTGCGGGGAAGACACGCAGAAAGGCCCGTGTTAAAAAATAAAAATCATCCTTTAGATATCAGAGTGGATGTGTAATTGAAATAAAATGGGTGCTTAAGTCATAATCCACTGATTAAGTTTGAGCGAGTTAAAATACACACGAATACAATACGCGCGAAAGCTACATTTTAACTTTATTACTATTATGATTATTTTAATTTTATGTTTACTATTACTATTTAATTTTGTGTTTACTACTTTTCTCCATCAAGTTCAATCCAGTGGTTTTAAGACCTCCAGATGTGACTGCATGCAAAAGGAGGTGAGCTTTGGCAAAGTACCCAAACTTTGCCTCCAAATGAACTCATCAAAGCTCACTAAACGACAAAAGCAAGGCGAATGAAAGGCTTAATCCTCCACAATCCGGATCAGGTTCCCCGAAAACAAGCGCCGGCAGCAGCAGCCCGATCAGTCCACGCTCGCTCCGCGGGAGGCGCAGCCGCAGCCCCGGGGGTCTCTTACCTCTGCGCGGCCGTGTTCGCATCCAGCACCCCGGCGCCTTGCATCCATGTTCGGACTGCGTTCATGCCGGCTCCGATGGGCTCCTCTTTCAAAATACTCCCACTCCTTTGGATGCTCTCCTGAATCCCAAACATGAAACCGGGATCTCTAACACTGTCTTTCCCGTTGGTAGTGTTCTCAGGTGCCCACCTCCCGTGCGTAAGAGAGAGAGAGAGAGCGAGCGCGCACGCGAGAGAGAGAGAGAGAGATGGGAAGGAGTTTGGAAACCAGGACAGATCCCGGTGTCACCAAGTCGCAAACTGGAGACAAAAAGCAAAGAAGCCTTTTCTGTGATGGTGATGATTTGGTTTCCTGGTGCGATCAAGCAGATCTCATATCAAGTGTCATCATGACCTAACAACTTTTCTCCTCTTGTCGTCTTTTTCGGATGTTTCTTTTGTCAGGAGACAACAAAAAAGTGGGTAAATCAAGAGTAGGCTGTATCCTTAGCCCTCCTGATCAAATTGAAGTGATTTGTGTCTCTTCCCAAAGGAATCAATCCTTCCTTTGACTATATGAGAGGAAACTAAACACGAGCGCAGGAGCCCAGAGGCTTGAAGGAGGGACCGTGAGAGGCGGTCTCTCTCTCTCTCTCTCTCTCTCTCTCTCTCTCTCTCTCTCTCTCTCTCTCTCTCTCTCTCTCTCTCTCTCTCTCTCTCTCTCTCTCTCTCCTCCACCCACTCCATCAGTTTGTCAGATGGCATTACTAAAGCATTCAAAAGAAGCTGATTGGAGTTATACGCTGTACCTCGCGCATCACGGCCCTGTATCGATCCATAGTTATCTTCTTCCTGATGCTGTAATTGCCGGATTGACAATAAAACACTTTGTGTCTTGTTCGCGCGTAAAGGATTCGCTCGAAGTGGCTATTCTTGAGAGAGCCGTTAATAAAGGCAGATTGAATGTCGTCATCACAGTTGAATTAGTGCGCGCGAGGTGCGGTGTCGCTGCATGTCACAGTGGTGATCTACTTAAGTGTACATGGTGTAAAAATGAAAAGACTTCAATTTCTTAAACTTTGAAGTGTAAAAATAACCATTAAAGAACATTTATGCAGAGTTTTTGATTCCCAAAAAACAAGCCCATATGTAAAAAAGTAAATAAGTTGCTGCTTTAAATTTTTAAGTAGGCCTACAATCAACTTTGATGTTTAAGTCATTTCAACTTAAACTACATTAAACTGAATTTAAAAATGAGTTGAATTTTGTATAACTTGAGTTGAACTTATTTTGATGAGTTAAAGCAATGTAAAAACATATGTTGTCATAACTTCATACAATTTTGAGGAAGGTTTTGTGTACAGTGAGGTTCAGGGAGTTCATTACAGTAGATCTGAGCTTCTTCAAATCAATGTTGTCTCAAGTGTATTTCACGCTGTAAAGCATTTGACGGACGATTTTACAAATAAATAACCGATGTAGGCTATTATTCAATAAAATTCCTGGATTATAAATTGTCTTATTCTCATTCAGTTAGAATTAAAATAATAAAGGGATTACTTGTCACTTGGATATTTTTCTTAATTTTGACGTCTATTGTCAGAAATGAGATTAGAGAAAACAGACTTCATTTGCTCATGATATGATTGATATGAAAAATATTCCGAGCACAAAAATAAAGATGCTTTTTATGTGGTTGATACACGCGCGCGCGTATGAAGGCAAATATTTATTTATTTATTTTTTAATGCTTGATAATTAATTAATAAAACTAGCGCACTAAATAGATTGCATTTGTAGCTTATAAATAATTTGGACACACTCTTGACCTGCTCTTAAAAACATGTAAATCCTATTCGATTCGTTTTCTGCTTAGCAATGAAACAGGTGCACGGTCAAATAATAATTCAGAATGAGAAATAACGAAATTTAAAAAAAAAAATATTTAATTCACAGCTATAGGCTATTACAGTTCATGAATAAACATTTAATTGTATGGGGAATTATATGAAATTCAAAAAAAAAAAAAAAAAAAAAACGCGCTCCTCTCCGCACTTACACACACACACACACACACACACACGGCGCAAAGCATCACTCACTGTAACCATTTTCTTTTTCCAAGCTGTGACTGACAGATATGCGGCCGTGTGCACGGGCCCCTGGGGCCACTGTATTTTTAGTTTGTCCCCTCTTTCTCCCACGATACACACAGTCATGCAACTTACATGGGATGTTTTTAAAAAATCCCTTCTGGAAAAGAGATTTAGCTACTTAATCATGATGTCAATGAACCATGTTACCCTAATATTCCTCTCGCGGATATTAACTAAAACCAATAATTACATCAAAATAATTATTAGAGTGAGAATATTTTTTTTATAATCCTGATTCCCAACAGTGTACGAAATTAAACAAACTAATGGCACTGTACTGTATAAAAGTTAATGCTCATAACACATTTAGTGTTTTTAAACATATGTAGCCTGTTAATCAAAGCATCAACACTTCATGCCCATGTCGTGTCTCTCTGGATGTTTTCTGTGTATTGTTTATAAATAACATATTTATATTCTTATGATATTTGTTTGTCGAATTCACTGCCAAATATTTTTAGTATAGCTTTATTAAACTGTTTTCCACCGTTAAAAAGCATTAATCAAATATTAAATTTGAAGCGCGTCATATAAATCTCTGGTCATGTGATGCAACAGCGCCATCTCGTGATCGACATTAACATCACACTAACAGACCAGCTCAATCAATCAGAATCGATCATCACTGATTGATGGCTCACACTTTCCAACACGGTTCTATTAATTAATGCAATTAATAACAATTTAAGTATTTATTACACTTTGTTAACGTCAGGTAATAGTCAGTAGTTAATGTATTAGCAAATGTTCAATATATTACCAAAGATAAAAAAGGTATTGTTCTTTCACGTTAATGAAGGTAGTTTACGTTAACAAAGGAAAACTTATTGTAAAGTGATACTGAATAATGACATTAAAGGAGTAGATAATTTACTCACCCCCATGTCATCCAAGATGTCCATGTCTTTCTTTCTTCAGTCGAAAAGAAATTAAGGTTTTTGATGAAAACGTTCCAGGATTTTCTCCATATAATGGAATTGAATGGGGTCCAAACGGTTCAAGGTCCAAATGAGAGCTTCCGTGCACACTGCAAACTGTTCAAAGGGATTTAAACGACACCTGACGATGAATAAGGGTCTTATCAAGAAAAACGAACGCTCATTTAAAAAAACAAACACAAAGTTTAAGTTTTATAAGCTCAAATGGTCGCCTTGCTCTGTTCTGTGATGCGCGTTCGTGACTCTCCTGTTCGAACTCATTAATCAAAATGAACGAATCTTTTTTCGAGTCATTTGGTTCATTCAACGAAGGAAATGAACGAGTTGACTCTGGAAAACGAGATGAACGAGACAAAGGTGACCATATGAGTTTATAAAACTTAACGAGCGATCGTTTCGCTTGATAAGACCCTTATTTATCACAAGTAAATTATAAGTAAAAGTTTTTGTTTAAAAAGTGAACTAATCCTTTAACATTGATACTGAATACTTTAGTTTATACTATAATTAGTGATACTTTAATAACTTTCTAAAAAATAAACAAAACAATCCCCACATTAATTTAAAAAAAAAACCCTCACTCAACTTAATTCTTTCTACGTTTCCATTTTATTTTCGATATAAGAAAACTGTGCAAAAACTAGTCGAATGCCATTTGTGTTTGCTCATACATCCTATGTGTATTCATGCACACAAATTTCCATTCAGAAATGCATCTCTTAAAGAACAACAGGAAAAACAATCAGTGTCTTTAGCATCAATCCCACTCAAGAGTGTTCACACGCTCCTCCAGACACTTCATCATGTTCACCGTCGCTCTAACACTGTGCGGCATATCAAAAACATGATAAAAGAATATACAAGGGAATATATATATGTACACATTTATATTGAGCTGTACTTCATCTGCTCCGAGAGCATTTGTTGCCCAACAAGACAAAATATTGATTATTCTCTTTAAAGGACATTAGTGCAAACATAGTATGGCATGAGATCACTGGCAAACAAAGTGGAGTGCGTTTCTGACTGAAAAGAATGGTAAATTAAATCCGCTTTCGAATGACGAGATGAAATGCTGCTGGAAGCCAATAGAAAATATTAAGATTCAAGAAGTCACAAAACAAAAACAAAAAATCTATGCAAAAAAAAAACAACCTACTAAAATATCGTGATGGTAAAGGGAATTATATAAGAAAAATGAACGTCCACTGTATTTAAAAAAAAAAAAAAAACATTTTAATTGATTGTCTACTCACTAAACGTTCATTAAAACCAGAAAACAGGTTTAGTCCACAAAGCCTGACCTTTCGTAAACGCTCGCTTCCAAGAACCAAGCCAACTGCCAAACTGACAACTCCACGTTATCTGCACTGATGGTTTAACATTATTTGTGACACATGGTAAAGAGAGACAAAAATATGTTTGAAAAAGCCTCCCGGCATCGTACATCCCTTTAAAACGGGGGTGAATAATGAGAGGCTCGCTGTGATAAAACACAAGATGAAGAGGCTCAATGGCACTTTAAAGAACATTCCTCAGGGCTCTGGATTCAACAGTGGCGCTTCCAAAACACATATACACACACATCTCATTTCTAATAATCTAAACAGACCAAATAGCATGGCGTAGAATCGTGAATCATCCATAGAGATGACGTTCATATTTCTAATGGACGCATACTGAACACTTTCCTGCCCGTCAAAGTCAAAACGCTGTAGGAACTCAGTTTTATCGTTTTGGCTCTTCAGGGCAGTATTCTGAAATGTCCTGTTGACCAGCAATAATGAGAATAGATCATATAAAAGTAAGTAAATGCGTCGGTGAGCTGAGCGACCAGTCTTAAGCAACAGTTGACTCCAAAAATTCAAATTCAGTCATCATTTACTCATACCATTTCAAATTCATACCACATTGTTTTGTGGAACACAAAGGCAGGAGTTAATTGGAGCTTTCATTACACACACACACACACACACATATGCATGTGTGTGTGTGTATATATATATATGCATGAATCTATTGAATGAAAGCTCTAAAAAATATACACATTTTTATATTTTAAGTAACAACCTAATATGGGAGCTTGTTCCGTCAATTAATAAAAAAATAAATAAATAATTGTGACTTTTTCCATCTCACAATTCTGACTTTTTATCTTGCAATTCTGAGAAATAATGTCAGAATTGTGAGATAAAAAGTCAGAATTACGTGATATAAAGTCGCAATTGCGTGATATAAAGTCGAAATTACAAGATATTAAATCAGAATTGCGCGATATAAAGTCAAAATTACAAGATATTAAATCAGAATTGCGCGATATAAAGTCGAAATTACAAGATATTAAATCAGAATTGCGCGATATAAAGTCGCAATTCTGAAAAAAAGACAGAAGTGTGACTTTTTATTTCACAATTCTGACTTTTTATCTTGCAATTCCGTGAAATAATGTCAGAATTGTGAGATAAAAAGTCAGAATTGCATGATATAAAGTCGAAATTACAAGATATTAAGTCAGAATTGCGAGATATAAAGTCGCAATTCTGAAAAAAAAGACAAGTGCAACTTTTTATTTCACAATTCTGACTTTTTATCTCGCAATTCTGAGAAATAAAGTCAGAATTGTGAGATAAAAAGTCAGAATTGCGTGATATAAAGTCGCAATTGCGTTATATAAAGTAAGAATTGAGAGATAGATATAAAGTTGCAATTCTGAAATAAAAGACAAGTGCAACTTTTTATTTCACAATTCTGACTTTTTTCCTCACAATTGTTTACATCTCGCAATTCTGACTTTATAACACATAATTGCGAGTTCATATGTCGAAATTTCAGAATTGTGAGATATAAACTCACAATTGCGAATTAAGCCAATTCTAAGGGGAAAAAAGACTAGCTTTTTCCCCCTCAGAATAGTTTAAATCTCACAATTCTGACTTTATTTCTTGCATTTCTGACTTTAACACTCAATTGCGACTTTATATCTCGCAATTCTGAGAAATAAAGTTAGAAAGTTAGAAGTTGAATCACAGACTTCTTGTATGGAGATGTTTTTTGTGTTAGTTCAACGGCCCTCGTTTCCTGTTCATCACATGGATAAGAGCAGCTAGAACAAACGTCTAAATATCTCCTTTTGTGTTCCACTGAAAAAGTGTTTGTTTACGTGTGATTAAATGATGACAGAACTTTTATTTCGGGGGTGAACTATCCCCTTAACCATCTAGTCCTCAACATTAGCAATATGAAGTGCGTGTGGCGACCCCAATAGGCTGATAGGTTGAGAGCTGTCATTTGCTCATGAAGAGGATTGGACATCTGATGTTCTGCATGAACCATCATCATCATCATCCTCATCCAAACCCCCTGCTGCGCCTGCGCCGCCATCGGTCACTACGTCACACTCTTTGGAGCTCCCCGATAGCGAGTCCATTTCAACTTCGGGCTCGGCTGAGGTTATCATTGGGGAAGTGTTTTTTGCTTCCTCAGTGTCCAACTCTATCTGTGGTTCACTCTGCTCCTGCTCCACCTCTGCTGGGTTCTGATTGGCCGGTGGAGTGCCTTGGGTGGCGGCACCTGGAGAGCTGATTGGCTGTAACTGGCTTTTGAGTTGCCCGTGGCACAGAGGACACGTCTCTTGTACGTACAGCCACTTCTTTAAGCAGGCGGCATGAAAAAAGTGGCTGCAAGGTGTGATGACAGCAGACTTCATATCCTAAGGATGGAAGCAAGAAACAATGTTTAAAGCTAGGCAGAGAAAGAGAAAGTACCAACGTGTTGACGGTAGGGGTGGTTAATCTGTCTGATTTCCCGATTTGATTATTAACGGTTCTCGATTAGCGATTATTGATTTTGCATTTCACATCAGTAAACAAAAATACGAAAAAAAAAACCTAATTAAAACATTTTGGTATTAATTGCACTTTCTTGATTTGTTTGATATTCAATGAAAATGTAATGATGGTTAGTGAGGACATGCAAACATGCTTGTTGTCTACTACTTAGTAGAGCCCGACCGATAAAGGATTTTGAAGGCCGATACCGATACAAATATTTTTGGGTTTTAAAATCCGATATATCGGCCGATATTTTTTTTTTTATTAAATATTGTTGGATTTCACACATGTGTAAAAGAAAAGCTAACTTTTCTGCACAAGATACGTTTGATACGTTTTTCTCTATGTCTAAATGTTCACTCCTCGCAAGTATAACTTACATTTTACAATGCAGGGACTGTAATTTGAGATATGCTAGTTATAAATACAGTAATCATTACTTTATTTAGGCAGAAAAAGTTCATTGTTGTTTCCAAGCTCATTAATGTTAACGTTAGCGGTCTTCCACTGATGATAGTGGCGTTAGCTAGCTTTGTGGTTAGCTAGTCTATGATGAGCCATAATTTAGCAATACTGCAAATTGTAAAACATACATTTTCAATATAACAGGCCAAGGAGAGATGATTGAAGCGTGTTTCGTCCGTTTTTATTTTATTTTTTAAACATTCATTTATCGGCCATTATAACTGTCGATACCGATATTTTGGAAAATGCCTAATTTTTTTTAAGTATTTTTTTTAAAGTAATACAAAAAAGTATTTGTATTAAAGTAATAAAGTATTTTTATTAGGATTTTAAATTTTACAAAAAAGCAAAAGAAAACAAAATACATTTAGATGTACACAACTCAATGAATGATAATATCAGCAGAAACAACAGAATTAATAATTACTAATATCATCCACCGTTAATAACAATAATATAAAATTAAAATAGAAATAAATAAATAAATAAATAAAACAATAATAAAAAGGGATAAACTGATAAATAAGAGCGGAAAACAATTTTTTGACATTTGTGAATCGATTCAGAATCGTCCACGTCCGCATCACGATGCATCCAAGAATCGATTATCGAATTGATAAATTAGTGATGGATAGCGAGAGCCTATTCAGTTTCAAATGGAAATGATTGGTTCAAGAATCAATTCCAAACGACTAGGGCTAAATATCAATACAGACAGACCACAATTTAAACACCCCTCTTACCTGAAAGCAGATCGAACAGATGTCATTGTGTTGCTGGAGTTGTAATGTGGAAGCAGTGGGCATGTTCTGGATCTTGTGAACTGCATCTCTGCGCAACAGGAAGCTCTGCCAGCCCAGCTGGGCCCTCAGCCACACGTTATAGTAGGAGTGAACCAGGATGATGGTGGAGCCCATTACGGTCCATTCACCAAACAGGGTCTCCGAAACCCCGTAGGCCACCACGCACACGGCCACCAGGAACTCCAGGAGTCGGTAGGTCCCGTTGACGATGTAGATGACTTCATCCATGTTCTCAACCGGAGCTTTACGAAACTCCTCCACCATGAAGAGGATGTAGATCAGAAGGGTGCCGAGGACCTGAGAGGAGTGCAATCCTTTTTACTATATTATACATGAATGAATATACATGTTTATTATTTATTTTAGGGATGTCAAAAATATTTAACACAATCCAGCATCAGTTTTCCCCCTTCTTGGCCTCCTTTGGGTATTAGCGTTACAGTATACGAGGGGTCGACAACCTCTTTGTCATGAAGTGCCATTCAGAGTTAATCAAAGTCACTCCTCCCATATGAATACTTTAAATATTCGATCCGATCAGAATAAGCACATGATGTGACCGGATATGCATGCATCAGTCACTTTGATGTGTGTGCAATGTTTAACAGAACTTCATATACAGTGGAGCAAGCCGTAAGCTGTCAGTCAGTAACTTCATTGACTTCCACACTTTAATAGTATTTATTCCTCCTAACTTAAGGGAATGTCTAATGCTAGAGCATGCATACTGACTTATTTACGCTGTTAAGGGCCGTACACATTGTTCTGTTCTGAGGAATGATTACCTCAAACTGTAGATCTGTACTTTATATGAATGAAATACATACACCTCACATGCCAGCAGTTACCCCTCCGCATGCCAGTGTTGCCGACCCCTGCAGTATATGGTCACGCTATCTGGGTTCGACTCACCAGCCCTGGCGACGTGCGAGAGAGCGGCCGACCGAGGATGGTCTGCATGTATTCTTATTCTATGATCAGCCAATCAATCATTCATTCAAGTGCTTTTAAACCATTCAAGGGCGATAAGACACAAAAAAAAAGAACTCGATTCATACTGTGTCGGCATTTACATTTTTGTTTCTGTTTTCTCGCTTGTAGTTTGCTTGTTCTCAAAAAAAAAAAAAAGAAGAAATCAATTGTGATTCAGGGCTCGACATTAAGCCTTGTCATGTGCTTGTCCTTGTCCAGAATAATAAAAAAAGGCAATAAATAAATAAATAAATAAATAATAAAAATTATTTAGAAATATAAATATAAAATTTAATTAATAAAAATAAAAAATTTAATTAATATATAAAAAATAATAAATATAAAATTTAATTTAAAATTTATAAAATATTTATATAAATTAAATATATATATATATATATATATATATATATATATATATATATATATATATTTTATTCGGGACAAGGACAAGCACATAACAAGGCTTAATGTGTGTGTATATATATGTATGAAGAGTTCAGATGCAAAAGCCTCTAAGTGCCATTGGAAATTTTCTTCTAAAATGATCATTTTTATCAAGTTTATATATTCAAGTTCAGTAATTTCACTTAAATGACAATTAATAGGTAATCCTCATTGCAATTTAAGTGAAATTACTGAACTTAAATATACAAGCTTGATAAAAATGATCATTTTAGAAGAAAATTTCAAATGGCACTTAGAGGCTTTTGCATCTGAACTCTTCTCATATATATATATATATATATATATATATATATATATATATATATATATATATATTCTCTGAAGCATTATTTTAAATCAGTGTTCTATCAGCTTTTACATACTTAAATCTGCATATTTTTGATAATTAACCCAGTGCTGTTATTTACCTTAATAAGAGCCAATTATTTTTTTACCATATTAAAATGTCAGAGTCTTACAATAAATTGAATTACCAGTATAATAAGACTATGGGACACTTACCAATGTACCAAAAATTACAACAGCAATAAACTATGGCATGAGTTTTGGTACATTTTTGAATTTTAAAATATAATAATTTACTAAAACAGCAAAAATAAAAAAATGGAAGAAATTTAACATACTACCACATCACTTGATCTACAAACAAAAAGCGCTGTGATAAAGTGTTTATTTGTGTGTGAGGTGTGTGTGTACCTGCAGTGACGTGAGAATGCTGGAGGAGATGATTATGAGCAGCCAGAAGTCCATGCGGAAGAACTGGCAGATCATGTAAGCCATATAAGCAGGGAAGATCAGCAGGAAAAGACACAGGCTCACTGCTCGGAAGTGCTTCCACAGACTCCTGAGAGAACAGAAGAAACAGGAACAGCTCAAGATACAGATCCTCAGACATAGTACTCGAGAAGATTTTATTTCCTGATTAAAATCCTTATAAAAACATGTTTTAGAATGAAAAACATGCACACTGAAACTTAAAAAAAAAGAAAATAAGACCGTGCATTGAGAACTACACTGAGTATCTCTTAATATTTCCTGTTTTTTTATTCATATGGTCTCAAGATTTTTCCTGAAAGCTAGTCAATTCTGTTATTGTCACCACTTGTGTCACACAAATTTAGTCACTACTCCTGACTAAACCCAACTGTGATACTTTAATTCTCATATTTTTTTTATATTTTAATTTTTTATAATAATTTGTATTACTATGTTTCTTGTTGTATTTGTATATGTGCACTGGAAGCCTCAGCACCAAAACAAATTCCTTGTGTGTGCAAGCACACTTGGCAATAAAGCTCTTTCTGATTCTGATTCTAATGGTTGACCAGCCTTGAGGTGGTGACCATAGACCTCCATTATATGCCTGACAGATAAGAACAGTTTGACCTAAAAATATCAAAATTGAAACTAAAGACACCAACATCTTTTAAATCTCAACTAAAGACTCATTTATTCACCCTGGTTTTTAACACCCTGTAATCTGTCTTTCTGTTTTTCTGTTCTTTTTATTTATTTATTTTTTTTTTTGAGTGCCTTCTTGTCTCGTTTGATTTTATATTTGTATTGCAGTTTTATATCTGTCTCTTTTATTCCTCGTAAAGCACTTTGGTCAACTTCGGTTGTGTTTTAAATGTGCTCTATAAATAAATGATTGATTGATTGACATCTTGGATGCCCTTGAGGGAAGCTAAAACATACCAAAAATTAATTTCAAAGTGAACTATCCCTTTAATTCTGTTCAGGCATGATGTATGCAAGAGGTGCTGGGGCTCTTACTTGTCTCTAGATGCCCCCAGTGCTAAAACTATGGGGTCAGCAATCTCCAGCATGGACTGTAGGATGGAGGCCACCACGATGAAGAGGATGATGCTGAGGAGGAAAGCTCTGTGAATGACCTGGAGCTCAATGAGACCAGTCTGAACAGCCAAGATCAGCAGAGTGATCCCCTCCGTCATGCCTCTGGAAACCAGAAGAGAAAGGCATTACTGGATACACAAACTTTAGCACGAGTCTGCAAAAATGTCATGTTTTGAGAAGGTTAATCGTAAGCCTATTTGGTTGGATGTTTCTCACCTGTGCATGGCGTTATCATTCATGAAAGCTCTGTAACCCTGCAGGTAGAACTTGCAGAGAGTGAGGACGCCCAGCGCCACAAAAGAAACCGTGAAGACCAGCCCCAACAGTGAGTAAGGAGTACTACAGCACTCAGCGATACTGCAGAGAACACACACAACCACAAACTAAACATTCACATATGCTAGATATTGCTGAATTGAGTTCTATTGCCTTAGTATCCAGTTTAGTTTATGATAAAGATGCTGTTCTTAATATTTGTTGCAATGCATTCAGGGTTGTGTGTATATGGTAACGTTTGTGCAGAGAGTTCCATCAAGTGTGAGTCCACACCGTTAATACACACCAAATTAAAGGGATGGTTCATCGAAAATGTAGTCATCAATGATCAACCAAACCTGTATGAGTTTCTTTCTTCTGTTGAACACAAAAGTTATTTTAAAGAATGATGGCAATCAAATAGTTGACGGTAGCCATTGACTTCCATAGTAGGGGAAAAAAATACTACGAAAGTCAATGGTAACCGTCAACTGGCTGGTCACCAACATTCTTAAAATATCTTATTTTGTGTTCAACAGAAGAAAAAGTTTGAGTATATAATCCCTATTAACCCTCAAAAAAAATGCAGGTAGTGATAGCCGGAATTAGAATAAATGTAAATACGGAAGCAAACTGAGTTGTTAATAACGTAATTAAACGCTCGAATTAAAAACTTGAGGCTTGACTCATTCACGTTGCCAGATCTTGCTAAAAACAACAAACATAACACACCAATGATAAATCCAAATGCTTTATATTGAAAACAAGACCCGAACCTGCCCACACTAATAACTCCATAAACCTGATCGCTTTATGATCCCAAAAACTAAATTCATTCTTTCGTTCATCTTTGGAACACAAATAAAGATGTTTTTGATGAAATCTGAGATTTCGGTCCCTACATTGACAGCTATGCAACTCCCACTTAGTTTGGGTTTAGTCCGCTTTAAATGATGAACAGATTGAATTTAGGCTTTTATTCACATTTAAACATTGATTAGTGAAAATCAACCGAACCTGATTGAGAACAAACCTCTTTGGTTCTTGCTGAAGCTCAAAAGTGCTGCGTAACACGAGAATGAACCTCATTAGTTCTCGCACATCAAGCGAACATACTTGAGCTTGCGTTTACCACAACTGATGTGTGATTTGATGAATATATATATATATATATATATATATATATATGTGAAAAAAAGGCTAAATGCAATCTTTTCATCATTCAAAACAATCGAGTCACTTCAGAAGTTCGGACTAAACTGCTCAATTCATTCATAAGTTGATTACTTTTACAATTTCTTTATGAAGTGTCAGTTTTGTAGCTGTCAATGGAGGGACAGAAAGCTCTCAGATTTCATCATTTGAAGATGAACAAATGGGTTTGGAAAGACAAGAGGGTGAATAATTAATCAAATTGCTTTCATTTTTGGGTAAACTATTACTTTAAGTTTGAAGAACGAGTCTTTTGTCACTGTAATATGAAGTGATACAGTGTGTAAGTGTCCATCAAGTAGGTGAGCTGTGTGGTGCAGAAGTCAAACCTGGTGAGGAACAGGAAGAGCAGCCTCTCTCGGGAGGGCGGCTGGTCCCGTGTGCTGAAGTAGGTGTATATCTGCAGTGCGAACAGAACCAGCCAGAAGCACATGAAGAGAACAGGCAGAACCAGCTGATTCCACAGAGACATGCCCAGCGCCAGCAGACCGTACACCTCCACCACCTACAACACAGGGAACCAAGCGCTCAGTGATCGGCAGGCAGGAGGAAATAGGTCTACAAGTTACATTTTTAAATAAAAATAAACAAAACTGAGAAAAAATACTTGCAAAAGCATAATTACATTGGGTAACACTTTATTTCGATAGTCCACTTTAGACATTCTACTAAACTACATGTTAACTAACTGTTATTAAAGTATTAGTAGACTGTCAGCTTAATATCTGCTAACACTTTATTTTGTTGGTCCCCCAACAGACATTTAACTGACTATAAGTAACTTGGCGACTACAAGTACACTTAACCTAACACATAACCATAACCTAACAGTCTACTGACAGTCTACTATAATATACTAATACTCGAATGAGAGCATGACATGTAGTTAAAAAGTTACTTATAACTAGTAGAATGTCTACTATCCAAATAAAGTGTAACCTTACATTGTAACGCCTTATTTTGCAGCCAAGTCAAGTCAAGTCAAATTTATTTATATAGCGCTTTTCACAATACAGATTGTATCAAAGCAGCTTCACAGTGATAACATGAAAGTAATACAACACAGATCAAGAATATTGTTGAATATTAAATGTCCATATTTTTAAAAAACAAAAAAATTCAATATATTTTAAATCTTTAATATTTAGAATGTTTGAATGCATCAAAATAATTTTTAATAGTATTTGTCATAGTATTTGGGAGCAAAGCTCCTATCATTACTGGTTTCATTGGCACTTACTCCACAGCTACAAGCTTCCATTTGGGGAAAATATTTGAATTTAATAATTCATGGCTCATCTTTAACCTTTAGCCTTTTGATAAGGACAAATACACAAAAAATAAATGTCAAAATACGTGCTATCTTGGCGAGAATCACCGAAAACATTTGGTTATGTCACAAGAGAAGTTAAACAGTTGAGAAAGAAACTGACTATATATTGTTGAAGTTATTCAGACAATTTTATAACTTGGAAAGCTCGCTTTCTATATTAATCTTAAATTATGTTAAAGGAGTAATTTACTTTAAAAAAAAACAAAACTTTTGCTGATAATTTACTCACACCCATGTCATTTAAAATGTCCATGTCTTTCTTCAGTCGAAAAGAAATTAAGGTTTTTGATGAAAACATTCCAGGATTTCGTCCATATAATGGACTTCATTGGGGACCAAACGGTTTACATTACAGTGTAATTTCAAAATCCTTCTCTCACGTGTCCAAACTTGTGGTTCAGAACATATCGCTTTCTGCTAATAGAGTTCTGGACTAATTGCAAAGCATTTTTTAACAAAGAAACTGATGTTTTATCTAATTTTCCATGTTTTCCAGGACTGGAAAATTGTTCCTTATTTTTTCAGGATTTCCAAGATTTTTCCTTGAAATTGTAATATTTTTCAATATTACATTTTTTCCTGCATTTATGATCAAAATGCAGCTTTGGTAAGCATTAGACTTCAAATAATAATAATATTACTAATAATATTTCTATACAAATTTGATTTGACAAAATGATTTTCATCTGCTGTGTGGAAAACGTATTTTTAGGACAATTATTTTCAAAGCTTTGAACTAGGCATGGGCAACGATTAATCGTGATTAATCGTTAGCAAAATAAAAGTTTGTGTTTACATAATATATGTGTATGTAGTGTGTATAATTAATTTGTATATATAAATACACACACATGTATGTATATATTTAAGAAATATTTGCATGTATATACTTTATATATATTTATACATAATTAATATTATATATAAATACAAATATTTGACATATTAATAACATTTTTCTTAAATATATACATGCATGTGTGGGTATTTATATATACAAATTAATTATACACACTACACAAACATATATTATGTAAACACAAACTTTTATTTTGCTAACGATTAATCACGATTAATCGTTGCCCATCCCTACTTTGAACATAATGCTTGTTTCACATGAGACACATCCTGCGGTCGTACCTGCACCAGCTCTCGGTAGGCGGTTTTGGCCAGGTTGTAGGGCACCAGCAGGTTGGAGGCGATGAAGTAGAGCACCTCCAGACCGGTGAAGATCATAGCAAAGCGGTTGATGAAGACGATGGTCTCCAGGGGCACGAGGCACAGTCTGGCCACAAGGGGGAGCAGGTGTGCAGAAAACAGCCAGATCTGTTTGGTCTGCATGACGCAGGAACACAGCGTACACACCACAACCTGACCTGAGGGAGAGGATAGTCTTACTGAACAAACAAACGTACAGAGAAATGTCACACTAACACACCTCAATGCTTCCTCTAAAAGGCCACTTTCAATGTCCCTCCAATGTAATTGGCTTTGCTGTGTTGACATGGCAAATAAAAGACTCAATTTGGCTTTTGAATTTGATTGTGCTAGTTTGCTGCATCACAAATAGTCACTGTAACGCAGTCAGTTCACACAATAGATTTGATTTACAAATGACGTTAGCAAGAGTTTCTCTTATGTGGTGCCACTGACATGACATGTCACTTGACATTGCTAATCATAAGGGCCAAAGCCAATAGTGATTTAGCTGGGCCAGCAAAGATTATAGGTTTTGTCTATGAAGATTTCCCATTCAAATTGAGCTTCATTTCAAGGGAAATGTGGAAAGCTGTGTTTGTGAACATATTAAAACTTCTATATAATACACTTTTTTTTTTTTTACAGGATTAATATTTGGATACTTCGTACAGAAGTAAATATCTATAAACATGACTTCTGCTCCCAATGTTTTTAACAAGAATTCTTTAAAAAGTATGTTCTGCAATCCTATTAATAAATTAAAATTATATAAATTAAATTAATTTATTAAATTAAATTTAATAATTTAAAATTTATTAAACTAAATTATATAAATTGTGACTTTCCATTATATTTATGACTATTTCTGTCTTGCCCAAACATAAAAAAAAATAATAATAATAAAAGCGTACAACTGGTGAAATCTTTTTAATCTATAAACATGACTTCTGCTCCCAATGTTTTTAACAAGAATTCTTTAAAAAGTATGTTCTGCAATCCTATTAATAAATTAAAATTATATAAATTAAATTAATTTATTAAATTAAATTTAATAATTTAAAATTTATTAAATTAAATTATATAAATTGTGACTTTCCATTATATTTATGACTATTTCTGTCTTGCCCAAACATAAAAAAAAAATAATAATAATAAAAGGTACAACTGGTGAAATCTTTTTAATCTATAAACATGACTTCTGCTCCCAATGTTTTTAACAAGAATTCTTTAAAAAGTATGTTCTGCAATCCTATTAATAAATTAAAATTATATAAATTAAATTAATTTATTAAATTAAATTTAATAATTTAAAATTTATTAAATTAAATTATATAAATTGTGACTTTCCATTATATTTATGACTATTTCTGTCTTGCCCAAACATAAAAAAAAAAAAAAAAATAATAAAAGCGTACAACTGGTGAAATCTTTTTAAAGATCTTAAATCTTTTTAAAGATTTAAAAATCTTTAAAAAGTATGTTCTGCAATCCCTTTAACCCGTTGTAATATTTTACAGCTTAAAACTACTTAAGAATATTTCAGAGGAAAACCTATTATATAAATTGTGACTTTCCATTATATTTATGACTATTTCTGTCTTGCCCAAACATAAAAAAAAAAAAAAAATAATAAAAGCGTACAACTGGTGAAATCTTTTTAAAGATCTTAAATCTTTTTAAAGATTTAAAAATCTTTAAAAAGTATGTTCTGCAATCCCTTTAACCCGTTGTAATATTTTACAGCTTAAAACTACTTAAGAATATTTCAGAGGAAAACCTATTATATAAATTGCTGTGACTTTCCATTATGTACTATTTCTGTGTTGCCCAAACATAAAACAATCACGACAACTAATTTCTGCCCGAAAAAAAATACTTCAGAGCTTGGCATAAATACAAATTTTACATTCATAGAATATTTGAGACTTTTCGAGGATTTTTTAAATTGTATAGAAAATCACATAGCGCATGCAAAGAGAAATTTCTACTGATAAAACATTAAAAAACGTATAATCTATTTTAGCTTCCTAATTTATTTAATTCTGTTATAGAAATTACAATTTCCCAAGCCTACAAATTACAATTTTAAATTTCAAAATTTTTAAATAGTAATTTCCAGGAACCCTGTCGAACTGTTTGTTTGGTAACGCTTCCTTTTACAGTCCAGTTACCCATGTAAATACTATGTACTTATTTTAGTAACTACAATTACTGGGTAATAACTAGTACTAACCCTGAACCTACCCCTAAACCTACCCCTATCCCATGTACTTACCTTATATTAGCCAGTACTTTCTAGGTAAGTACACTGTAAGTACTGTACTGTAAAAGGAAGCGTTACCGTTTGTTTTTGCTGTCGAAGCTCCTGCATTACAGAAGCACTGTTTTAGTGGCGTCTATTACTTCCTTTAATTCTAAAAAACTGAACAGAAACACATTTGACTATTTCTGTTCTGAGTGCTTCTTTTAAATTGATATTCTGCCTCATCTGTATCCAGAACCCATGTTAAGAGAAGCTGATTTGGCAACATTGCATTGGGTTTTCCCACATTGAGAGGAAGTTTGACTCCCTTTAAAGCAGTGAATCCCTTAGAAGTGTATTTAAGGCAGTTTTACATGGAAAGGTTTGGTTGCAAGTCATTCCATTCCTAAACGCCTCATTAGTAAAACTGGAAGCATTTCACAGGGCCTCTATTCATTAGCAAATCGAGTACACGGAGTTCAGCAGTCAGGTCTCTTTAACAGCAGGAGTTCAGTAACACAACACCAGTTGTACTCGTCCCTAATAACGCTTCAGGAACAAACACAGCGGTGAAGAAGAGAACAAAATGGAGTTGAAGGGATGTACCCATGAGTGCTGTGGTAAAGCGGTTCATAGACAGGGGCTCCAAGTAGAGGGGACCCTCGAAACCGGATTCCAGCTCTCCGCGCACGTAATCCCTGCAGGAACACAAGTCATCATGAGTAGTACTAAACAGGTGCATTCATGTCAAAATCTGTTTTACTGGTTCTAAGGGTGCTTTCACATCTGCAGGGCTCCTACAAGTTTAATTCAAGTCTTTTAAGACCATTTATATAAAAAATAATACCAATTTCCCGTCCCTACCAGCAAAGAAAAACAAAATCCTTCAACTTGTGTTCATTTATTTTTCAAAAGATGATAAGTAGAGCCAGATCGATATATCGGCAGGCCGATATTATCGGCCGATATTAGGCATTTTCTAAACTATCGGTATCGGCGGTTATAATGGCCGATAAATGAATATTTCAAAATAAAAATAAATAAAAACGGACGAATCACGCAGCTTATAACTATAAGGTAGGGCTGTCAAATGATTAATCGCGATAAATCACATCCAAAGTGTGTATAATTATTTTGCATATATATATAAATACACACACATGCATGTATATTTAAGGAAAAAAATATTATTTATATATAAAATATTTATATTTATATATAATATAAATTATATACAAATCTATATACAGTATATACATGAAAATATTTCTTAAACATATACAAGCATGTGTGTGTATCTCTTTATATGAAATAATTCTACACAGTGCACCCACATTATTATGTAAACACAAACTTTTATTTTGGATGCGATTAATCGTGATTAATCGTTTGACAGTCCTACTATAAGGCAATGTAGGGGCTAATTATTATTTTATTTATCAGGACTTTGATATATTTTGATGTTCCTCTGTTCTGTTGTGACAATAGAAACAAGTTTCTTTTTAAAATGCATCATCGTATTATTTTAGTTAAAACTCATAAATAGCTACAAATAACTAATGTTAGGGAAATCTGTCAATTTTTTGTTGTGCATTTCTGAAATAATAATAATATCGGCCGATATATCGGATTTTAAAACCAACAAATATTTGTATCGGTATCGGCCTTCAAAATCCTTTATCGGTCTGGCTCTAATGATAAGTCAAGCAGGTAAAATAAAAACATTTCAGTAGGCCACAAGAAAGTTTGCCGAACAATGTTAAGTTGTGTTTTAACATTAGCTAAACACACACAGGACATCAGTTCGGACTGGATCGCTTCACAGATCGACACTATCTAACATTTTCATCTAGTTTTTTTTCCTTGACGAAAAATAGATTTTCAATAGATTCGTCATAGTTTTTGTCATTCAAAACTAGCGTCTCGTTTTCGTCAGTGAAAAAATGTCGTTGAAGAAAAGTTTATTATTTTCGTCAATGAAATTAACACTGACGTACAGCACAGTTTTTAAGACCCAGATATCAAAATTCAAGACTTTTTAAGGTATTATTTCCAAATTCATAAATTCAATGCTTTTAAAGGAGAACTCCGGCGAACAATGAACCTTTGGTCTAATAAAACATCGGTACCTAGTCAATCGTTCTCTGAGGTTTGTTTTCATGATAATCGAATGTAAAAGAGTTTTATCTCAGTGCAAAAAAAGGGCGAAAAATTATATTTTGTCAAAATTATATTTTATCATTTTCAGCCATTGAGGTTCCTTTTCACACCACACGGATTGCTCTGGTCCAAATCAGTTGAAAACGAACCAAATGAAACGAACCAAAATGCAGTCACGTGACAACATCCACATCACTCGTTGGCCAGATAGGTCTTGATGGGGTTTGACTTGGTCCGCTTTTGGAGCGCACCCGACTGCATTCACACCTGACCAAACGAACCGGACCAAGGGGGAAAACAAACTCTCAAACTAAATGAGGCAGCTGTGAAGGCACCCTAAGTGACATTGCAACTAGATTTAAAGTGAGTGCATGCACTTGAACTGTCAACATGGGCCGCATTTCGAAAGCAATGTGTCATCTCCTTGTGTTAGTATACAGTCATGCAGAAGACTGCTGTGAGCACAGACCTAGAGAGCTGGTGTCCAGCGAAGAGCAGAAGAGCGGTGAGCACGTAGAGGTAGAGCTGCACCAGGTGCTGCCGGGGTAAAGTCAACAACACCAGGCTGAGGATGTAACCTGAACAAAAGGGAGTCTCAATTACTGACACGAATAATCATACAAAGACATGTATTGAATAGGGCTGCAACGATTCGTCGACGTTGTCGATAAAAATCGATAATAGAAATAGTCGACAATGAATTTCATTGTCGAATTGTCGCCAGACATGTTTTTGTTTTGTTTTTCCGACCGAGCACATTCGCTTCTCTGCTGAGCGATAACATACAGAAATGGCAATGTCCAACGCAGCAGCTGCAAATACCAAAACATCTAAAGTTTGAGAGCATTTTAGCCTGGATACGGTGAATAAAAAGATTACCTGTATCATGCAAAGCAGTCCTTGCTATCACGGCAGCACCTCGGTGATGCACGAACATTTAAAGAGAAAGCACGTCGGACAGTTGAATAAAACGGAGTTTGACTCGCCTCGGTAAGATTTACCTTTCCAAACCGCGACAAACGCCAGTCTCCCTTTTCTGCAAAATGCAACATATCCGCTTAACCGATCACAACGCACCATTCACGCAATGTAAACAGTAACGGAAATGCCGGCTGTTGCTTGTTCTCACGCGACAGCATCAAACTTCTGTCACGCTGGCACACTGACCCCAGGGATCTTTTGAAAAACTTTCAGTTGTTTTATTCAAAGTCAACGAAAACCGAGCAGGACCGAGCCATTTTACAGCTGATCGCCGTCAAAAAAAGCTCAGCGGCGACATCCCAAGGTTCACAACAGCGATATGCAGAAGTAACGTTAGATCATGCTTAATAAATCATAATTCATGATGATGTGCTCATCTTAGTTAATGTTTTAATTAAGGTGTTGTTCATCCATGAAGTCATGAATGAAAAACGTTGAACTGTTAAAAAAAGGTTGTTAGTTCCTGATGAAAATAATGAATGAATGAATGCATAATTCATGCATGATTCATTTTATCCGTGAATTCATGATAATTCATGACCTGTACCCTTAAAGTGTTACAGAATATTGTTATATTAAAGCAATGGATTTATAGGATTACACAATGTGTATAAAAGTTTTTTGATTAATTGCATTTTGAAAAAAATAAGTTAATGGATTTATTGCATTTTGGGGAAAAATAATCTGTTTTTATAATAAATCTTTGAAAATCAAAACATGGATTTAATTTTTTATTGATATTATAACCTACAAATGCTATGTGAAAATTTGAAACTGAAAATAGTGGTTTTCATCTTCCCATTTTCTTGCTAAAGAAAACACAGTTTTACTCAAATTCATCAAAATGGATTTATAGCGTTTTGGAACCAAACTCTTCATATAATTATGTCTATACTGACCAAGCACTCCGCCTAATTGGTTTTAGACAGGGCATTTTTATTTACTTTTAGTATGAATCGGCCTATCAGCAGCAAAGTTCAATAAAATATGCATTTTTTATTGAAGTACCCCCTTCTTTCTTGTGTTTACTATCATTTTCCACAGAATTAAAGCAATTCATGCTAAATTTTAGAAAAATGTAATAATTATCCGATTAGTCGACTAATCGTTTCAATAGTCGGTGACTAGTCGACTATTAAAATAGTCGTTAGTTGCAGCCCTAGTATTGAATATTAAAAAAAAAAAAAAGTAAAAGCGCTTATGCCTTTGGGTTGAGTCATGTCCCTTTAAGAGACTTCAGTTCTTACTGTGTCGTTTTCCCACTGCATGTGGAGCTATAATAATGAGGAATTCAGACCCAAGCATTGCAGTTATGCTTTATATAGACCACAAATGTATGATTTATAAGTAAAAATTAATGATTTAAAAGCATGATATGTACCCTTTAAGAGACTTCGGTTCTTACTCTGTCGTTTTCCCATTGCATGTTGATCGTACCACATGACTTTGGTTTGGTAGATGAAAGCCAAAAAAACTTAATATTCTTAATATCTTATCTTAATACTAAAGGATTATGCCAAACTACCTAAGATTTTCTTTAGGGATGCACCGATATGAACATTTTGTCCGATAAACGATAATTCTTTATATTTGAGAGCCGATAACCGATATATCAGCCGATAAATTCAAATTAGGGATGGGCAACGATTAATCGTTAGCAAAATAAAAGTTTGTGTTTACATAATATATGTGTGTGTGTAGTGTGTATAATTAATTTGTATATATAAACACACACATGCATGTATATATTTAAGAAATATTTGCATGTATATACTATATATATATTTATACATAATTAATATTATATATAAATATAAATATTTGACATATTAATAACACATTTTTCTTAAATATATACATGCATGTTTGGGTATTTATATATACAAATTAATTATACACACTAGTACTACACACACATATATTATGTAAACACAAACTTTTATTTTGCTAACGATTAATCGCGATTAATCGTTGCCCATCCCTAATTTAAATCCAAATTTGTATCTAATTTTGAGAGCCTGATTACAAAAACAAAAATCTCAAAATTAAATCATGTCCCAAGCGCACGATTATAATGATGTTCTCATTATAGTGTTGTATAGCCGATATGACAGATTTGCGCCGCATTGCGAACCGTATTTTCATTTTTTGAAGAGATTTCAATCATATTTCAAGAAATTCAAAAACATAAACAGTGCTCAACAAGTGTCTCAGCTGAAGGGAATAATACATTATTTAACGGCTTTAATATATCGGCCACGTTTTCTAACCAGGCCGATAACGATAACATTAAAAATGAACATATATCGGCCGATACCGATATGCTGACCGATATATTGTGCATCTCTAATTTTCTTTTTTGCTTCATTATTATATTAGGACAGTTGTATGACACTTACATTTTATAAAAGCATTGTTCAAATGTGAGCATTTGCTATATTACAATACAAGACTACATCTGTGTTATGAATTATTAACCAAATGAACTTGCTAACGCTGGTGATTGTGAAACAGAACACCTAAAACAGTGGCATACAGCTCTGGTTTTTACTTACAATGCTGACTGAAAATGCTTACGGATACTGTTAAAGCAAAAGAAAAGCTATTGATTTTATTTAAATCCCAAGGGATTAATCAGTAGTGTTCAACTCGCACAAAAAAAGCATCAAGTAATGGGTCGATGACACTGGTGGTGAGATCTTTATTGCAGTAGTAGTGTCTTCAACCCTGCCTGTTTAACAGTGTCAGCAGTATCTGTAAGGCATACTAAACCTAAAACACTGTTCAGGCCAACAGGAAGTTACATCAAACATCACGACGGTTCATCTCACGTTCACGTTTCTGCAAATATCTTTAACTGAATGAACAGCTCTGGGAAAGATTCAACCATAAAGCAAGACCTCATTTGTGTCTGGCGAGCAAGCGATTGTACTTCTTGCAGTTGTTTATGTCCGCTGCACCAAATATGCAGAGAGAATCCAGCCGATTCACACAGGGTGAAATCTAATATACTGCACTGGACAGCTGGGTGAGCATCTAGCTTGCAAGGGATCATCTATGAAGCATTTGCTGATGCTTGAATCACTCCAGAAAGTGCAGTGGGAGAATGCTAGTCTAGCTCTGCGACATTAGTTTATAGGTGTGTGTGTGTGTAGGGAGCAGCTGTTCTCTCTATACTGACTTCACAAACCACAGAACAATTATGCAATTGTTTACTTGGGTATGAATAAGCAATTAAAAAAAAAATAAGCATAGCAATTCCCCATTTTTGGGTAGCCAGTTATAAATCAGACTAACCAAAACTCTACAAGAAAATGTTATAATTATTAGGGCTGGGTAATAAATATTGATTTCTCGATATTAATCGATTGTCATTTTTACGAACTGATATCGATTCTTGAATCGATTAGTCATCCTTTTTCATTTGAATGAATGGATCATTGTATCGCGGCTGCGCGCATCCAAAAAAAAAATCGCAATAATCTTTGTCCTTTGTTACTATTGATATGAAACAAAGTCTCAAATTTCAAATTACGTCCGTTATCTTTAAAAATTCAAAAACATAAATGACATTTTGGCGCTGTGGCGTGAGATCTCAAGAGAAGCAGCAGCGCTGATCTCACTTCCGGCTTAATAATACCAGTCACAGCGCCAAATAAACATGAATGAGCATCTGAAAGTGTTTTAAAGGTAGAGTACAACTTATCCAAATCTGTATCATGTCACATTGATTCGCTCAATCAGCGTTTCAACCGTGGAAAGACGTCAACAGCTTGTAATCAATGTCATCGTCATATTTACCTCAGAAAACCCACATAAACTCGTTAGTCAGCTAGAAAAAATAACTCTAGAGAGGAGCATTTTGATAAATATATACACCATATTACATATGCATTATAATCTTAATATTCTTCAATATTTAATGCATATTTGAATAAATCTGGCAAGTTTTTATGATAGCCACCATTTAAATGTTTATATTTCATATAATCTTCTTATTATAAAAGTGTAATTTAAGTGTTTGTATAGCTACAAAACAGTTCATTATTACCTTCATATTAGGCTAATGAAGCCTATAGGCTACAACTAGACTCCCATAGTTTACAGCATTAGTTAGAGATTTGATTTCCTTGAGAAAATTCACCATTTATTGTAACTGATATCCAAAATAATCAATATTGAATCAAATCGAATTGCAAGCTTGTGAATTGAAATCAAATCGAATTGTGAAATTTGTGTCAATACCCAGCCCTAATAATTATTATAATAAATGTCATAAAACGGTTCTTTTCATATTAAAATATTATATATAAATTTAAAAAATAACACTATTTGCATAAAATAAAAAAAAAGACTTCGCAATAGGTTTAAAGACAAAACATGCCAATATTTGCCAAAGGATGAATGCACGCCTCTTTAGTTTCTGCGGTTACTTAGTGTTTCGTCGTGTGTGTCGAGTCTGCATCACTGAAACCTGCTCGGCTGGATCAAGTGTCCAACACAGGTCATGCAAAGAGACGGGCAGTGAGGAGAGAAAGGTGTGTGTGACTGTTTAAGCCTGTTATCTGAAGAACTGGATCATACTGACAGCGTTTAGCTGGAGGTCACAGAGACACTGTTGTTGGTTTTAAGCAAATGTTCTGTATCAAACTGTATTAGCTGGTGATGTCAATGGTAGTCACATTTAAAAAAATCACTTTCGGTGTGAAAAAACTAAGTTTTCCACTTAACTAATAATACTGAAGAACAATAAACTAACACAGAGCCGGCCTTTGACATAAGCTCAATAAACTCATTGCATGCCTCTTAACTTCCAGGCAGCTCAGAAAATTCGTGTTTAGTGACATTTATTTTCTAAATAAAGGAATTCACATCATTCTCACTGGATTTTTAGCAGTTTGCACACTCAGAGATAGGGTGCTGTATAAATGGAGTAGTCAAAACTGTATTTGCAATGCAAAGTCAACCACAGGCAGCTGGATAACATCAGACACAGAAGTGTTTAACAATTCCTTCATTTCATTACAGATGAAACTGCTGCTGGACATGACGCCTGCTACAACACATGATCGAGTGTACGATATGTTTCTGCTCATTTACTCAATTCAGGAAATTTGCATTGTAGAAATTAACCCATTTAAACGGTGGCTGTCAACTTGTTTTCAAGACAGATTTATTCAACATTAAATAAGACATCATTAAAAGGTCAAAATTAGGGCTGTCAGTTAAACGCGTTATTAACGGGGTTAACGCAACCCCATTTTAATACGATTAATTTTTTTTTATTGCAAGATTAACGTCTTTTTTGGCCTAGCAAACTTAGACGTTTTTTTCACATGCTTTTGCAACAGGACGTGGCATGCGCGGCGCTGCGCTATGAAACCCATTAGCGTAATTTCAAGCAACGTTTTGTTGCTTCGTCGACCAAGGCGCAAATTTGGCATGCAAAAAGTTTTGAAAATTGGTGTAGTGCCGCGCATTTCACACCCTGTCTGAAAGTAGGGCTGTCAAACGATTAATCGCGATTAATCGCATTCAAAATAAAAGTTTGTGTTTACGTAATATATGTGGGCGTAGTGTGTATAATTATTTTGTATATATAAATACACACACATGCATGTATATATTTAAGAAAATCTGAAAGTATATACTTTATATATATTTATGCATAATTAATATTATGTATAAATATAAATATTTGATATATTAAGAACACATTTTTCTTAAATATATACATGCATGTGTGGGTATTTATAAAAACTAGGGCTGTGCAAAAGTTAATTGCGATTAATCGCATCCAAAACAAAAGTCTGAGTTTACATACTATATTTGAGTGTGCTGTATATAATTATTTTGTATATTTAAATACCTATGCATGCATGTATATATTTAAGAATTATTTGCGCTAATATTCTGTATATATATATATAAATAAATATACGGGACATCCTATATAAATACATAATCTATATTATATGAATAGAAATATTTTATATAGGAATAACACATTTTCTGTGTGTGTGTTTATATATACAAAATAATTATATACAGCACACACAAATATTTTATGTAAACACAGACTTTTATTTTGGATGCGATTAATCGCAATTAACTTTTGCACAGCCCTAATAAATACAAATTAATTATACACACCACACACACATATATATTATGTAAACACAAACTTTTATTTTGAATGCGAATAATCGCGATTAATCATTTGACAGCCCTATCTGAAAGCACTGGATCTAGCTAGACCGGAAACTCATTAATTGCGATTAATCACGAGTTAACTATGACGTCAATGTGATTAAATAATTTAATCGTTTGACAGCACTAGTAAAAATATAATGAATGTGATATAATGCAAAATGCTGCTCTCTAGAGTCATTTCCTCTTTCCTCATTTTCTTTGACGCAAACAAAACAGGCATCATACACAGAACTGAGCTTAATTACCGCTTGCAGTTCGATAGTTTAATTATTGCTTGAATGATTAACAACCAAGACCGTTCCCATCATAAAAATCTTCCCAACTCCTGACTCTGCGTTTCCACTGGCCCATTACAAGAGGACTCGAGCCAGAGTACAAACACTGCACTGGCACTCTGCTTTTCCTCAACAGAGAGCACACAGCCAGGAAAACAAGCGCGCCCACACACACACACAACATTAATGTGTGTGGAACATCAGTATTACTATCACAAACAGAAAACTAGCCATGAAGCTACACTTTAAAATTGCATTTACTCACCCCCATGTCAACAAGATGTCCATGTCTTTCTTTCTCCAGTCGAAAAGAAAATAAGTTTTTTGATGAAATCATTCCAGGATTTTTCTCCATATAATGGACTTCAATGGGAACCAAACGGTTCAAGGTCCAAAAGACAGTTTCAATCATTTGTTCAATGAACAAAATGACTCGAAAAAAGATTTGTTCATTTTGATGAACGAGTTCGAACAGGAGAGTCACGAACGTGCAACTCAGAACAGAGCAAGGCGAGCATTTGAGCTTATAAAACTTAAACTTTTTTATTTATTTTTTAAATGGCCGCTCGTTTCGCTTGATAAGACCCTTATTCATCGTCTGGAATCGTTTAAAGCTGCACTGAAACTCTAATTTGGACCTTGAACCGTTTGGACCCCATTGAAGTCCATTATATGGAGAAAAATCCTGGAATGTTTTCATCAATAAAACTTTATTCATTTTCGACTGAAGAAAGAATATAATTCTCCTGTCGGTTAATAAGGACTTGACAAATGAACTCGTCGTGTCAAAAGACTTTCAGTTTTGAACGATATCACTTTGGTCACTGTTGCTTAAATACTGATAAGAGAAAAGGGGCTTGACTCCCGTTGCACGTTCATAAAGACAGTATTCGAGACGCTACTTTAAGTTGATGTGTGAAAAGGACATTTTGAGACTCTAACCTGTAAGTAAATACGGTTGTCAATCCCAAAAACTGACAGTGTGAATGTAGCCTATAAGGTCTTGAAGTTCATGTCAGTGTCATTCAGTGTTTGTTGTATAGACAGGGAGAGGTGGCTTGTTGTGTTTGTACATACCGACATAATGCAGGTACAGGGCTATATATTTGTACTGGAAGAGGGGGTTATTGTTGAGACTGCTTCTCTGGATCTTCTGGAAGAAGGAGCTGACGTCCCATCGGTACAGGACCTCGAGCAGCATGATGCTGGGGATCCGCAGACCCACATTCAGAACCGCTTCCACACGGGTCTTCATTGCCATGACCAGTAGGGCACCAAACAGGCCTCAATTTCAACTGAGAGAGAGACATAGCTTTTAAGACATTCATCGCAAGAGCAACTCTGTCAAGAAAGTATGCATAAAACATGTATTTGATTTCAAAATACAGTCAACAGTAATATTGGGAAATATTATTACCATTTAAAACAACTATTTCCTATTTTAATACATTTTAAAATGTAATTTTTGTGTTTAGTGTCACATGATCCTTCAGAAATCATTTGATGCTCAAACATTTCTTAATATTATCAATGCTGAAAACTGTTGTGCTGCTTAATGTTTTTGTGGAAACTGTGATATTTAAAAGTATGGGTTAAAGAGACAGAGAGAAAGATGGAGATTTTATTTAGAAAAGACGTTATAAATTGATTAAAAAAATCAACAAAGACATTTATAATTTTTCAAAACATTTCTATTTCAAATAAATGATGTTCATCGAAATTTCAATTCATAAAAGAATCCTGAAAATAATAATACAAATAAGCAACAACAAAAAACGAAAACACGGTAATACAGGGTAAGTACATTTAGTAAGTGGAAGGAACGACACACCTACTTCTCTTATTACCACAGGATGGAAAATCCACTACACTTACATAACACGCTGCTTTAGTCAACAATATCAATTAAGTGTGCTGTAAAGAGAAAATAGTGTTGAATTTCGCATCTTTAAACTCACGTGGACTATCGTTACGCCTGACGTGTTAAACGTGTTTGAACTCGAGTAACCCCGACACATCAACAGTCACACAGTTCAAAATATAAAAAAACAAAAACGCTGGCGAAACATTGAATATATAAACTAAATATTACCCTGAAAATACGTCAGAGTACGTGATTAAATGTAAACCTGAACCATAATTAATGACTTTTGGCTGTAGCGAGTTCGCGCTAACTAAATTGTATATTCTTAATGCTAGTGATTCGTTTAACTTTAACCGATTCAGAGGACTTAAACATTAGCGAGTATCGTTTTTTGAAGGGAATGAGTTTAGCATGTAGCATCTAATAATAAACGTTAGTATCTGCTCAGCTAACAGCATTACAGAACTGTGTCCGTTATCCCCTTACAAATGCTACGATAATTATAATATAAATAGACTTACATGTTGTTTAATCACTTCACGCGATTAGATTTCGTCTTGGGCTGCGCCCCTGGGTGAATATAAACCATTTTAGCTCAAACGTCTTGTTAGGCGTTCTCCGGTTTGCTCCGGTCAAATTACAAGCAGAAGAGAAGAAGCATCTAAATTCACTTACTCCATCAGGCAGCCATTACACACACCGTTTGGGTTTCCTCTGCGCATGCGCAAGAGTCACTCTGAATACCGACGCTTGGCCACTAGAGGGCGCTCATCTTACACCAATTCTACTATGGGGTAGGCTCGACTGTAACGACTATGAAAATTTTATTCACAAATACAGTAGAGATTAGCCTAGACAAGAAATTGCTAAGAAGGGAAGGGAGGAATTGGATCGAGTGCCGAAACCGAATCTTCCTCGAGATTTTCCAGATGAATACAGACTCTGTATTCTATATTTATTATGTACTGCGGCCGCAAAAAAAATAATAATTAAATTGTAGACAAAGAAAAAATTAAAAAGTAATCGTTTATAAGTGGGTGTTGTTGATCCCCGGAAATGAATATTTGGCAACAACCACGCGTCAAATGTGTTTTTGACGTAACATCACAAATCTAGTATCATCATCACATTCGAAGTGTTCCAAATGATGATAGAAAAACGTTCTGCAAATATTGCAAATGTGAAATCAGAGTTCACCACAGTGATCTAGTTGCTTATGCTGCGACTGAAGAACATACATACATATATATATATATATATATATATATATATATATATATATATATATATATATATATATATATATATATATATATATATATATATATATATATAACATTATTTGACACAGGCAAAGTTCCTTTCTAATAACTAGGCTAATGTTGCTGTGAAAGAGGCAGAGTTGAAGCTGGCTGCCCACGTTGCTTGTCACTCAAGCACTTCAACTGTTGATCATTTAGGAAGTGACTAGGGTCAGAAAATATCAGAGAGGACAAGTTCTTGACCTTTATTGTATGAGTGTGTAAAAAAAAAAACAGTGCGTGATGTTAAGATTTTGGTTGAGACAAAAGGCCAAAACTTTAAACTTAACACACACACACACACCTACCTATATATATATATATATATATATATATATATATATATATATATATATATATATATATATATATATATATATATAATTTATTATTATTTAATAACCAGGTTAACTATTATTTAACCAGGTTAATCGGTTGAGAGCAAGTTCTCATTTGTAACTGTATATATAGCCTACAGGTGACACTCGAAAATTTAGAATATCGTGCAAAAGTTCATGTATTTCAGTAATTCAAATTAAAAGGTGAAACTATATACACACATGCATCATTATACTTTTCAGAGGGCCGACATTTCTGTATTTAAAATCATTTTTTAAATTTATTTCATGTATTCTAATTTCCTTAGATTTTTATCTAAGTTTAGATTTTTATCTTAAGTTTATTATATTTATAGGCCCTTTGTGGGAATCCAGCGGTTGTCTAATCTGATTGGACACTGGAAAATTGGGCTTGAAATATTTCTGGGACCTGGCAACCCTGCAGAGCTGCTACTTTCCAGTACCATCACTACGAATGCGACAAAGTTACTAGTTAGTCACGCTGTTCGGACGTACAGTTAAACTATGTTAATTTGTGTTTTTCTGGTTTTATGGGTCTAGAAAAAAGCAGCATTTTAATTTATATAGCAGCATCAATGCTTTTGTAACACCAAGCAACAGACAATCGCGTTTCGGACGTGTTCTAAACTTGTCGCCTAGCCTACTCCTTTCTTTGCCACTCGAGTGTGTTTCTTTCTCAGGTGTGTGTGGCTGATGATGGATTTAAAGGATAAAGTTGCTGTCGTGACCGGAGCAGCTCAGGGATTGGGCAGAAGCTTTGTCGAAATACTCCTGAAAAACGGGTCAAAGGTAAAATAAAATAATTTATAAAATGAATCAAAAATGCTTTTTGTTTGTTTTTATCTGTAGGTCACAAGTACAAATAAAAGTAGCCGAAATCAAGCATCTTGTACACAGTACTGTAAAGACTGAGCTCGCGCCGCTTCACGTCATAGAATGACAAGACTTTTTTATATATATACCAAATTCTGAGGAAATATTAAAAAAAAACACATTGGACCTAAGAAAAGCAAACAGCTCTATTTTAAAATAAATAATACATCGCATAAATAAATAAAAAAAAAAACAAAAAAACCAGCAGCCGATCATTCTGGATAGCAGGCTGTAGGAAACTCTGAGGTGATGGAGATCATTAAAAGAGGCTAAATGATTGAAAATAAATATTTACAAATAATTCGATGTCCTTTCTTAACTTTTGACCTTTTACAAAATATCGTTGCTTTTTAATATATATATATATAGGCGTTTTTTATTTTTGTAGGTCAGTTGTAAAGCTTTGTTATTGTCTGGTTAATAATTGGCTGCTATAAGACTGCATGGGGTCAAAGTGTAAAGGGTGGCTAATATGGCCAACAAGTCATCCTCATTGAGGAAAAAAAGTGATTAAATATCATTTTCTAATAGTTTTTTGGTGATTATTTTGATTACAGGTGGCTTTAATAGATGTGAATCAATCTGTGGGAAATGATTTGACAACCACACTTGCTGAGGAGTATGGACGTGACAGAGCTGAATTTTATGCTGCCGATGTCTCAATAGAGGAAGATTTTAAAGGTCAAGATGTTTTATTATCTGAAAATGATTACACGACCATGTTACTGAAATGACAGTTACAGGTCAACTAATGTCACAGCAGATTATCGAGTGAAAAAGATTGAGGATATCTCATAGATTTTTCACATTTTCCTTTACAGGAGTTTTGGAAAGAATTGTAGAAAAGTTTGGCCGGATTGACATTATGTGCAACAATGCAGGAATCCTCAATGAAAAACAGTGGGAAAAGACTATAGCAATAAACCTGGTAGGAGTCTGTCTGTCTGTCTGTCTGTCTGTCTGTGTCTGTCTGTCTATCTATCTATCTATCTATCTTTGCTTCAGTTAAATGTTTTGCTGTTCATGTTGTCTTTCAGGGTGGAGTGGTTAAAGGCACATATCTGGCTCTAGAACATATGAAGAAGGAAAATGGTGGTAATGGCGGAGTCATTGTCAACATTGCATCAATGGCAGGTTTGATATAGTCTCCATAAATAAAACGGAGTGAGTAAAGTTCTCAAAAGGTTCTTATTTCTCCATTTTCTGTGGAACACAAATTAAGATTGCTAGTTTGACCATACAATGAAAGTCATTGGGGTCCAATGATGTTTTAGACCCCATTGGACATTTCCCACATGGGGACATTTTTCAAAATATCTTCTTTTCTCTTCTGAAGTTTGGAACGACATGAGATAAATTATAGATTTAAAATCATCGCCTTGACTGAATCTTTGCAGGTCTAGGGCCGTTGGCAATAGCGCCCATCTACACAGCAACTAAACACGGCGTGGTGGGATTTAGCCGTGCCATGGCGGTATGTATTTTGTCTTCGGTGTGGGTGGTGAAAAATAATGCATCATGTTGTGATTTGTGAAAAAGGTTATTTTCTTTAATTGCATGCGTCAAATAGGCCGTTTCAAAGTTGGTTGACTACGGGGTGAGAATCAACATCCTCTGTCCGTGGTTTGTGAAGACCAGTTTTCTGTCCTTAATGAAATCAGAAGAGCACACCGGAAGTTTCTTTCCATTGAAAGGCAGGACGGAGATGATGATAGAGAACCTAGGCTGTCTGGAGTGAGTTAACACGTTTATCCTTCCTCCCGGGAGAGAGATGCATGACAAGCAAGACTATGAACTTGACACCAAAATTTAGAAACGGATGACAGGATTCGTACAGTCGATGTAATAGCTGTAATTTTGTTACAGGGTTGATGCTGTTGCCAAGGCCTTCCTTGCTCTTGTGAAAGATGAGAGCAAGAATGGAGAAGTTCTGATGATTAAGCCAGAGGGTGCAGCTTTTGTTTCGTTTCCTCAAACGGTCAAAGACATTCCATCGACTCCAGTCAGTCTGGAGTAGCCAATCAGCTTTTTCCTATGACACTGAGTAAAGTGATGTGTAAATTGATTGATTTACTTTTGGTATAGACCATTTCAAAAGATGTAAAACAACACTGGCCCAGAAGCACTTCCTGTTTCAGTTTTTTAACACTACATAAAAGCTGGGATAAAATACAACCAACAGAACATTTAAAACTGAATCAAAAAGTTAAACAAACATCTTTAAGAAGTTTTCTTTACATGTGAAATAAAGAAAACAGCTTCTGGACCAGTGTTGTTTACATCTTTTGAAATGGTCTATATTTTATTTTGCCATTTGAAGAAGGCATTTCTTCGTTGGAGCTTTTTTGATTATATTACAACCACGAATTTCAGCAATTCCATTGGCGTGCACAGCAAAGGTTTGATCAACGCGCATTAAATAAAAGTCCTTAACTTTATGTTCAATTTACAAAATGTATATAATGAGCGATTTCATCATGATTCCATGTTCCAATCCGTGTTTTTGTCTTATCCTGAACCGCTATGGTACACCTATAAAAAGTCTTTTCATTGGGACTATTTTACACTGGTTCGGATCGCCGGCGCTGCGGAGTAGCCCAGTACCTTCGTGACTCGCCATAGACGTACACAGAGAGAAGTAGTTCCGGCTAGACGGTTCTCTCCGAAAGACGCATGCGCTCGTTGTCTATTTGACAGCGGTCTTGCATAGGTATGAATGAACTGCTCGTAAAACATTTCCTGGTCGACATTTGTGAAGACATCTGCTTTACAATGCTCATGATAACTTTTTTAACTCTACGATGCCATAGAAATATACAGAGCGACCGCGAAACCGGAAGTTCAAAGACAATTCTAAAGATGACGGCGCCCACGTTTCTCTGGTGCATAAGGTCTATAGCGCCAAAAGTTTAAAATATTAAGCGTCACATTGATAAAGCCTCACAAATACCATGCAAATATTGAGGCCCTGGACAACAGTAATTTAGTAATAGCCATTATTTTTTCTTTCTTCTTTTTTTTACCTACACACCAGTGTAAATGTTTTTGCATTTCAAATATAGCCAATATTTAGACTTCTCCTTGGCTAACGTTTTTTTAATTACAAAGGGCCTACTGATGGTTTTGTTATTGTATTTTTAATATTATAGGCTATTATTTGTGCATAAACCGTTTGTTTGAAAAAAAAAATTGTCATCCTTTCTGCAAGCTTACAAGAGCGATAATAGCCTATAATTAAATGTGAAGGGGGACCCTAAAATATTTCTCGGGAAAAAAGGGGTCTCAGACAAAAAACATTGGTGTACAGTACATTTGCTTCTATGGTAGAATACACTTAAACTGGCATAAATTGATCATATCTGTATCACTCTCTCATGCATACACATATTTAGTTTAAATATACTTCAATCATAAAATGTTCTGAATATGTTGTTCTCGCTTAAAATGTATTTACTCTCAATAAATAAGCTACTTTAATTTCATGGTTGTGTTGAAAGTGCATTGGACTTTCACCGGAGTAAAAAACAAAAAACATCAAAATAAAACAAAATATTAATTTCCTGACATCCTGAACTTGGACGTATTGGATTTTTTGTTCAATAATTAAATTGCTAGTTTAGAAAACCATAAATGGTATTAGATATAAAAAAAATAAATTCTATAGTAAACTTGTCTTTTGTTGCATTCTTTGGCCGATAAATGTTTTTGTGTTGATTAAGGAGCCGTAACTCAAACAAGAACGTGACAGCATTGCATATATTTTGAAATGGTTTTATTATACAAATATAAATGTGAAACAGATTCAGATGTTAATCTGAAAATATACATTAATTAGTCAACACAATACTGCAAATGTGATTGCAATAAATTATATTCAGTCACTTCCGCTATCGTCGTCACTATCCTCCTCCTCCTCCTCTTCTTCTTCTTCTTTACCGTTTTCCTCAGTTGTGTCTAAAAGGCCAGCGAAGAAATTCTGTCCCGTATCGAAAGCTTTATTACTCAGAGCTTTGAGGCGTTTGTCTTTTTTCTTTCTGCGTCGATAATCGCTGACCTTCATGTCGGGTAAACTGGAGATATCCCAGAATTTGATCAGCTCATCATGAGCGCAGCTGGCCAGGAAACGCGAGTCTCTCGATCGCGCGATCTCCTCTATGGCTTCGCCGACATGCTGTCCGATACTGCCCACCACACGGTTGGGCAAGATACTGATGGCCCTGCAAAATTAAAGGGTTAGTTCACCCAAAAATTAAAATTCTGTCAGTATTTACTCACCCTCAAGTTGTTCCAAACCTCTATGTGTTGATTAAAGCATTCTTCCAAATATCTTCCTTTGTGTTCAGAAGAACAAATAAATACATAGAGGTTTGGAACTTGATGGGTGAGTAAATACTGACAGAATTTTCATTTTTGGGTGAACTAACCCTATAAGTGTCTTATCATTAGTTTTACTCATTTCATTGGATGTTCACCCTGTCGATATCAACGTCTGACTGCTACGTACCCTCTTAATGCCTATGGAAAGCAGTAAGGGTGTACTTAAGTTTGTCATGCGTGGCTTCTCCATTTGTTAAATAAACAATGACACTGTAATATGTCATGTGGTGTTGTTCATCTGAGGTTGCTTTTACCTATTTTTAAGACTTGCTGTAGACCAGATGACTTTTTATTATGTCCTGAAGCGATGCATAAAAAAACTATAAACTTCAAAAAGGGTGTGCTTTCTTTTTCACATGACCAAAACGGTCCTCTTTCTTTCTCTCTGTCTGTCTGAAACATTGCATTCACTTGAGAAAAAAAAAAACGACTAAAGAGTTAATCATCTCAGAATTACGAGAATTTTTCATGGGAAAAAAAAAATCACTCTGTTTTTATAATTTAATGAGTTACTCCTAATTTTTGTAACATTTTAATCGTTTATTCAGAAAAACACAGCAAAACTTTCCATGAAAAAATCTCGTAATTCTGAGATAATTAACTCAGAAAAACGTAGTCGATTTTTTTTTTCTTCAAGTGAATGCAATACGCTTCTGAAATTTCGAACATGTAAAGTAAAAAAAAAAGTAAAAAAACAAAAACAAAAAAAACTTAATGACAAAAACAAAAACTTAACAAATACTCAGCAAAACAGAAAGCAAAAAAAAAAAAAAAAAAGTTGAGCTTGTTTAATCCTGTCCCTTCTTACAACTTATCAATAATACTCTGGTAGCCAATCATCTTAATCTATTTACAATAAAGCTTTATCAATGCATCTATTTTCTTTGTGGAAACAGTTTTGGTACTCGAGGCATGCAGTATTGTGAATAGTCTCGCTTCGTGTCGTGCCTAACAAGATCCTTATTTACACAACAGCATGCCTCGAGTGCCTTACTGCTGACATTTGCACACACAAAGTGAGATAAGACCATGAACACAGAAAGTAAGAAAACATCTGTTCCTCACCTGATCACTCCATCAGTAGAGGCAGCACACAGTATGTTGTCCGTGATGGGGACGATACTGTCCAAAGACTCGGCCTGAACTGCGAAACGGTCACTGGTGGCACCAAAACCATTCCAGTTGAAAATGTATACGGTGCCCTCACTGGATCCACAAACAACTTTACGGCCTCTCTGTGGGGAAAAAAAAAAAAAAGAGTTTATAGCTAATAATGTTCACTGCACTTCCTTATTCTTTTAGTCATTTACTAATAACAGCTAATGCAGTGAATTAATTAGAATAGAAACGTGAAATTGTTATCTTTAATAATAACAGAAAAAGTTTTGTCATTAATGGGGTTGTTCAGCTTTAAGAGAATTCTACCATTAAAGTGATTGATTACGTCATGTGCGAGCGCTGTATCTAATGATTCAAGTTCAGAAACTTCAGTAAACAACAGTTCAGTTTATTCAATTCAAGTCATCAATGGTCATTATTATTGCTAGTCAAGGTCAGGAAGAAAATACACGACAGTGCCTGAACGAGTTCATTGAACGATAGTTCTTGAACTCGTTCATATTTCAGGCGAACGTGAACTGAACGTACTGTGAACGCGTTCATTTTGGTGTCTCTGAACGCACATTCTCTCAGTTTGTCTTCGTACAATCGGGTGGCAGATTTCTATAGAGCCATCCAGGCAAAAACCCGGCTAAAACACACGTAAACAGGTCTCAATATGTAGCCAAAAACAACCAATCTGGCAACCCAAGACACCAGGCTTGGGACGGTTACTTTAAAAATGTATTCCGATACAGTTATGATTCCAGATGATGAATAACGGTCTTATCAAGCGAAACGATCGCTTATTTAATGATCGCTCGCCTTGCTCTGTTCTGTGACATACGTTTGTGACTCTTTCCTGATCGAACTCGTTCATCAAAATGAACGAATCTTTTTCCGAGTCATTTATTTCATTCAATGAATGAATTGACTCGGAAAAAGATTCGTTCATTTTGACGAACGAGTTCGAACAGGAGAGTCTTTTTTTTTGAAACGCTTTATTCAATAACAAAACATACAATAATTAAATAAAAATCAATAATAATAATACAACAAAATATACATATAAAAACTATATACATAGAAGTATTGAAATCAACTCCAACTCCATATTTTTAAATTACAAAATAATACAAAGGCACTTAAAAAGGATAACATTTCAAGGCTTTACAACAGTCTATAGTATTTTTTGCCTTGGTGTTCCTTACACCCGAACAGAAAAGTCACGAACGCGCATCAATCAAAAATTTGTGAACTAAACTTTGAACTAGTTCATGTAGAAAGTGAACATTGTGAACTTTCCCAACACTGAGCCTCACACATTAACGGGAAACGGTTACATTAGTTACTGTGTCAATTAACTCGATTAGACAAACGGCACGCCATAAGTACTGATAATTTGTGTCATAGCTTCTTTTATGACTGCGTTTGTTCAGCTCTGTAGTTCACAACACCGTAAAGCGAAAAAAGCCGAACACACGATGTCTAAAATGTTAATGAATTAACAACACTGACATTGTACTTACTTTCATAATAGAAACAGAGGTAAGATCTCCATTTTGGAATTCAGAAAGCAGTTCAAATCTTCGTCTTTTTATATTGAATACACCCATAGTGCCATCGCCACTGGAAATAAAAACAAAACAAATGGCCATATACATATACAGCCATGAAAAAAACATCAGATTTCATCAAATTTAAACATAAGATGCTGATATATTTGAGCACCTAAATTAGAAAGAACAATACGACGTGTGGTTTTGTTTAATGAAGAGTATAAACACATTTTTCAAGCATAATAAAATCAATAAATAAATACTGATAAAATCAGTGCCGCCTCTCCCTACACAGAGTATGAATGATAGCAAACTGAAAAGCGAGCAGGCATTCAAAAATGATTTCAATACCACGCATGGTGCCCGGAAATTATTTACAATATAAAAACGCACTTAAAATGCATGTGCGAGACGCAAGTATGAGTTAAAAGCTACTTAAGAGTCGCTGCCTATTCAATAAGTGCTGAAATGTCAATAAATCTGCCTTGAGCTTTTTACAGTATAAATACCAGTAGTAATTTACTTGATGGTAGAGAATACATTTTTCTACATTAATATATATATATATTTTTTTTTATTATTATTATTTTGTGCGAAACTATCTATATACACTGCTTTGTAAATCTGCAATGATTAGTTCTCTCCCATTCACCTATGAATGGAGAAAATCGCTGAACACTGGCGACCTCTGCTGTTTGGTTTTGGGAATGCAGGAAAAAAAATTGAAGTTAACCCTTTACGTTATGAAAACCTATTCTACAGACCCCAAAAACAAAACCTGTAAAAGGTATAGGTCCCCTTTAACATTACCTGGACGTAAGTAGTGTCTTTTTAGCTTGGTCAATAGCAATATCACTAATATAATCCTCATGGTGCTTCAGATCCATAAACGACGTTCCTTTCCTCAGGTCCCAAACCTTCAGCGTTCCCTCGTCATCTCCTGTCGCAAATATATTCTCATCAACCAGCAGCAGGGCATTGACTGGGACCCTTAAAACAACCAAAAACAGGCATTAGTTTGCTGTTCAAAGAGCTATGTGCTATCATTTCAACAGCTTTACTAATACAACCAGAATACTTTAAGGATGGCTTTATAAAAATAGAAGGGAATATCAGGTACGTGTGAGCTTTTGGGATGCGTGTCACTAGTTTTCCAGCCTCCACGTCCATGATGTGAACAGCCTTGTCTTTAGACACGCTGAACAATTCTGAAGAACAAAGAGAAGATTACATTTCTTTAAGCCTATTTTTTCTTTAAACTTTCAGGATTTTTTTTTTTTTAAAGAATCGAGAATCTTATCAAGAATTAATTGTTGAAATCTTAATTGTGGTGAGTTTGAAGTAGTGTTGTGTAGCTTAGCTTTTCACATCTGCCAATTGAATTTAGGCTTCAAACTTTATAAAAGTTGTGTTCATTTGTGTAGATTATCGCAAAAAGTGTAAGAATAATAAACTTTTGTTAGCTTATTTTCTGCAACAAACTAAAAGCAAATGGAAGAAAATCCTCTTGATATGAAACGTCATCCCAGCAGAAGCTTTTAGTCAAGTGTTGGGGAAACAGTGTAATGAATGTAAAGGAAGTAGATGCTCACTCTGTCCATCACTGGAGAAGAGCACTTTCCTGCAGGACTTGAGATGATGTCCTGATGACCACAGCTCTTTGTTTGCTCCTTCAGTGCAGGAGTATGAATATCTGCAAACCAAAGAGAAATGCTCTAATACACTCCTGTCAACTACCAATAAATAAAGAGATAAATAAATCATTTCAATGAACGAGTTCGAAAAGGAGAGTCACGAACGCTCATCACAGAACAGAGCAAGGCGAGCATTTGAGCTTATAAAAATTAAACTGTTATTTTTTTATTAAATGAGTGATCGTTTCGCTTGATAAGACCCTTATTCATCGTCTGGTGTCGTTTAAAGCCCTTTGAAGCTGCACTGAAACTCTCATTTGGACCTTGAACCGTTTGGACCCCATTGAAGTCCATTATATTGAGAAAAATCCTGGAATGTTTTCATCAAAAACCTTAATTTCTTTTCGACTGAAGAAAGAAAGACATGGACATCTTGAATGACATGGGGGCGAGTAAATTATTAGCAAAACGTGAACTACTACTTTAATCACACAGTTATAATACAAACATTAATGACATTGTTAGAAGTGAGTGTAGCTTTAGGTATGACATGTTTAGGTGTGTTTTTAAAGAGCATTTTGAACATCTCTTGCTTCAGACATAGAAAATGTGACAATCTAGAGAGGGGTCAAAGGGCCTGTAAATAGTGGAAATTTCCTCATATAGCTTTTGGTGTTTGTGCTGCATAAGATAAGTGTGGAAAAATATGTAGATGTTTTGAATATGTGAATAAATAAAACGAAATCAGGTTGTGGTGATTGGCAAACTTTTTAAACACGACTAGGAATATTTCATGAATTTTAGTAATGAAACGGCCCTGCGTAAATAAGACAGACAGTCAGTAAAGTTGATTTCAACCGAAACTGAGGACTAGAAGTTGAGGACCAACCGTACAGGTATATATCTCCATCGATGTCTCCAGCTGCAAGGATGTCTTGGTTGGGATGAAATGCAATTGTGTTGCCAATGGCCTCTAGTTTGATGTCTTCTGGTGTCTCGCGGATCTTTGGTGCTTTTGGCTCTTGCTCTTCTTCTTCAGTCTCCTCCTGTAAACACACCAACACACACATAATCAGCTCACTGTGGACAGACAGCGCCGACAGCCTTTAGCGCAGTTTAAACGGGTCAAAGTGCATTTTACGACTCAATTATCAGGCATTTCGGTTGATTTAAAATGTATATTGAAATATATTCCGAAAACGACGGCACTGAAACGTTCGATATCGTACAAGAACAACAATAAACTTACTTGTTCAAATGAATCCTCGTGCTCTATGGAAGTCGCCATCTTTATTGTTTGCTACATATGTCACTTCCGGCACGCGCTGCACTGGAGTGGCCCGCAGAAATGTAGTTCTTATTTCTAAACTAAGGAACGAGGACTTTTACATATTCTCGCCTCAGACGCTAAAAACGTATTTTTGCACACTGTACAGCTTCTGTGTTTTGTATATTTTACATCAAAACCTGTACTATTTTCAGTTCTATATTCTATTTTATTCACATAATATATTGTATTTATTCACGACATATTTACTGAGTTATTTACTTATATATAATAATGTAGTAATGTTTTATTTAATTATTTTTAGAATGTTTGTGTGTCCTTGATTCGTATGCTTTTGCACTGTCGGACGAGGGAAAACATTTTTATTACATTACATCACATGTGTGTGACAAATAAAGGATTTTGGACCTTAAAATGCAGCCATAGATGATAGTAAATAAATGCTAAAAAAATTGTAGTTACTACAATGGACATTATGTTATTGGGGTTACTTATTTTCGTTTTCCCTTCAACATTGGGCTATAAAAAATAATATATTATATTTTGTGTAGAGACAAGTATATAGCAAAAGAAAAACAGCCTTTTTCACGAGTCCAAATCAAGGCCAAAAAAAAAATGAAATCGCATTGAGCTCCTGTAATGACATAATGTAGCCACTAGATGTCAGTAAAAACACATTAAATCTTTTCAAATCAGAAGCGCTGCACCTTATTAAGACATAAATCGGTGTTTTGTTTTGTTTTTTCAGACGTGGGACGTTTGACACTTTGGAATTTGGAAAAAAAATCACTTTTAGATTTTTTTGCATTCTCTTTTTAAATGAATGATCGATGATTTATGTTTAACAGCATGGGATAAATATAAAGATGTAGGCTAGTTAATGTAATTTTCAAAAAAAATCTGTAATAAATCATGCATCCTAAATGTTAACAATCAAAACAAGGTGAATTTACTTTGATTAAAACGTACATCAACTGTCACACCACCTGTCGAACCTCAACATTTTCCAAATACACCATTGAACTAATGATTTATTGAAAATGATTTAACATCTTCATTATGCTTGCTCTTGTATTGAGCATATGAGGCATATAGACAGTCTTACACACCTCTAGAAAGCACCTTATTAAAAGGTCTTCTTAAAGATAAAATCAGATGTAGCCAGAGGGATCTGTTATGTTTAAAAAAATGTTTGTCTCTATCCTCAATTTGTTGAGAAACATTTTAGCACTCCCCAGAGTAAGTCCCAGAAGATCCCTGACTGAATTGCTCCCCGTGGTGCCGAGAAGCGCGGCCCCCGCTAGGTGTCTTGCCTGTGGCACATTCTACCCTTTTGCGTTTGAATGTCAAGACTCTCCATGCAGAAAATTGATTCCCAATGATGCTATTGAGCAGGCAGGTCACTCAAGAGAGAAGAAAATAATCTCATGCCCCCCAAAACAATGAGATGAAACCAAAATGCTGGAGATAAAGGATTGTCATGAAATTACGAAAATTGAGGAAATCGATCACAGAGCATGAAGCAGATATGGACACTCGATAGGTTTAAACCTAAATAAGGGCATGTTTGAGATCTCAGGTTCTCGTGTCTCAGCTGGGGGAAATTATCAGAGGTCACTCTCAGAAAATCATATAATTTGTGTCCTCATGAATTAACAGTATATAGTGAACTTACATTATTTGAGAGATTTGAGCAAAGAAAAAGGAAGAAATGCCCTTTATTGGAATTATATATATATATATATATATATATATATATATATATATATATATATATGATTTTTTAAAAATAAAAATTGCACGAGTTATTAATATTTATTTCAATTTTATGTATGCAAAATAAACTCAGTCATCTATTCAAATTCATGTATGAATTCCAAAATTACGGTAACAGGGGTGAAACAGAAGTGCCTTGGGATCAGGCTTAGGCTACTAACAACAAATACATTCATCAAGAATGATCGTTCAGCTCTGTTATGAGATAAACACCATTTTTAATCACCTGAATAATACTGTGTGGTGCAATGATACTACCTGAGGCCATTATTAGACATTTTGCACTGATCACAAACCTTGACTTGTAACAAGGTTGACACAAAACGTGATTTTTCAAAGAAAAATTGCACGAGTTAGGCTACTTTACTTATTACCAGGCACAATAATCTCAGTCATCTACTGAAATTTATGCGTTTAAATGTAAAAAACGCATTCACAGGGTTGAAATAAAGTAGTGCTTTATCACGTGACGGGATAGTGATAAACTAGCGCGTGATCAGGAACTTGCGGTCACGGAGCAGCTTCAAAATAGTAATACATCGCATGCATCCTGCAAACTGAGAAAATTAAACCTAAGACCGGTTTGTATGTGACACACATCACTCTTGACTTGACTCTAAAGACTCGTCAGTGCTGTCAGGGGTGTGCTTTACTCCCAGCCGCCTGAAAGAAGCAGCACACACTTCCTCTGGTCTGGGACTAACCTGAGCCATGTGTTCAGCAGTAATTCTCCCCCTCCAGAACGGGTAAATACCCTCAGCAGAGCCCATATCAAATTCCACGGAAACAAAGACAGCAAGCGCTGTGAGGGACGACCATAATGAGCCATCTGTTCATCCATGGCAGTGCAAACCAAATGTCATCAAACTGTGCTCCTTCTCTAACTTCGCCTTCAGAACAGGCAAACCCTCCGCGTCACAGCTTACACTGACAGACCATGTCTAGTTCAATACTGCAGCACTTTAAATGGATCTGAGATGGGAATTAACAAATCTATGCTGAAAAACTTCTCCAAAAATATGTAATTAACATGCAAATACGTAGAATTTGTACAAATGATGGGCGTTAGGGTTCTGTTGCGAGTTTACGACCGTGTCATTCAGATGAAGATATGAAGAGAATATTAGGAATACATGCCGTTGTGGTGATAATTAACATCTCCAGTAAATTTAAAGTCCTCCTTTGGTGAAAATCAAGTTTTTAAAGTATCAAGCATTGGTCTATGTTGTGTTTTTAATATGCTTTAAGACAAACCATGTGCAAATTCAAAAAGTCATCACAATACGCTGATTTCACGCAGCAGCCATTTTGAAATTGAAAGCAAGGCTTCGGTGGGAAAGAATCCCGAAAGTAATCATAAAAAAAATAAAATAAAAAAAAAGAATCCCGGAAGTACAACAATGCCAACCCGAATCTGCTGCCGCGATTCACACGTTATATATCCAACATGGGATTTTTATATAGTTCGCTCCTGCTTCTTTTTTTATGTTTCGAATTATATCTATATAAAAAAAAAATATTATATTTTTAGAATAAAACAACAATAGGTCATCAAATTCAAGACTCTCCTATGATTAAAGGCGACACTTCCGTTTTTCTTCCCACCGGAGCGATTTCAAAATGGCGGCTGCATGAAACCAGCCTATTTTATTTTTTAAGAATTTATTTATTTACTTTTGAGTACATTCTCCTTAAACTCTAGTCAGTGAACTAAAGACAGTCTCAAAAACTAAGTACATTTTAACCAATCATTGTAAAGATACATTCAAGCTATTTTAAGGCATGAAGACATTTTTTCAAGGAAAGAAAAATATTTAAATATGTCATTTTGGTGATCAAAGATTAATTTTTAAGGAATAAAATTGACTACAAGGAAAAATGCACTAATATGCTCTCACGCGACACTAAAATACATTTTCAATTAAATATTTAATGCCAGCAAACCTTTCTGCATGATACATTTATTTATAGCTATTACAAATACGGATATGATGTGACGACGCGAAAAAGACAAACATTTAAAAAGACATTTGAAGTACAAGTTCTTGGCAAATGAATCTCGAGAAGGTTTGAAGCGTCAACTCCTCACCAAAATCAGTGTGTTTGTCCTCCTGTAGAATATAATAGGCACCTTGCTTGAACCATGCAAAATAGTGAATACATCTGGAAAACAAATTCATAAACCTCCTGCATTAACCAGTCAAAATAAAATATTGTAGAGGGTATTGAGTGTGAAAGTGCAAAAGAAAAGGCACATGAAATAGATAAAAAAAGAGTTGATGAGAACTTGTGTTTTGAGATTGAAATTGTGATTATAGAGGAAATGAAGAGGGGTTATTCTTCAGAGGGAGGGCTTGTGTCCAGCGGTGTCTCTTGGGTAACACTGTCCATCTCTGCAGGTTCAGAGCTCTCAGTCGACGGACTCTTCTCTTCCGTGTTATTACTCTCATCAAACCCTGACCCTTCGGCCTGCGGGCCGTCTCCGTCGTAGATGATGTCCTCTGGGTTAGGTGCGGGCGGACAGAAGTCTTCATCAGGGAGGAGATGATGAAACACTGATTCAGCCTGGAAACAATCATAATTGTCTTAATCAACAGGCGATATCTGATCCACAAACGCAGTGTCTGCCTCCCTCTGCTGGACTCACCAGTTTAATGGAGTAGTCGCTGCCCAGGCTGCTGTCGGGACCGGTGCAGACGTGAACGTTACTCGGCAGGATGTAGCTGCCGCTGTCCTGGGCCGACGTGTCCCTCATGTTGAAGTACATGACCCACAGCACTGCAGGCTTGCTCCTCAAACCTGCGGGAGGTTAAGCAGTCATTTCTTTACTGTCTTTTAATGCATTTAAAGGAGTAGTTGCTGATAATTTACATGTCATCCAAGATGTCCATGTATTTCTTTCTTCAGTCGATGTTTTTGAAATCATTCCAGGATTTTTCTCCATATAATGGACTTCAATGGGGACCAAACGGTTCAAGGTCCAAATGAGAGTTTCAGTGCAGCTTCAAAGGGCTTTAAACGACACCAGACGATGAATAAGGGTCTTATCAAGCGGAACGAGCAGTCATTTAAAAAATAAAAAATAAAAGAAAAAGTTTAAGTTTTATAAGCACAAATGCTCGTTCACAATTCTCCTGTACGAACTCATTCATTAAATCGAGTCATTTTCTTTTTTTGAGTCATTTTGCTCATTTCGTTTCGTTATGGACATAAACAGAGAGAAGTAGCTCCGGCAACTATGTTCTTCCGCGAGACGCATGCACTGCAGTTCTGTTTATTACCTTAGGGCCGATTTATCCAGTAATAATGCAATAATTAAAGTCTTTATGAATCAATAATTCAAACCTTTTTTAAAAAAATAATCTGTTCTACACACATATGTGTGTTAAAGCATATTCTACCCCTTCTGAGAGGGTATCACTGTTGGAGATACAATAAAGGAGAGGTCCTAAATTATTTTAGAGAATGCAGAATTTTTTTTATTTCATTTTTAATTATTATTATTATTATTTTTTTCAAAGATTGATTAATAATATGTTGAATTTGTTTACATTACCAGTCTGTTAAACTAATTTGTCTAGTACTATAAGAAATAAACACAAAAGGGATTGTGGATTTTTCTCTTACTAATATTTTTAATTGAATGGGAACCGGAACCGGAATCGTTTGGCGGAACCGGAATCGGAACTGGAATCAGAAAATTTCTCACGATTCCAAACCCTAATCGCAAACGAGCAGTTGTGCTTATAAAACTTAAATTTTGTTATTTATTTATTAAATGAGCGATCGTTTCGCTGGATAAGACCCTTATTCATCGTCTGGTGTCGTTTAAAGCCCTTTGAAGCTGCACTGAAACTCTCATTTGGACCTTGAACCGTTTGGTCCCCATTGAAGTCCATTATATGGAGAAAAATCCTGGAATGTTTTCATCAAAAACCTTAATTTCTTTTCGACTGACGAAAGAAAGAAATCCAAAATGGGGTACTGTGCGAGTAGGTACTACATTTGAATTTACTTCGCAGCCGTTAGTATGAATGCAATGTGAACGTCCTACATCCGCCATGTTTTTTTCTGTCACATGACCCACCAGTGTCTGTTGAGCTGCTTCACTTCCACTCATAAATCCTCTCCTACAACTTCACGGGATAGTAAAGTGTCCATCAAATGCACACTTCAGACTCTGTTTTTCGGACATTTTACTCTTTTGTCAGTATTTAGTATTTCAGATTTTGATGGTGTAGAAACGCACACTTAGATCAACAGGAATAGATCAACAGACGGACATGTTTCAGTTTTGTTTTCCATGCCTCTCTGGACTGGTGTAAGACTGCATTAGTTAGGCCAACTAGTCAAAAGTTGGAATAATATTGCACTTAGTTTTAAAAGACTGACGTTGATTTATCACGAGATGAATCATTGTTAATATTTTGCTAGCGGGCGCATGACGTGGGTCATCGAATCTCTTTTTCTTCATCTCCTTTGATGACATCTTAGGCAAGACGAGCCCTATGGACCAACAGAAGAGTGGAGAATCTCAAGAGTGTGTGTGTGTGTGTGTGTCTCGCTGGTTCGTTTAAAGCGTAAAGCTGTCAGTCTGTATCATTACCCTTTAAATACACGAGCCTCTGCCGCAGAAAGGTGGGAAAAGAAAGGCAAGAAAAAGCGAGAGGGAGAAGGTGTCAGTCTGAAATGTCAGAACGGTCATTACCCAAATGTCACACAATTATGACGCGTGTTCCTTTTCCTGCCCGGAGTGGCCCGGTGATTTGCTTAATTTGGCGAGGGGAGAGCTGTGGCGGCATCAATGTTTAACGCCGCTTCAAATACACCACCCATCCTCTCCTCTGAATGCTGCCGGGTCACCGATTCACAAAACACTGAACACACACACAGCCAAAGAATCTCTTCTATTAGAGAGTCCAGACAGCCCAGAACATGCCACTAGATGATATATGGACAGAGAGAAAAGGAATAACCACGATTTTTATAATGATATAAAAATGAATGAAATGACTCGGAAAAAGATTCGTTCATTTTGATGAACAGGAGAGTCACGAACGCGCATCACAGAACAGAGCAAGGCGAGTGTTTGAGCTTATAAAACTTAAACTTTGATATTAATTTATTAAATGAGCGATCGTTTTGCTTGATAAGACCCTTATTCATCGTCTGGAATCGTTTAAAGCCCTTTGAACAGTTTGCAGTTTGTACTGAAACTCTCGTTTGGACTTTGAACCGTTTGGTCCCCATTGAAGTCCATTATATGGAGAAAAATCCTGGAATGTTTTCATCAAAAACCTTAATTTCTTCTCGACTGAAGAAAGAAAGACATGGACATCTTGGATGACATGGGGCTGAGTAAATTATCAGCAAAAGTTTTTTTTTTTAAAGTGAACTAATCCATTGGCTTTTGTATAAAATATACTATTCTTTATACATTTATTATCTTATATCTTAAGTTTAAAAATGATACTGTAGGTTTTCAAGTGTTTGGGCCGACAGCCATACGAGGCGCCGGTTCTCTTCCGGTCATACATACGCACACATGTTCCCAGATGTGACAAATGTCAGATTAGCATACAGCAGCACACTCCTGACGGCGGCTAACACACGCCTGCAGCTGCAAACCTCCCAAACCTCTGCCACCCTCTAACACACACTGGCACACTGCTAGCATCTTTTGCAGCGATTTTTGTGTGAGCGTATCAGTGAACGCCCCCGACCACTCGGTGAGTTTCACGTCTTTGTAAACTAAAGTTTTATGCGTTTTATGAAGAATTGTTCCTGTGCACCTATATGCTACCATTGTAGAGGTGTGGCGGTGCAACCACAGAAACTGAAAATTCTAGTTCACTTTTGAAAAAAAAAACTTTTGCTGATAATTTACTCACCCCCATGTCATCCAAGATGTCCATGTCTTTCTTTCTTCAGTCGAAAAGAAATTAAGGTTTTTAGGATTTTTCACCTTATAATGGGCTTCAATGGGGTCCAAACGGTTCAAGGTCCAAATGAGAGTTTCAGTGCAAACTGCAAACTGTTCAAAAGGCTTTAAACGATTCCAGACGATGAATAAGGGTCTTATCAAGCGAAACAACCGCTCATTTAAAAACTAAATAACAAAGTTTAAGTTTTATAAGCTCAAATGCTCGCCTTGCTCTGTTCTGTGTTGCGCGTTCGTGACTCTCCTGTTCGAACTCGTTCATCAAAATGAACAAATCTTTTTCCGAGTCATTTGGTTGATTCGACGAATGAAATGAACGAATTGACAAGGGAAAAGATTCATTCATTTTGATGAACGAGTTCGAACAGGAGAGTCACGAATGCTCATCACAGAACAGAGCAAGGCGAGCATTTGAGCTTATAAAACTTAAACTTTGTTATTTATTTATTAAATGAGCGATCGTTTTGCTTGATAAGACCCTTATTCATCGTCTGGAATCGTTTAAAGCCCTTTGAACAGTTTGCAGTTTGCACTAAAATTGTCTTTTGGACCTTGAACCGTTTGGTCCCCATTGAAGTCCATTATATGGAGAAAAATCCTGGAATGTTTTCATCAAAAACCTTAATTTCCTTTCGACTGAAGAAAGAAAGACACGGACATCTTGGATGACATGTAAAGTTCATATGTCGATTGCATGAGCTTATTTCATCCATTAGATTGAACGATCTGTAAAAGCTCATTCATGTACATAGACTCTCCCCTCGAAGAAATCGTGGTTGAAAGTGGACAAAAGAGACACCATATGTAAACAGGAATGTCTCCCTCGTCTACTTGTGATCTGATCGATCAAAACTCAGGTGTTGTCGGTGGTTACCAGAGCATTACTATGTAGTTGCTAAGTTGTTTTATCTCGTCTACACGTGGTCATGTATGAGCCTTGATCTTTTCGACGGGTTGAAAATCCCCAAGGAAATCTTCAGTAGTTGCTGTTGATTCGTTTCATTTGGCTCATCATGATCTAAACAGACTCTCTTTCTCTCTCACACACACACACACACACACACACCGCTTTGACCATGGGGATGAATGAAGATCTACCCAGGTGACTTTGTCTCTCTGACCTGTTCTGGCCCACTGCTCTTCTTATCTAGCGATTCATCCTCAAGACCTCTGCCAGTATTTGTTCTGACATTTTAATTAAAATAGTACTAGCTCATTCCTGTGATAAAAAGGCTGTGTGTCGCCCAGCGGGGCCCCGCGTCTCGCACCCTCCGCACCTGAGCACACACACACACACACAAAGAAACAATTATAACATTTCTATTTTGTTGAGCCGCAGACGTACTTAAATTCGCAACAAGAATCAATATAAAAAAGGCAATGGTTGAAAGGAGAGTATGTGCATGATGGGAAAGTGATAAAGATTAAAGGTGTGGGGAGATGATGGCTGATAAAGAGAGATTGAGTTTGTTAGATGGAGTGAGGAGGGTTGAAGATGCCTGATGACCTTGATGAAATACAGTCATCTTACCGTCACACTCATTCTGGAGTCTTACACAAATCTTGATAAATTGGCACATTTTAGGAATCATCAATTATGACATGAAGCTATAGGAAAGGATCAGTGTCAAGAAATTAAACCAGGGTTCCTACAGGTTTCTTCAAGTTAAATTCAAGTCTTTTTAAGAGCATTTATATAAAAAAATAATACCAATTTCCCAACCCTACCAGCAAAGAAAAAAAAAATCCTTCAACTTGTGTTCATTTATTTTTCAAATGTGGAATGGGTAAAAGATGATGAGTCAAGCAGGTAAAATAAAAACATTTCAGTAGGCCACAAGAAAGTGTGCCGAACAATGTTAAATTGTGTTTTAACATTAGCTAAACACACACAGGACATCAGTTCGGACTGGATCGCTTCCCAGATCGATTTTCATCTATTTTTTTTTTCGTTGACGAAAATGTCAATAGATTTCAGTCATAGTTTTTGTCATTCAAAACTAGCGTCTCGTTTTCGTCAGTGAAAAAATGTCGTTGAAGAAAAGTTTATTATTTTCATCAATGAAATAAACACTGACATACAGCACAATTTTTAAGACCCAGATATCAAAATTCAAGACTTTTTAAGGTATTATTTCCAAATTCATAAATGCAATGCTTTTAAGGCTTTTTAAGACCCTGTAGGAACCCTGTGAAACTAGTCTAGTCGCTAAACTTGTCAAAACTGAATCGTAACAAGGCTCAGTGGAATTATTCATTTGCAAAGGCTCCAATTTAATTAAATAAATACATGCACTGTGTGTTTAAAAAGAGTGGAGGGCGGCAACTTGTCATGAAAAGTGCATATAAAACAGTTGTTGTCAACAAAAGAGAAGATTTTAGGGCTCCCTGCGGGTTTCTGCCAAAATAAACCAAGTCTGCTCACTGCAGAGCCAATGGGTGGAGCTTGACGTCCAGTTCCCCCTCTCTGGACCTCGGTCCAACCACACCCTAACCCTTTAACCTTAAAGGGATACTCCACTTTTTTTTTTTTGGAAATAGGCTCATTTTACAACTCCCCCAGAGTTAAACAGTTGAGTTTTACCGTTTTCGAATCCATTCAGCTGATTTTATGATATTCAGAAGAATATCAGTAACCAGACAGTTTCTGGTCTCATTGACTACCATAGTAGGAAAAAATATATACTATGGAAGTCAATGAGACCAGAAACTGTCTGGTTACTGATATTCCTCTAAATATCAGAAAATCGGCTGAATGGATACAAAAACGGTAAAACTCAACTGTTTAACTCTGGGGGAGTTGTAAAATGAGCCTAATTCCAAAAAAAGTGGAGTATCCCTTTAACCAGATCCCTCAACAGGTTAATTCACAGAAGTGGAGCAGGTCAAGGTCAAGCTCCACCCATTTGGATCTGCAGTGAGCACTACTTGAAATCAAAAGCTCAATAGTTTAACGTTTGAAAATGAAGAAATTAAGAAAGCCTTAAATATTAGTATTTGAATTATAATAGTATTTTTTAAATAATTTTCTTTAATAAAAAAATATTATTTTTAAATTTAGTAAAAATAATCATTTAAATGATATTATAAAATTCCAAATTTCTTTGGACAAAAAAAAAATGCAATCACAATTTTTAATCATGCAATCCTTCACAGCGGAAAAAGTCGATCCAACGCTTGTCTTTTCTCAGATGTGGTTGATTGAGATTGATTCGATTAATTAATCAGCACATAATTTAATTATTTTTTAAAATCTTTTGACAGCCCTATTTAAAACACCAAACTTTAGACTGAGCTCAACTAATAACACTAAAATAAAATGTATTAACCCTAAAACCGTATTCTGGACAAATGTGGGCAAAATAGTTTTGATTTATTTTTTAAAAATACTTCCCTTGATCTGAGCGGTACAAGACTTGGCTACTTTTCCTAAGTTTGCCTCCTGAACACTCAATTCTACTTTTTTTTACTCAATTCTACAATGTTAAGTGGGTGAAAAAAAACCTTCTTAATCTTGGATTTGGGTCAAAAATGGGCACCCATAGAAATGAATGGGAAAAACTAATTTAGAGCATTCTAAAATAAGCCAAAATAAGACACCAGGTGACGGCAAAGTCACTTCATCTTTAGGTTTTAGCTCTAAGAACTTATTGGAATGATATTTTAATGTGGTTAAAAAATAAAAAAAAAAACGCATAAAAATAAGCATAATTTACATAGAAAATATGGTAATTTTTGACGTAAATAAATTCAAAAATACCCCCAAAATAAAAAAAAAATACCATAAATGGATAGACAAAACTTTATCGAAGACAGTGATATAACATTTATAATAAATAAAAATTAGTCCTCTGTGCCCACATTTGTCCACAATTACAGGATTAAGGGCTATAAAGTGAATACGGTTTGAGGGTTAAAATATAAAAAATATTTATATATTTACAAAACAGCCGATGCAACATGAGGGCTTCTGGGAACAATTTAGAGTAATGATTTCAATCAAACATCTAAATGAATCATCTAAAACATCTCAATAACACAAGAGGACAAGACAAAAAAAAAAAAAAAACTAAGACATTTTACCGCAACTATCACCAACATGCGTACAACTAACATAAACTGATCTTTTTTTAATCTAATCTGTCCAAACTCACAATGTGATTCCACCCTTATGATCTGAAGGTAGATAGTGAGGTCGTATGTGACAGGTCGTGCTCAGATTCACTCTGAAGGAGCCAAGCAGACCCTGACAGAGCATAATGGGAATCAATGGGAGCAGCGCCTGGCCCCTGCCTGCCACACCACCATCAATATCAATCACTGTTATCGCCAATAACGTCTCCGTGTAAGCCCTTCGCTGAATGTCACAGCAATACCAGATCTTTCTTTAAAGAGAGGAAGAGATGATCTCTCTTTGACACGGGCGGCAAGGTTAGTTAAGTACTGTTAGCAGGACGTATAGCGCAATAGGAGGTCGATGCGCAAAAGGAAGATGTTAATGGGTTTAAATGACGGGGAGATTTAATTGGAAGTGAAAGAGCTGGGTCAGGTCTTACCTCCACAAGGTTCCTCTCCAGGAATGGCGGGAACGTCAAACAATTGAGATACAACTGGAGCAAGATCTTCTTGGGCCGTACCAGAGGATGAACAGGTCAAGTGGACCAAATCTGTTAAAAGAGACCACAACAGACAGTTTAAAGGAGTAGTTGACTTTTAAAAAAAACTTTTTCTGATAATTTACTCACCCCCATGTCATCCAAGATGTCCATGTCTTTCTTTCATCAGTCGAAAAGAAATTAAGGTTTTTGATGAAAACATTCCAGGATTTTCTCCATATAATGGACTTCAATGGGGTCCAAACGGTTCAAGGTTTAAAAGACACTTTCAGTGCAAACTGCAAACTGTTCAAAGGGCTTTAAACGATTCCAGACGGTGAATAAGGGTCTTATCAAGCGAAACGATCGCTCATTTAATAAATAAATAACAAAGTTTAAGTTTTATAAGCTCAAATGCACGCCTTGCTCTGTTCTGTGATGCGCGTTCATGACTCTCCTGTTCGAACTTGTTCATCAAAATGAACAAATCTTTTTCCGAGTCATTTGGTTGATTCGACGAATGAAATGAAGGAATTGACTCAGGAAAAGATTCGTTCATATTGATGAACAAGTTCGAACAGGAGAGTCATGAACGCGCATCACAGAACAGAACAAGGCGAGCATTTGAGCTTATGAAACTTAAACTTTGTTATTTATTTTTTAAACGAGCGATCGTTTCGCTTGATAAGACCCTTATTCATCATCTGGAGTCGTTTAAAGCCTTTTGAACAGTTTGCAGTTTGCACTGAAAGTGTCTTTTGGACCTTGAACCGTTTGGTCCCCATTGAAGTCCATTATATGGAGAAAATCCTGGAATGTTTTCATCAAAAACCTTAATTTCTTTTCGACTAAAGAAAGAAAGACGTGGACATCTTGGATGACATGGGGGTGAGTAAATTATCACCAAAAGTTTTTTTTAAAAGTGACCTACTCCTTTAAATAATTATGACAAACTGGGCTAACATCCTAATCTTAGAAGAACTACAGTAAGACTCTGGATCAATTTCAGGGCTGCTTTCATGGAAGACCAGAGGGAAAAAGAAGAAACGAGCACCACAATTCAAATCCAAAACAACAAATCTCAATTCTCATAAAGGTCTGAGGAGTTCTACTAGAAATGTCCTGGTTAATCCCAAGAGTTCACACACACACACACACACCACTTCCAGGCTTATCATTACTTCTCCGGTGTTCCTGCCTATGGTCTGTGGTACGTGGGAGTGTGTGCGCGTGAGGATCAAAGAGAACAATTGGAGTGCAGGCAGCTCAGGGCGGCACACAGGCTCCGTGTCACACACCGTGGAGAGGTGCACAGATGTAGGCATCTCCAGTGGGACAGGACAGGAGGAGCAGCTTCACTAAAGGCTCGTAAAACACACGGGACTGTGGAGTTTTGAAAAAGATTCTCTCCAACGCCACAGGCTGATTTTAAAAAGTCCTGGATAGTTAAAAGTGAACACTTGCAGTACAGGTGGATTCATAATATATCCAGTAATGGACATGTACTATTCCGTTTTGAATCTTGAAGAAAATAAAGTACATGTACACTATATATATATATATATATATATATATACACACACATATATATATATATATATATAAATTTCTATAATTTATTGAGATTGATCAAAACTAACATTAAAGGGATAGATCACTTTGAAATTAATTTTTGGTCTGTTCTAGCTTACCTCAAGGGCATACAAGATTTAGTTTCAATTTTGATATTTTTAGGTCAAAGCGTTCTTGTCTGTCAGTCATATAATGGAGGTCTATGGTCACCACCTCAAAGAGCATGCCCAGAGAAGTCCAAATTAAACATGATTTAATGACTTGTAAATGTAAGTACACATTGATGGCCTAAGACATGAAACGAGCGGTTTGTGTGAGAAAACGAACAGTATTTATATCATTTTTACCACTTGTAACCACAATAAAAACAATATAGATACTGTTCAAATTCTCACAAAAACCGCTCCTTTCGTGTCTTAGGCCATCAATGTGTACTTACATTCATGAGTCATTAAATCATGTTTAATTTGGACTTCTCTGTGCATGCTCTTTGAGGTGGTGACCATAGACCTCCATTATATGACTGACAGACAAGAACGCTTTGACCTAAAAATATCAAATTTGAAACTACTACGGAAACAAAGACACCGACATCTTGGATGCCATCTTGGACTCGAGTTGCAGTTGACCAATCAATCACAACACACTGGCCCAGCCGACCAATCAGAGCACATTGCGCTTTTCAGAAGGAGGCCGGAACTAAACTGAGTGTTACTGACAGAAAGGGAAGAGAGGTGTCAAATAAGGTGTTTTTTTAAACATCCAAGCATGAAAAACAATTCTAGTAGACCCCAAAAACAAAATCAAGGCCGAAAAGGTCCTCTTTAAAACATACCCCCAATGCAATGTGAAGAAGCTGAATCTGAAATATCTGCTTGTACAACCATATTTTTTTGGCTTAAAATTGCACACTTCACCTTCAAAGTCTACAATCAGTGGTCTTGGTTTCGAAAGCACATCCAACACAACCAGCAGCGCAAGTCATAAGTGGTTAATGATAAATAAAGACCATCTTCTCCCGCGAACGCATGTCTGTCACGGTCATCATCATCCGCTGATTGCGAAGGATGCTTTCAGGTAGAAGTGCATTACTTAAAGAGGAATGACTATGATCCATCTCCCCGTGGGATCGGGCTATGGAAAAGCAAACGATAGCTCTGATCCGGCTTCCTATCATTTCCCCTGAACTCAATTCCCAGAGAGAGGAAGTGGAGTTCCGCTGATTAAGCTTTTCATTCCCCCGTGAGGACGGAGTCAGTCACTGGGGTCCACCTGATCCCCTTCACCGTGATTGATAGCGAGATATGGCCAGTGTAACAAACAGAATAACTTTCATAAATAACAATGGAGTTAATGATGGAGTCATCACTGAGGTGAGTGTTTTGAAGGACAGTTTTGACATGTGGGTGTGTTCAAAGACTATCAGTGTGCATCACTGTTAGATCACTGATACTGGTTTTGTATAACAATGCAAAACGGAAGCATTTATTTAATAGAGAGCCGAAGCGATGACGTCACTCAAGTCGGAAGCTAGCGGCGCATGGGTTCCCTCGGTCGAAAAGCAATGCATTTTCCCCATAGACTTTAGGAAAATCGCAAAAAATAAGATCTGTGTTCAACAATTACATGTTTTGTCTATCAAGATAATCCAAAATTTATACATTTTGAAGCCTATATAAAGATTTTAAAAAACACAATCAGACACAAAAACACAAGCAGGTGTGTGTTCTATGTCATAGATGAAAACGTGAAAATATTTAGAGGCTTTGTTCACCACAGACCTTATAAAAACCCATTCAAAAATCCCATAGACTTTAGAGCGAGGGAACCGGGAGTGCTAAAATGCTAGCTCACTTCCGCGTTTGGCCTACAGAGTGACATCGTAACTTCGGCACTCTATTTATATGAAAAAGTTTGGAATGATTCAGATTTTTTTTTTTAATGAAGTTGTCTTATGCTCACCAAAGCAAATCAAATTTGTCAGAATTCATTCTAATTTGCTGCTTAATATACATTTATTATTAGAATTATCAATGGGGAAATCTTGAAAAAAAGTTTTTTCAGGATTCTTTGATGAATAGAACGCTCAAAAGAACAGCATTTATTTGAAATAGAATTCTTTTGTAACATTATAAATGTCTTTAGTGTCACTTTTGATCAATATAATGCAATCTTGCTAAATAAAAATGTTATTTTTTGAAATATTACACCAAACTTTTGAATGGTAGTGTATCACGGTTTTGACAAAAATATTAAGAAGCAAAAACTATTTTCAACATTGATAATAATAATAATATAGAAATGTTTCTTGGGCAGCAAATCAGAATATTATGATGATTTCTGAAGGATTTCTGGAGAAATGATGAAAATTCAGCTTTGATCACAGGGAATAAATACAATTTTCAAAAATTGTAAATTTTAAATTCTAATCATATTTTACAATATTTTGCAGCACTGGTCATCATAAGAGACTGTGGGCACTTTTGGCTTGTATAGACTTCATATTTGAAAACAGAAATTGCACACTATCATTACTAGGTTGTTGGTAAATTTTAGAAAATAAATATTAAAAAATTCTAAACCATCTATTGTGTTTTGTTGTTCCAATATAATAATGATACTATTTTAACATTTAAGTTAATAGGTTTCTCTCACATTTGCAACATTAAAATCACCAAGTGATTAGTGTACAATGTTTTATAATAATATTTTTTTCTATTTACTTTCCATTCATTTAACATATTTAATATTGAGGGTATCCAACTTTTTTTTTTAAAGGAACGCAATAGTTACTTTACCAGGTAATTAGTTACTTATGTAATAATGTAACTCATTTACTAACTCAGTTACTTTTTGTGAGAAGTAACTAGTACCTCTAACTAATTACTTTTTTAAAGTAACTTTCCCAACACTGATTATTAACATGAAATGTTGCGGAATGCACCTTTAATGCACATTTATTTTTAGAATTATCAATGGGAAAATCTTGAAAAAAGTTTTTTTCTTTGATCAATAGAAAGCTCACAATTTGAAATAGAATTCTTTTGTAACTATAAATATCTTTACTGACACTTTTGATCGATATAATGCAATATTGCTAAATAAAAAAATAAATATATTTTATTTTTTAAATAAATAATACATTTATTTAATATTCTTATTTTAAATATTACACCAAAATTTTGAATGGTAGTGTATCACGGTTTTAGGAATAAATACAATTTTCCAAAAAAAAAAAAAAAAAAAAAAATTTAAATTCTAATCATATTTTGCAGCACTGGTCATCATAAGAGACTGTGGCCACTTTTGGCTTGTATAGACTTAATATTTGAAAACAGAAATTGCACACAATCATTACTAGGTTGTTTTTAAATTTTAGAACTGGCAGAATCTGCAAATTGTTAGGAAAAGATTGGCTGTGCTTTGAAAAGTCAGCAAACAAGACGTTACAACACCTGACCTGCTGTGAGCAAGGTGGAGCAACATGCATTTCCCATATGATGACTATAGTGAACGATTATAGTGAATGATGATTATAGTACACAACTGATGTGTGATCATGTTGTGTGTGATGTGTAACTCACAGGTGCCAGGCATGCAGGTCATGGAGGAGGAACAGAGCTCCACCATCCTCACAGCCGGTGCAGAAGATCCCAGAGGAGGAATCGTCACCAACGAGATCTGCCAATAAAACAAGAAAAGCACTATAAATACAATTTTATTTTTGGGGTATTTTACCCAAATTGTGAGTCTGTCAAATAAATAATTGCATAGTATGTAAACTTAAGATGATAATGCATAGGTAAAACATATTAGCTACATTTTAACAGAATCTATATAATAACAGGATTATACAGATCCAGACAATATTTTCACACACTCCTTATTATGTTAAAACTAGGGCTGGGAAACGATTAATCGCATCCAAAATAAAAGTTTGTGTTTACATAATATATGTGTGTGTGGTGTGTATAATTATTTTGTATATATAAATACACACACATGCATGTAAACATTTAAGAATTATTTGCATGTATATACTTTATATATAAAATTAATATTATACATAAATTAGGGCTGTCAAAACGATTAATCGCGATTAATCGCATCCCAAATAAAAGTTTGTGTTTACATAATATATGTGGGGGCGCTGTGTATAATTATTTTGTACATATATAAAAAACACACATGCATGTATATTAAAGAAAAAAATATGATTTATATATAAAATATTTATATTTATATATAATATAAATTATATATAAATCTATATACAGAATACATGAAAATATTTCTTAAATATATACAAGCATGTGTGTGTGTATATATATATATATATATATATATATATATATATATATATATATATAAACAAAAACTTTTATTTTGGATGCGATTAATCATTTTGAGAGCCCTAACATAAATACAAATATTTTATATATTAATAACACATTTTTCTTAAATATATAGATGCATATGTGTGTATTTATATATATAATTATACACACTACACACATATATTATGTAAACACAAACTTTTATTTTGGATGCGATTAATCGTTTCCCAGCCCTAGTTAAAACTGATTTTTAATCAAGTCCAAGTGCAACAAGACAAGTGTGCCAACAAGAAAAGTGTTAAAGAGGAAGAGAACGCTCGTTTGGCGACTGTCATTCCAAAGGACGAACGGCTAATTAAAACCAGCCTGAATATTTAATTACGTTTTGTCACACACAGTCATGTAATATTCCATTTCCACACCGTGTCAAGACGCTGATATTAATTTCTGTTCGCCCAGGCTAATGAGCATAAATTACACCCACTTTTCCTTCCTCTCCTGATCTGCTTTGAATATTCAAGCATGAATTCCTGATGGGGAGCAAATTGGGCCGAGATTCAGCTGTTCTGACCACTCCGCTTCCCTCTCCCGTCCTGTGGCGGACGGCACTCAAATTAGCCCGAGAGGACGCTTGCACGTCACGTCACCGTCCACTCTCGCACTGGAGACATTTATTTATCCGATTCTAAACCAGTAAAGGCAAACGGAATTACCGTCCTTTCATTGAACTGCTTATTTTTTCCCCTCATAATTCACTTTGGAACGTTACGCTCGAGAAGGGGATGTCGAAACTATTGTAACGATCCCACAAATCGGCTCTGATGTTTTGTTGCTTTCTGTGCACGCCGAATCTTGGACGCGCTCCAAGAATCCATCCAAATGTGATATGCGGCATAAAAAAGATGTAATGCAATACAAGTTGAAAAGCAAAAGTGCAAGGCTGGCAAGAAACGTGCCCCACAAACACACACAGCAGAGATGGGTCAATGCCCTTTAAATGTGGATGAGGATATGCAGCAAGCTAACCTGCTGATCAGACTGAGAAGGCAGCACAGATCTGTCCGTGATGAGCACCGCTCGGGATATCTGCCTGTGGACAAACACAATTAATATCCTTACAAAAGAAAAGGCGGACGGGAACAATCATTAGAGACAGAGAACACATATTATAAAGGAGATTATTCAGAAAAGAGAAATGAGCCTAAACATGTACAGGACTTGCAAGGAATAGGACACACATAAATGCAAATTGACATCATGTGATTTCCAAACTTTTTTTGGTAACAACTTGCTTTAAATATTGGATTTAAAGGAGAAGTTCATTTGTCTTTCGAAAAGAAAAATAAAAACATTCCAGGATTTTTCTCCATATAATGGACTTCAATGGGGTCCAAACGGTTCAAGGTCCAAATGAGAGTTTCAGTGCAAACTGCAAATTGTTCAAAGGGCTTTAAACGATTCCTGACGATGAATAAGGGTCTTATCGAGCGAAACGATTGCTCATTAAATAACAAATTTTAAGTTTTATAAGCTCAAATGGTCCTCTTGCTCTGTTCTGTGATGCGCGTTCGTGACTCTCCTGTTCGAACTCGTTCATCAAAACGAACGAATCTTCTTCCGAATCATTTGGTGCATTCAACGAACGAATCGACTTGGAAAAAGATTTGTTCATCAGTTCAAACAGAGAGTCACAGAACAGAGCAAGGCAAGCATTTGTGCTTATAAAACTTAAACTTTAGTTTAAGTTTTAGTTAATATAAAGATTTTTTTTACTTGACTGCAAAATAACCCTCAACTGATAAAGATGTTGAGAAACGTGTCATCGCAGTATGAAATACAATTTGGTAAATTTGTGGTATATTAGAGGCATAAAGGAATAACAAAACAAGTATAAAAGGTATATTGTGATAGTATTGACTATAGAAGTTCTGATTGGGTGAAATGAAAGTGAGATGTCAACAGTGTAACGCCCCTCTTCATTATAACAGCTGATGCACGTTAGACGGGACAATCAATATCCTTTACTCACGGTTTCTCATTAATTACAGTAATGAATACTAATGGACCCTTTTCACAGACCGTGATGAAGCATTTGAACTGTCATAGGCGTTGTAAATCCTGCTATGTTTTTCATCTTTTCTTTTTTTAAATGTATGTACATTATAACACTACACTTTGTGTTGCATTACCATTGCATCAAATTAGAAAAAAAAATGATATTATGACATCTTTCTCTCTTCTGACAGCCATTATCAATCTCTCTCTATTTTTTTTGCCTCTTTTTGAACTATCGTGGAGTTTTTCTTTTGCTATTTATTTAGTGGCCATTTCATTTAGTCTCTCATTCACCGCTAACACAAGTTGACCCAACTAACGACTGCTTACCTGTAATCTGTGCTCTGTCTTTGTTCATCTCTGATGTACGAATCCTCAACCACAAAATGACTGCAGCTGATCTTCTGACCACGTGTATCAATCACCGCTTTGACTCTGTGACGAATGCATACAAGAAGATGTATCAGGACAAGAAAAAGCCCATGCCCCAAACCAGCTTTCTTTATCCAAAAACCTGCTCTACTCACAAAAGGGACAAGAGATGGTCAGATTATGATTTGAAGATAAAATATTAAACACTAGAACATCATACATTAGCCGTCTCATCCTTCATGGGTCAGGTGGCTCCTTCTAAAAGCTCTTTTTATAAAGAGAAGTGCCTGCCGAGGAAAATGTGTGAGGTCTGTAAGTTAATAATTTTGCATTAGGGATGCACCAATATGAAAATTTTGGCCGATATCGATAACCGATAATTCTATATATTTGAAAGCCGATAACCGATATATCGGCCGATAAATTTAAATCCAAATTTTATCTAATTTTGAGAGCCAGATTACAAAAAAAGTCTCACAATTAAATCCATGTCCCAAGCGCATGATTATAACGATGTTCTCATTATAGTGTTGTATAGCCGATATGACGGATTTACGCTGCATTGCGAACCGTATTTTCATTTTTGAGGAGATTTCAATCATATTTCAAGAAATTCAAAAACATAAACAGTGCTCAACAAGAGTCTCAGCTGAAGGGAATAATACATTATTTATCGGCTTTAATATATCGGCCACGTTTTCTAACCAGGCCGATAACGATAACATTAAAAATGAGCATATATCGGCCGATACCGATATGCTGGCCGATATATCGTGCATCCCTAATTTGCATAACGCTGGACCTACGTGGTTCATGACAATATATCAATCAGGGCTCGATATTAATCCTTGTCCAGTGCTATATTGGTCATTAACTTGTTAATTTGAGTTCTGCTGTGTTTGGAACTATTTTCGTTGATGAAATACAACAAGAACAGTCACTAGTGTCTAAAATGTAATTGACTTAACATTAACTATTTGTTTATTGAACTGAATAAATCAATGTAATATTTGCAGGCGTGATAATATTCAGCAATACAGCTCTCTTGGTCGTGTTATGTTGCTTGCCTTAACAATATAAAGAAATAAATGGTATAAAGACAAAAAAAAACAACTCAACTTACAGGCAGCACGAGCCTCAACATCGAGACCTTAATAACAGAAATGTAATAAAATCAGAATAATTCTTGCGTTTCAATGCTTCCCTAGTTATTTTTTGTGTGTTAAACAGATAGTTCACTATGAAATTAATTTTTGAAAGCTTACAAACTCATGATTCATCCTGTGAAAACCGTTTTGTGCGTTACCGTAGAAACGGTACTCTGAATTATTTAATCAGGCTCCTCCCCTTTTGGGCATCACTATATCTCATAATTTATGATCAAAACCTTTTCTAATCTTGACAAAACACATATTGTCAGAAAGGGCTGAGTCTCAAGTTTCCAAATTTTGTGCAAGAAGTGTTATTTGGACAGAAATTTTAATTTTATTAACTTGTTAAGGCAGAATGTATACAACTAAATTCAATGGAATGTATGTCACCCGGTGGCAATTTTTGGTACTACGCCTAAAAAAATTTACTTCAACTTCAATTTTTGTGATTTCAACTTCAAATTTGGAACATAACTTGGGTAGATATATGGCTTTGATTTTATAGTAATTTTATAGTAAACAATATTTTGTAAAATATAAATTTTAAATAAAATAAAAAAATATATAGTACAGCATATTTGATTTACTGTAAATTTGAACATGCATAACTTTTGCATAATTTCATTTTTTGAAGTGTTTTCACTTTAGGAATAATCTGCTGAGTGTTTCCTTTAAAACAAGACCAAACTTGGGTATATTCCCAAGCATTCTTGAATTACAACTTATTTAAGTTTGAATAGTGCATTCTCAAAAAGGGGAGGGGTTAAACAATTTTGGTACTTTGTCGGTTCGTCACATGATATTAAAATGTAAAATCTGGTCCAGTTGTGAACCAGTGGCCTAGGGCACAAGTCTGACCTATCCTCCTTTAACCTCTGCAAGCGAGAAGGAAAAAAAGAGCGAGTGAGAGAGAAAAAGGTGGAACAGAGGAGAATCTGTTGGCTTGTTATGTCAAGAGTTATAAATGTGCTTTATAGGGCTCATTATCCAAACTAATGGGCTGGGGGTGACATCCTTGAAATGGACTTTCACAACACAATAAAGGGGCAAGAGAGCGTCTCCCTCCCCTGACGAAAACTTCAGGCCTCGGAATAATCCTCCCCCGATGCCTAGATTGACTGCAGGACAGATCTGTTTATGTAAATGAAGATTTATTTACTCGGAGGAACTAGCAGGGAAAGCGGAGGGTTTCCAATCAATCGTCAGCCAATGGGGTGAAGGAAAGCATTATGGGATACATTTCCACAAACCTAACACACCTGAGAGCAACCGTAGCAGGACGCTCTTGCTCACAGGAAGCTGCTTCTGAATCGAGAGACCAAACTACGCATTTACGAAAATACTGCAAGGCTCAACCATGTTTTTAGCCGGTCTAAGAGAGAGTCGGGCCAATTGAAAAAAACGAAATCAGACCAACTTTCATTCCATGATCATGTACGTGTGATTATTTTATGCTTTAAAACTTAAACGTGTTTTTAATACTGTGGTTTCAGTTACAATTGTATCATTTATTATGACAAATTAAAAAGATGGTCTTATATAAATTGTAAAATATATAGGGTATATAGTGAAAATTGTTGAAAACTAATTTTATTTTACTATATATATATATATATATAGTCCATTAGTCCATAGTTTTAGCTGAATTTAGTTGTATACATTCTGCCTTAACAAATTAATAAATTTCTGTCCAGATATTAATTCAAGCACAAAATTTGGAACCTTGAGACTCAGCCCTTTCTGACAATATATGTTTTTTCAAGATTAGAAAAGGTTTTGATCATAAAATATGAAATATAATGATGCCTAACGCAACATTCAATTACGAAACGGTTTTCACAGGAGGAATTATGAATTTGTAAGCTTTCAAATGATACCTAATTTATGATAACTATGTGATATACTAAAGGCGATAAAAAAGATAGTATTATCTTTTAGAGGATATTGATAATATATATATATATAGATATATATACTGTATATATATATATATATATATATATATATTATAATTTTTAGAGGATAATATTATAATATTTTTTTTATTTTTTATGAAAAAATGCTAGATATAGAAACTATTTTTTTGACATATATATACTGTATATATATATATATAAACATTATTTTGTCTTTACAAAAAACCTAACAACAAATAATTATTGGCATTTTAAACATGAATTAAAAGAAACACATTTTAACTAAATATAAACTTAATTTATGCATATAAAATTATGTATTTTATTTGTTGCTAAAAATAAAATATATAATTTTTTATGGTGGGGTAAGTGAAAATGTTGGCAGTGCAAGTCAAAATCTGAACTACTCCAACTATTGACAAGCCAAACAATCTTAATTGTTGAGTCCTGGATTGAATTTTGTTTGTCAATCAAAAAAAAAAGGTTGTTATTTTAGAAAAGGTTTCTTTAATTACTTTTTTTTCCCTCAGCGCTCACTTGGTAAAGAGTTTTCTATACTAAGTGCATACGTTTCTTCTGTCAGTGTGCATAAAACACTGAATAGTGCTAATGATTCCGTTTCACTTGCAACCAAGGCCAGAGTCGGCTTTGTAGATCATCATGAGAGTTCATAAATCGCCTTCATAAACCACGTCAGTGGCCTCTGAACCAATCAGCGTGATAACCTTGCACCCAACGATGCATGCGTTCAAACTCATTTGAATTTTATATATGTCTCTGCAAATGTGGTTTTGTGTAGGCTAAACAGATCATATGCTGAACGACACCATGACGGATATTACAAGCAAGAAGATTGTGTGTCTCGGTAAATATTGCATTATAAATAGTACACCATTGTTTTAAATCAATGAAAGAATCTGTGTATACCAGTGTTGTTATTATTGTTAAAGGGTTAGTTCACCCAAAAATAAAAAGTCGGTCATCATTTACTCAAGTAACCAGACAGTCTGGTTACCCACATTCTTCTTGTATGTTCAGCAGATGAAAGAAACTCATACAGATTAGGATCAACTCGAGGGCGAGTAAATGATGACAATTTTCATTTTTGAGTGAACTATCCCTTTAAGGAGGGCTAACTGTATCTCTATTTACAGGTTTCCATTGACATTTTTTTAAAGCAAATTATATAATAATTGCTGGATGCAAACACCAAGATATAATTGAGAAATATGTCCAAAATGTACATAAATATGGTGTTTTTTGATTTGTTGAACTTGAGAAGACGTGCATAAACAACAACACATTTGCAGCCACGCATCGAAATCAAGGCATAATCCTCTCAGCTATCAGACTCATCAAATCAAAATGTATTCATAAAGCACTTTAAAGCTACACTGTGTAACTCTTTTAGTTTATTCTTAGCTAAAAACACTTACTTCTTTCAAAAATATATGTGCTCATTAATGTATATTTACTTCGTTCAAGTAATAAAGTATTCTCGTGAGTGTAGAATATGCCATTGAGAATACATACGGGTAAGGGGTTCTGATGTCGGTCGCTCCATCTTGAAAGTACATTAGCCAAAGAGGGACATACCCGTTAATTCAAGCTTCGCCTTTCGCGTTTACGTTTCGGTTAACACTCATGGACGAGGTCAAACTGGACGCCATGTTAATCTTGGGCTACACTGGCCACCGTAGGAGTTAAAACGAAATCGGAATTCAGAGGAACAGAAACTAATATTCACTGGATGGTCATATACCTTTACACCACTAGATGGGGGTAAAAATCACACAGCGTAGCTTTAAAAGCACCGTGTAACAAAGTGCTGTGCAATAATTTTTTTTCATTACTGCTCCCTAACGTGACGCTAATGTTTCGCCTGCGTAATTTATTACATTAAAAAAAGACATCCTCCGCAGCAAGCATTGAATTTTGCAGTGTTCCCCCATAGGGTGAAAATGCTGCTTGATTTGATTTCCAAAATAGTTTTCCCGACATTTAGATTTTGTGCATGAATTGAATGGTCAATGTGGCTTTTGTTTTAGCTGTTTGTTTTAGCAGGCACCTCCAAAAAAAGCCATCCAATCACCGGTTGAGTTCTGTTGACGTGTGAAATGAATTTGGACAAACTAATTCGGACAAGTGATGGAGCCGCCTGTCGTGGCGGGGACAAACCGGACAGTGCCGGAGCGTCTTCCGCATGGAGTGGCAGGTGGGATTTGAGGGTCTGTAATCCTCCGCTGCATTATTAATCTGGCTCTACCCTTTTCAACTTTATGTCTGTAATAAGAGCAGACATAGGGCGGTAATTTATGATGCCAGGGAAATTAAAATCATTGTTCAGCCTGCCAGACACCTTGCCAGCTTTTTTTTTCACCTTCATGAAACTTTTTTCCATGGATGATGTATGGCGCTAACCTCCAGCGCAGGGCTGACTCCTCACACTACAGGAGGGCATGGATGGTCCACGCTGGATGCTTTATAGACTGAGCTCGGGGTCTGACGGACACCTCGGTTTGGAGCTCTGCCAGCTCCCGAGCCAAATCCAGACCGGCCCTGGTCAGGTGTGTCTGGCTTCAATCCCAAATTTGTATGTAAGAATTCGCCTTGAAACTAGGGATAGTTCACTTTGAAATTAATCTTTGGTATGTTTTAGCTTATCTCAAGGGAATCCAAGATGTAGGTGTCTTAAAACCTGATATTTTTAGGTCAAAGCGTTCTTGTCTGTCAGTCATATAATGGAGGTCTATGGTCACCACCTCAAAGAGCATGCACAGAGAAGTCCAAATTAAACATGATTTAATGACTCGTAAATGTAAGTACACATTGATGGCCTAAGACACGAAAGGAGCGGTTTGTGTGAGAAAACCAACAGTATTTATATCGTTTTTACCTCTTTTAACCACAGCCACAAAGCACCCACGCCCTCAGATCACTTGGACGTGGCGTTAAAAACGATATAAATACTGTTCGTTTTCTCACACAAACCGCTCGTTTCTTGTCTTAGGCCATCAATGTGTACTTCCATTTATGAGTCATTAAATCATGTTTAATTTGGACTTCTCTGTGCATGCTCTTTGAGGTGGTGACCATAGACCTCCATTATATCACTGACAGAAAAATATCAAAATTGAAACTACTGCGGAAACAAAGACACCTACATCTTGGATGCCCTTGAGGTAAGCTAAAACATACCGAAAATTAATTTCAAAGTGAACTATCCCTTTAAGGTCATCTTGGTTGTTTTTCGTATGCTACGTTAAGTTGAGGAACACCTCAAGGAGAACTGACGTTTGGGATGGCTGACCGCATCCAGGGACAGACATCACATATCAAAACTAAACTGACCTCCGTCAAACAGCCTACTAAAAGGAGCGAATAAACAACATGAAAGATTTATCCGCTTGGTTAAGGAATAAATATTTATTACCTTTTCTGAAAGGTAGATTCCGACACATTCAAGACGTTTCCTTTTCTGCAGTCAGATACTTTTTGCACCTCTTAAAATGTTATTTATTATTTTGCAAAAGTTGGTCGGGTTTACAAAATGGCAAACATTACACATTTTAATTCTGATACACAAGCTTTACTTTTGATTCAATTGCGTTTTTGATTCGATTCATTTTGACTAGGTTTGATTACATTTCTATTCAATTCTGATTTAACTGGCCATATTTCAGTTATAATGTTGGAATATGAAAGAAATTCTCTCTCAACTTCTGTAAATTAAACAAGGACACTTCTAGCTACGTACATTATGAAAATATTATAGGTTTCATATTAATTATAATATATATTTATATAATTATATATTTATATATATTTTGGCTGTCAAAACAATTAATCGCGATTATATATATATATATATATATATACACACACATCCTTGTATATATTTAAGAAATATTTTCATGTATATTCTGTATATAGATTTATATATAATTTATATTATATATTAATATAAATATTTTATATATAAATAATATTTTTTTCTTTAATATACATGCATGTGTGTTTTTTATATGTATACAAAATAATTATACACAGTGCACCCACATATATTATGTAAACACAAACTTTTATTTTGGATGCGATTAATCGCGATTAATCGTTTTGACAGCCCTAATATATATTAATATATATATTTTTAATATATATTTTTAATATATATATTTTTAATCTCCCTAATATATATGTTTATATATATATATAATTTATATAAATATATATTTAGATTATATATATATTTAATATATAATTTATTTATATATATACCGCTATTATAACAATGTTATAATTATTATACATTGTCTTTTGTTCATAAATTGGAATGCACTATGTTTTTAAAGAAACAAAACAAAAAAACAAAACAGAAATATATTGTTTGCTGGTGTATATTATTTTATATTTTTTGTATAAATATATTGTAAATATATTGTATTTTTTAACCCATTCCTAGTCTAGAAGATATGCCCATCTACTAGTTTACGAGCAATTTACGATTTTATGAGCAAGGTACGCAATAGCCTTCACGCTAGTAACACATGTGTAAGTTTCGAGCGCAACATCCAGAGGAATCCAAGCCCCCTGGGTCATTCACCAGCGAGATGAAAGAAACCCAATATAATCGCCAAAGAGAGGGCCAAAAAATGAGCGAGGAATAAAGAGAGAGGGGAAAAAAACCCAGATCTAACCTAGTTTATGACAACAATCCACCTTTGAAACTCATTAAAGGCCTTTCTGGTGGGGCCTGACGCACATTATCAGCACAGATTAATCAAGGGAGACGGGAGATGAACTCTCATTTTTTAAGAGGCAGCAACAGAGGGCTTTTTTGTCTTCAGATGAAAATCAATTAGTGGAGGTAAGGCCACGAGGAAAAAGCGGCATCACTCATCGCCGGCCCAAGTGGCAGAGTCTGTGATTTGTCTTCCGAGCTCGGCTGCTTAAGGGGGGCTGGTTTCGCTGTCTCCCTGAAAATTAATTTCATATCTATATTCCGAATATACACCCCCCACCCCCCCATTCACTCATGTGCGCCATCTCTTGGCCTTGTTTTTGAGTACCCCGTACACAAATGGGCTCTGATTCAGCCTTGGGATACTGGAGTGGTGTGAATCAACCGGAGGAGGAAGTTAATCTACTTATCTAATTGAATTTCGGAGTGTTATGAGTTGAAAGTTGTTGTTTTTCATCTAAATGTGTGTTGTCAAAGCACATGTGGTGGTGAAGTACTCACTTGTTGGATCCCTTGTCCACAACCAGGCACTGAACCGAGTGCCGAAGACAATAAATCCCTCCAAATACGGCACACATTCTGCAAGGAGAGGGAAAAAAAGGTAACACTTTACAGACGCTTGCGTTATACGACATCCAGTCTGAGTGGAGCTGCTAAACACCCATAATTACAGCTGATGGCATGACATTAAAAAGGGCTGATCACACCTTGTCCACACAGAAGGGACAACATCCAATGCATTTGACAAGGCAAAAATGTCACCAAGATCTTAAAACGTGTAAAAAAGCTTTCTTGAGATAGCAACTTCATTAAACTTTAAACACAATGACAAAATGATTCAAATATTCTTAAAAAGCCTGGAGACACTAAAAAAAAGATGAACGGACAGACAGAGAGAGATGAGATAAACAATGCATTGGTGTCCTTTATCTTATTGCCGTTTCTGCAGTTTTATGAAGGCAATAAGCCATTAGAAGCTGACACTTCACATGATTACACACTTAACCATAGAAAATTACTGGGTTATTTCATTAAAATAAATAAGGAAACAAATAAAGAGGATTTATTTATTTTATATTATTATTTTTAAGAATAAATGCAGAAGGAAAAGAAAACATTCCAGTTTTGAAGTTACAACATTTGGTAAAAGTATTATTACAATTATATATAATTGTATTTTGTTTTAATATTCAAAAAGAAAAAATGTTCAGCATCATTACTCCAGTCTTTAGTGTCACATGATCCTTCGGAAATCACTCTAATATGCTTCAAATTTGAAAATACATTTTAAAAACAGTCGTTCAAAATTTGGACTTTGGAAATGTAATATTATTAATGTCTTAACTTTCGTTTTTATACAACGAAAGTAAAGACATTAACAATGTTTCACATATATATATATATATATATATATAGTAGCCCTCAAACCGTATTCAGTTTATAGCGCTTAATCCTGTAATTGTGGACAAATGTGGGCACGGAGGACTCAGGTGTGATCCTAATTTTTATTTCTTATAAATGTTATATCACTGTCTTCGATAAAGTTTTGTCTATCCATTTATGGTGTTTTTTTTTTATTTTGGGGGTATTTTTGAATTTATTTACTTCAAAAAGTACCATATTTCCTATGTAAATTATGCTTATTTTTATGTTTTATTTTTTAATTTTTTTTAACCACATTAAAATATCATTCCAATAAGTTCTTCGAGCTAAAACCTAAAGATGAAGTGACTTTGCTGTCACCTGGTTTCTTATTTTGGCTTATTTTAGAATGCTCTAAATTACAGTTTTTCCCATTCATTTCTATGGGTGCCCATTTTTGACTCAAATACAAGATTAAGGATTTTTTTTTCACCCACTTAACATTGTAAAATTGAGTCAAAAAAATGTGTGTGTTCAGGAGGCAAACTTAGGAAAAGTAGCCAAGTCTTGTACCGCTCAGATCAAGGGAAGTATTTTTAAAAAAATAAATCAAAACTATTTTGCCCACATTTAGAATATGGTTTTAGGGATAAATAACACATTTTTCTTTATATATATATATATAATTATACACAGTGCACCCACATATATTATTTAAAAACAAACTTTTATTTTGGATGCGATTAATCACGATTAATCATTTCACAGCCCTAATATACACACACAGTATATAAACAGGACACAGTGTATAAATATACACTGAAACAAATCCATCCGCCGCCATGAAGTAACATGTAACATGAAGGGCATAGGTTGGATATTAGGTCACATAAATATGTCTGAAGACAAAGATGGAGAGATGGAAAAGGACACTTTGCTGTTCACTCGGAGCTAAAACAAGGGGAAAAAAAACGTCTGGCCTTGTCTGCCCAGATTAATATAGAGACATGGCATCTTAATAAAGATAAAAAAAGAGAGAGAGGCTAAATCTGCCAGCAATCATCTGGGCCCATCTCCTGTCCTCCACAGAAGCCCATGGAGGCAGCAGGGAAGCCCTTTGATGTCATTAACCCTAACTGACAGACGTTTAAGCTGATATTACTCTAATTAACTGCCCGCTGTCGGCCCCGATGATGCAGTCGGGTGGAGTGCGTGGGCACTGCCATTCCCTCTCCAGGCCCCAGCACTCGCCCTGGCGACATCACTCGCCATCACGGCTAAATTAACAGTTGTGAAAATCCAGTACCCCCACAAGCCCCTGCTCTTTATAGCCTCTAAATGGCATTTCAGTTCCTATCAAGACGGGAATCAGGGGACGTGATTTTTTAATACGGTAGCAAAACAATGGAGGCCATTAATAGCCCGACGCCGTGACAGCGCGCTCACCGATGATTTATGAGTTTGTGTATAATTTGATTATGCTATTAATTCCACTGATTACAGCTGCAGCGAGTGTGGAGAAGGTCACATCCAAAATAAATCTTCGACAACTCCCTCTTTCTCGTCACCTGACACCCCCCCCCCCTTTACCCCGCCGACATCACCACAAAACAACTGCCTCCAACTAGTTATTTCTGTAATTAAAAAGTAATGTAACAAGAAGCACAAACAAGCTTCGGGCTCTAATGGCAACATCACGGCAGAGCTTCAAATAAACTGAACGGAGGCCCGTGAGGACGGAAGCTTTTTTCGTGCCGCGGGAAATGCAATGCTGCGATATCCCAGCGTTTGCAGAGATAACAGGTTGAGATAGCTATAGGCTGCAATCCATAACGAATTTCACTTTGCAAGCTATGATGTTCTACTTTGTGTTGTTTATATTGATCTAGAAAAGGGATATTAAGGTACATTAAAAAGGGGCATTCCAATTTGAGCAAAACGTACGGTGGGTGGTGTTCAAAAGTTTGCATTTAGGGAAGATTTTTGAAGGCTTTCTTTTGCCCACTACTGCTATGTTTATAATTTATATTGTAAAAAATACAGTAATATTGTAAAATATAATTACAGCACACTCTTAGAAGAAAAGGTTCTATCAGCGCTACGTTTTTGGAACCCCTAAAAGGTTCTATACACTCTTTTAAAAAAGGGTTCCTCTGGATTCTATATAGAACCCTGGGGTTCCGTACTTGGCCAATAGAACCTTTTACCAAAATAAAAAATGGTTCTATATAGAACCATTTTGGAGTTCCAAATATGAAGTGGGGGATGGAACCATTTCTGGTTCTAAATAGAACCATTTCTTCTAAGAGTGCATAACTGTTTTCTATTTATATATTTTTAATTGGAATGTATTGCAAAGATGAGTTTTCAGCGTCAGTGTCACATGATCCTTCAGAAACATTTCTAATCAATGTTGAAAACAGTTGCCTAACACTTGGACACAGTGATCATGTTTTTTCAAGATCCTTAGACGAATATAAAGTTGATTTGAACAGAAACATTGCTAATGTCTTTACTATCACTTTTGATCAATACATAGAAGTGTTAATTTCTTTAAAAACAACTTTTGATCGGTAGTGTAACTAAGTAACAAATGATAAATTAAATATTAAAGCTGCAAGCAGCATTTAGCGGTGTTCAAGCAGAACAAAAACATCAAAAGACGTTAAGTTTTATGTACCAAGCATTTAACAACTGAGATCATAGATGGAATAGACCATGTTTCATCTTGATTTACCATGATACACTACATTGCAGTGTGATTTTCATGATTTACCATTAATCTTGAATGATTTACCATAGTTTCGTGCTTGAACACCTTATAAGAATTTAGGATCACGCTGGTGTAAAAACATTGAGGTTGAGTCAAACGGTCTAGTTATGAGCAATTTAATACTTTTGGTTGCTGTAGCGCCACCTATGGGCCAATGGTTCTCCCCAATTTAAGGCCCTACCATCTGGCCAGGTTTCTGAGCCTTACGGTTTGGGTTGCACGATGCATTTTAGGGTTTTTTTGTTTTAGGAAAAAAATCCTTACAAATACAATAGGTTTTCAGCACTTTGTGCTTGAACACCTAATAACAATGAGACCTTTTTGACAGTTATAGCGCCACCTATGGTCCGATCTTCACAAAACTTTGCATGCTTCCTAACCATGTTAGGACACATATGCTCATCAATTTTTGTGAAGTTCTGACTTTCCCTTTAGGATTTATTGGCTTTTGACTGTATTATTCCATAGACCACTTCTAAAAGACCCTGTTATAGACAACTAAATGCAAAATTTCAACTTTTTTTTTCGATAATCATTGATCTAGATCGTCCAGAGAATTGTCCTAGACTGGTCTGGTTCCGATCGGGCGAAAAACCAGGGACTAGTTCGCAAAAGTAAATTTTGGACAAAATTCGACATAGCGGAAAATTTTTCTTGCCTAAATCGAAATCAGAGATAAAACATCTTGTCCGTCTTGAGCCACGAATCACAGTTGTGTAAAAACCTTGAGGCTGAGTCAAACGGTCTAGGACTTATGAGCAATTTAGTATTTTTGGTTGCTATAGTGCCACCTATGGGCCAATCGGGCTCATACTCTGATAGGTTCTCCCAAATTTGAGGCCCCACTGTAAAAAAAAATATTAATGGTTTAACTTAAAAAATATGTAACCTGGGTTGCCTTAAAATTTTAAGTTGATTGAACTGAAAAAAAAAAACTGAGTTAATACAATGAATGAGAATGATTTAACCATCAGAAATTCAAAATTATGTTATCTGAACTAAATAAATTATTTAGTTTTAGTAGATACTGTAGGACAGTTGATTTGACAAAAGAAAAAATGTAGTGATTATTGCACTGTAAAAAATATTGTTGGTTTAACTTAAAAAAAGTAAGAAACCTGGGTTGCCTTAAAATTTTAAGTTGATTGAACTGGAAAAAGTGAGTTAATACAACGAAGAAGACTAATTTAATCATCAGAAACTCAAAATAATAAGTTATCTCAACTAAATAAATTATTATAAAGTCGATTTGACAAAAGAAAATATGTTGTGATAACAAATCTTGAAAACATTTTTTACAGTGATCATCTAGCCAGGTTTCAAATCTCTTGGCCTTACGGTTTGTGCTGCACAATACATTTTAGGGGATTTTTTATTTTTTTCAATACCCAACTTGAATGCACAAATGCACACAGCAACTCAATCCTTCATGCACTCTTAAAGTGAAAGCTCTCTTTAAGAGGCAGTGGGTTAATGAAAGGGTTAATACGCCTATCCATTCAAATTAGTACTAGACATCTAAATCTTTAAATAGATAACAATTAAAAATTCCATCATGATCATCTTAAAAAAAAGTTACAAAAACAAACGGCCTTTTGCCAATTTTTGTTTGTTTGATGACAAAAAGAAAAAAAAAAAATCACTCTTTAAACAAAAGAGCAAAACATTCTGCTCAATCTCCCAGCAGATAGTCAATAATGGGCCGGAATTGAAGCCATTAATCTAAAAGATCTTGAATGCATCCCTAGTGACCTGTTAGATCTCAGTCTATTAAACAAAGCTTGACTCGCTTGATTAAAGCAACACAAAAACAACAACAAAAAAAACCCGATGCCACATTTGGACGTGCTTCCTCCTCAAAAACCAAACCAAGTTTGGGGAAAACATCCGAGCACCCATGGGAAGCCCCCAGAAAAAAAAAAGAGAGCGTTTTATTAGCGTTCCTTCCGTGTGTCGACAATAAATCCCCTCGCCTTGCAGGAGATGCTAAACAAACAAAATTACCACACGCGGCAAAGACCACTTACCTGTCAGGTTCATTGCCGGCAAATTCGCTTGTAATCTAGGGTGCTGGAAGCCGAGTGGGGGGCTAATGGTTGGCCAATAATTAAAAGAAAACAAAGCGCCATGCTGGCTGGCAGGCCTTTCTCTGCGAAAATTAAATCCTGTTTGGATCTGAATAAATTAAATGTTTATTGCTCCCCGAGAACACGCGGCGGTAAAGGGGGAGGGAAACCAATGACAGAGAGGAAACGCGGCGAGTGAGGGAATGCCGTGAAGACAATCATCGCCTCTAATTAATGCATTTCCCCGTCCTCTCAATCTGTTTCTGTTTGACTGTTGTCTGATTGGAGCGCCGCGATCGCAGGTGCAAATCATAACCTGTCATGGCCAAATGTGTTTACCGGGCTGAATGGATCACGCCGGCTCCGAAACGCGTCCCAGCGACGGAGGAACCGGAGAAGACGGAGGATGGCAGTCAGAGTGCCAAAGGTTATTTAGAAATTAAAAAGTCTCCGCTGTCAAAACTTGAGGGATAATGCGGGGCCGAGGACGCTAAAGCGTTTCATCACTATATTAGTGGAGCTGCTCGCTGATCTGTGAATAACTGAGAGAGTGAGCATTATTGAGTTTGCACCTCCATCTATCCATCTATCACCTGCAAGCAGGTCTCAGCGTGATGAATGAACCCGCCTTCCCTCGCTCGTTCTCTCCGTCTGACTTTTGTCTCTCAATCTCTCGCCTTTCGTCCCCTCCGAGGTCCACCTCTCTCCATTTCTCCAACTCTTTTTCCTCTCTCTGTAGAGCTTCATTTCTCCAGTGGACTCGCCTGTCTGCTGAGACTGTGTCTGGCACGTGGTGCAGACTTTAAAGTTAGATCAAATGAAAATGCATGTCATAGGCCTGGTTTACACCTGATAACAAGATGCATTCCAGTCGATCGGATCGCAAGTGGACGAGAGAGACACATTCCTGTTTACACCTGGTGTTTTAAAGGTGGAATACCTAAGATTTGTGCATTAAAACATCCCAAAATCACAAGGCCAGTGTTATATATTTAGTTAAGATGATAACAATATTCAATCCGTTTCAAACAATGTTTAAATCGCGAGAAAATTGCGATTTTAACCGAGGAAACGGCACTCTTAGAAGAAAAAGTTCTATATAGAACCTTTAAAGGTTCTAAAGCGCTACGTATTTGGAACCCCTAAAATGTTCTATATCAAAATTCAAGATATGTGGGTTTGAAAATGTATATATTTATATCATTTTTTGTAGTTAATCAATATACCACAAAGAGAGCCATTTCAGATTTTCTCCTCCAAAAATCAGCATGATTAAAATGTGATATTAAGTTTAATAAACAATAATTTAATTACAGCTACAAAATGTAATCTATGAATGAATAATAGCCCTATAAAGAACCTTTGTGCCAAACGGGTTCTTTCTTGTCATTATAGAACCTTTTTTTAGCATAAAATGTCCTTTGGAGTTGAGTAAAGAACCCTATGCTACATACTGTATATAGAACCCTTTTTCTAAGAGTGGGTGCGTTTGAGGAGGGGTGAACTGGGAGTCGCCAGTCAATCGCGTCAAATCCACGTTACCTCGGTTTTCGCTCGTACTGAAAATATTGAAAATATTGCTTGATTTTAATAATGAAGTCATGGAGAGGAAAAAAAAAAGTGAGCGGCGACAACTGTTTCCAGCGTTCCCTCCGCAGATGATGGACAGCTTGCAGGTGGGTTCATGCCTCAGTGCGCTAGCATGCTTATCTGAATGTCAGCAAGGGTGATTAGTGGAAAACTATGGAAATCAAAAATGCTAATTAATCTGCCTCACAGACGAAGAGGCACATTAAAATTCCTGGATATCTCAGAAGAGACACATCAAGCTTAAATTGTGAGGTGGAGGGTTAAGTTGCCTTTACTTGGGATTATGATCAAATCGCATCACAGAACATGATTACATAACTTCGGATGACACAAACAAATGGTGATTTAATTGAGTAAAAATGAAATACTGATATCTATCTGGTGTGTTTACATTGGAAGAGACATCTGACAATTGCTCTGCAGCCCTCTCAATAATCGATATCACCTGATCTATTCTGGCGCATTAGCTTTATAGCTGTATTGACGTAATATGTTCACCGACAGACTTATTTCTCAGAGCAGAACCAGAGATTTGAGTCATTCTCAGCACTCTTTGTCAGGGGGACACACTTTGTCAGTTCAAAGCTCGATTAAAGACACATCTCTTTGCCCTAGCATATTTTCACATAACTATAGAATCAATTCTTAATGCGCATGTGAACGCCATCAGTCTGCCAAAAGACTGTTTTGAGACATTCATATACATTTTTACCTTATAGTTAAGGTAAATCCGGCCTCTAGTTCATAAATTGGATTCTGAGCTGAACTGAGCCTGGGTTCTCCCAAGGTTATTTTTCTCCATTGGGTCACCTCATGGAGTTTTAGGACACCTTAAGGTCACCTGATGGAGTTTTAGGACACCATTGTGTCACCAGATGGAGTTTTAGGACACCATTGTGTCACCTGATGGAGTTTTAGGACACCTTTAGGTCACCTGATGGAGTTTTAGGACACCTTTAGGTCACCTGATTGAGTTTTAGGACATATTTAGGTCACCTGATGGAGTTTTAGGACACCTTTAGGTCACCTGATGGAGTTTTAGGACACCATTAGGTCACCTGATGGAGTTTTAGGACACCTTTAGGTCACTTGATGGAGATTTAGGACACCATTGGGTCACCTGATGGAGTTTTAGGACACCATTAGGTCACTTGATGGAGTTTTAGGACACCATTAGATCACCAAAAGGAGTTTTAGGACACCATTAGGTCACCTGATGGAGTTTTAGGACACCATTAGGTCACCTGATGGAGTTTTAGGACACCTTTAGGTCACCTGATGGAGTTTTAGGACACCTTTAGGTCACCTGATGGAGTTTTAGGACACCATTAGGTCACCTGATGGAGTTTTAGGACACCATTAGGTCACCTGATGGAGTTTTAGGACACCTTTAGGTCACCTGATGGAGTTTTAGGACACCATTGGGTCACCTGATGGAGTTTTAGGACACCATTAGGTCATCTATTGGAGTTTTAGGACACCATTAGGTCACCTGATGGAGTTTTAGGACACTATTGGGTCACCTGATGGAGTTTTAGGACACCATTAGGTCACCTGATGGAGTTTTAGGACACCATTAGGTCACCTGATGGAGTTTTAGGACACCATTGGGTCACCTGATGGAGTTTTAGGACACCATTAGGTCACCTGATGGAGTTTTAGGACACCTTTAGGTCACCTGATGGAGTTTTAGGACACCTTTAGGTCACCTGATGGAGTTTTAGGACACCTTTAGGTCACCTGATGGAGTTTTAGGACACCATTGGGTCACCTGATGGAGTTTTAGGACACCATTAGGTCACCTGATGGAGTTTTAGGACACCATTAGGTCATCTATTGGAGTTTTAGGACACCATTGGGTCACCTGTTGGAGTTTTAGGACACCATTAGGTGACCTGTTGGAGTTTTAGGACACCATTAGGTCACTTGATGGAGTTTTTTGGTTCCTTGCCACTGTTGCCTTTGGCTTGATCAGTTGGGGATATTCAGATTAATTACCCAATCAGTAATACCCTTGATCATCTCTACCAAACGTGGATGTTTTTCCACTAAGAAACGAACAATGCTATTATGTTTTGATTGATACTGTGAAGCTGCTTTGATGCAATCTATATTGTGAAAAGCACTGTATAAATATACTTGACTTGACTCATATGTGCATTTTAGATAAACCCTCGACTGTTCAGCTTGTCTTAGGGGAGATGTTCTCTGTAACCTGGCCAGACGCCAGCTCATGGTTTCTGGGATGATGGGGCTGAAGACTGCTCGTATCTAAGTGCCACCGTTTCACAGCACAGCTCCCAGAAGACCCGAAGTGCTAAAAGCAAACACTCGGGGTCCTGCAGCGCAGAGCTCTGACCCTGCCTCTGACTGTCGGATTCGTTCCTTTCCCCTCACAGCCGAGTGTGTGAGCTAAAACGTACACTCTAAAACCAGTTGAAAAAGAGTCTAGAGTTAAAAAAATGGAACTGGAAAATTCGGAAGTAATTTGGACTAAAATGGAAGTATTTATTCCATCTAAAAAAAAAGAATTTAAAAGAGTGTTTTAACAAGAACTGGAGTAGGCTATGTCAGAAAAGAAAATGTAACCATTTAAACTTGTTTTTATTATTGAGTTTGAGTAAAAGTATATGGTGTTTTATAAATATATATATATATGTATTAGGGCTGTCAAACGATTAATCGCGATTAATCGCATTCAAAATAAAAGTTTGTGTTTACATTATATATGTGGGCGTAGTGTGTATAATTATTTTGTATATATAAATACACACACATGCATGTATATATTTAAGAAAAATCTGAAAGTATATACTTTATATATATTTATACATAATTAATATTATGTATAAATATAAATATTTGATATATTAAGAACATATTTTTCTTAAATATATACATGCCTGTGTGGGTATTTATATATACAAAATAATTATACACACTACGCCCACATATATAATGTAAACACAAACTTTTATTTTGGATGCGATTAATCGTGATTAATCGTTTGAAAGCTCTAATATATATATATATATATATATATAAAATAAATATTTGTGTTATTGAAAATAAAAAAAGATTTGAAAACGAAAATCGATGAAAATTGGAATCGGCCTAGAAAATTGTAATCGGTTCAGTGCATCTATAATTATAACTCTTATGTGAAACGACCTAAAAAAGTATTTTTTGGCATCCTGTACACCTTACCTGCAAAAGCATTGTGGGATTTCTCCCAGGCCATAGAGGGGGAACAGGAAGGGAGTGTTGCCGTAGCGACCTAAGCATCGCAGGAAGTGTTGCGTGGCCTTCAGTCCTTCCTCTGTGAGGGTCTGCTGCGTCACCATAGCGATGGAGTGCAGGATGAAGTCTTGCAGGTTCTCGGTGAGCTTCTTGTTCTTCAGGAACTCACTAAACGGTTTCTCAGAGTAGTCTAAAATAAGGACAATTTTAAATCCGTTACAGTGTAAAAGTAAAAGTTTTCTCTTTAAGAAATCTCATTATGAAACTAAACAGGTCCATATTGATTTGAATGTTAATTTCTCACAGATATTTCTAATGACCTCAAATCTATAGTCTCTGATGCCCAATGTGAATCACAGAGCTGAAGGGACACAAACACTAGGGGTCATACCCTGGAACTCCTCTGGGTGTTGCTCAAAGTCCAGACAGAAGGTAAGAAACTTCATCAGCATGCGCTTCTCCACCACAGTCAGCTGCTTACTGGCAAACACATCAGCTCGCGAACACGGGACCTTCAGACGAGGAACACGCAGGACAGAGCAGGTTAAAGTAGTGACCTGTGTATGTATTCATGCAAGTGCTACAAATGCATGTACACATATTACACACATTATAACGATTGTTGCTTAAAACAGCTTATCTTAGCCCTAAATTACTCACACAGATGGATTTTGCATTGCAATGCTGCATTTAGTGAAATTGAGAAACACCTTTTTGCGTCAATACTCTTATCAGGTGCATTAGTAAATGGATGAATCGAGCAGCAATTCAATTTAATCATGTTATTTTAGCGGAATTGCTCCAATACTTCATCAGGATGCCTTACATCAGACCTAAAATACAACGCACATGAGAAAAACATCAAGGATACAGAGTTTTGGAGACAGACAGACGGACGGACGGACGGACAGACAGACAGACAGAGAGATGGATGGATAGATGGATAGATGGATGGATAGATGGATAGATGGATGGATAGATAGATAGATAGATAGATAGATAGATAGATAGATAGATAGATAGATAGATAGATAGATAGATAGATAGATAGATAGATGTACAGATAGATAGATAGATAGATAGATAGATAGATAGATAGATAGATAGATAGATAGATAGATAGATAGATAGATAGATAGATAGATAGATAGATAGATAGATAGATAGATGTACAGACAGATAGATAGATAGATAGATAGATAGATAGATAGATAGATAGATAGATAGATAGATAGATAGATAGATAGATAGATAGATAGATAGATAGATAGATAGATAGATAGATAGATAGATAGATAGATAGATAGATAGATAGATGTACAGATAGATAGATAGATAGATAGATGTACAGATAGATAGATGTACAGATAGATAGATAGATAGATAGATAGATAGATAGATAGATAGATAGATAGATAGATAGATAGATAGATAGATAGATAGATAGATAGATAGATAGATAGATAGATAGATAGATAGATAGATAGATAGATGTACAGATAGATAGATAGATAGATAGATAGATAGATAGATAGATAGATAGATAGATAGATAGATAGATAGATAGATAGATAGATAGATAGATAGATAGATAGATAGATAGATAGATAGATAGATAGAGAAACAGTCAGTCCGAAAAGACAGACAGACAGACAGACAGACAGATAGATATATAGATAGACAACAAAGACAGACAGACTGATAGATTGATAGATCAATTGTCATTAGAGATAAAGAACATTTGACAATTATTGTATACTGTTAGAATTATGCAAATGATCTGCTCTCTACCTGCTCCACTGTCCCGTTCCTGCAGGTGAGGATGCGGCTGATGTTCTTGAACTCTGCGTAACGGCTCACATTAGATTTGATGAGCAGATCCACCAATGCACCACGTGAATACATCAGCTTTGAAGAGGGTCAAAGAGAACACCATAAATGTCATTTCACTGCCTTCTAAGTTCATCTGAAGCTAGATGGCAGACTGCGCTCACTGTGTGCGGGTGTTTCAGTAAGTCATTTGACTAGAAGTGAACTATTTCTGCATCTTTATGAGTCAGATTTAATTGCAGTTGATGTCTTGGTATTAAAGCAGTTGGTTTCATATTAGTTGCTCTTTATACAAACCTTGGAGACAAGGTCGATGTTGAACCTGCGTCCTTCTTTTAACAACGTTTGATACGTTATCTTCTTTTCCACCTCCACAGGTGGATCTGCTGGGCTGCTGATTGGCTGTGGCTCTTTCTCTTCCTGTGATTGGCTGGGTTCTGCAGTCTCAGAGTTATGCTGCTCCTGATGCTCCTCGTTCTGGGTCTCAGCATTGGATTCTGGGGCGTCATCGCCTGTAAACGTGTCTTGAGCCTCTGTAGAGCCTCCTTTGGTCTCAGTCTCTGCATTCACTGGCTGACAGCTTGTTAACGGGGTCTTCGTTTCGTCTTTCTCTTCTTCCTCACTATAAAGAACAGGAAAATCAATTCACATTTATTTGTATAGCGCTTTTTACAATACATGTCGTTTCAAAGCAGCTTTTTAGAAAATGCTTAAGAATTTAAAAAAATCTGTTATCAGAGGTGACTGTGTCCAAGTTATGCATTTCAGAAATGTACATAAATCACGTAGTTAGATGATGTATTAAAGGCAAACAACAACAAGCTCACTGAAGTATTGAATACATGATGTTAACAAAAGAAAATGAGTTTCACAATAAGTAAAAAACTAATCAAATAGAGGAAAAAAAGGTATTTTTTGGACAACATCCTGGCAGTCATTTTAATATATATATATATATATATATATATAAATATATAATAATATATATATATATTAATTATAATATATATATATATAATATATATATATATAAATATATATATTTTTTTTTTAATTATTTTTTTTTCCAGTAATCTAAAAAAATATTATTGACAATTGTTAGTGAGTAACCTAATTTCAAAGCATTTGGAGTTAATAGACATTATTTGGATTTTATGAGGAATTGCATAGACGTGCAGCAACAGTGTCATTTCTTTATAGTTAATTAGTAGCATTTATAAATTTATTATTATTACTATTCATTATAAATGATTTAATTCCACTTCCAATTTAGCACTTTTTACACAAACAAAAAGGTGTAAAATTTACTTTACACAAACAATTTTCACTCAAAAATTGCAACAGCAAGTAATGCACAAATTAAAGGTACAATTTTAATTAGAAAGACTGAAATAGCATTTACTTGTCAAACATTCTCCAATAATCTTTATTTACAACTATGTAAATAATTATGTACAGCGTATTTTACTTTTACTTTAATTTGAATTAACATAGAAGTCAATTCAAATAGTTTCTGTCATGCAGCATGTTTACTATTATTCTGATTATATGCTGCACAATACCTTAAAAGGTCCCCCAAAATTTAATTTAGAAATTCAAAGAAAATGTGCATTGATGAGACAAAACATACAGGACCTGCCATCCTAAATTTGTACATTTGGCCACTTTTCACCTTGTGAGTTGTAAGTAATTCACAATTATTGCTAACCTGGCATAACAGAAAACTTCTAAGTTGGAAATCGAGGAGTCCACGGAGCTGAGAGGCATCACATCCTCTCCCTCATCGATCAAGCTTCGCCAGTCTCGCTCCGACTCGGAGATCTGTACCTCCTGCTGACTCTGAGAACACACATTATAAACCAGAATCAACCATTGGCTAAAAAATCTTAAAACTCGTTTTGCAGTTTAAATCAGTAAATCAGTCGGTACAATTCTCGGTTACACTTTATTTTTGAGGTGTCCGTGTTTAATGGTGTCCATTTAAGTACTGAGTAATAATTGACAACATACACTTAGGGTTAGTGGCATGTAATTATGCATAACTATATCTATTACTAGAGTAACTACATGTAACATGGACACCAAACTCATAAATTTGTATTTGAGTGAAAAAGCTAAAATAATGACCTTATATTCCTCGATCCACGAGAGCAGGCCATTGAACGTGAAGCTTGCCCAGTTTCCAGCATAGTAGTTCCTCCTGTCAAATGAAAAAGAAAATAGTCATTTATTCAACGTCATTCAAGTATGGCAAGCCGTTTTAACTTTTATTCATTTCTAGGATATGAATTCGTGATATCAAAAATATAATTGCTGATATCTGTATTTTCTCTAGTGAAATGTCACCATAGGCTGCCATTCAAAATTAATTGTTGATATCAAAAATAGTAGAAATATAATTTTTGATATCAATAATTACATTGTCACTACTAAAAATGTGAATTCCTGATATTGCTAATTAAATTGTCACTAGTTGAAATGTCTATTCTTGATATCAACAATTCAATTGCTACTAGTAAAAATTTTCATTTTTGATAACTAAAATGTATTTCTGATACATATTGTTTCAGATATCCAAATGGCTTTCTTAATAGTAACAATCACATTCACGATATCAGAAATACATTTTCAGAAATCAAAAATGAAAATATTTACTAGTTGCAATTGAATTGTTGATATCAAGAATAGATATTTCAACTAGTGACAATTTAATTATTGATATCAGGAATTCACATTTTTACTAGTAACTAGTGTTGTCAAAATATTCGGTACCAAGTCGGTACAAAAAAATATAAATGTCACGGTACTGAGTCCCAGTGGTATCGAGTACACGCTCAAACCCAGTTCTGGATGCGCATTAACTACGTCTTCATTAATTAAAAATATTACTACTACTCATAATACTGTGTGTAGAAGGTTGCTTATTTTTCACTTGATTTTTTCTCAATATCATCAATATTTTCATTTAAACAGCATGTAGCCTTCAATCCTTTCATAAATTTACAATCATAAATAATAAAGTCATTGAATTGAATTATTATTTATTTTTTCAAATAGTTAAATAAAACAGTTCAAACTAATTTTGCTGTGGTACCAAAATTGGTACCAAGAACCTTGACATTTTAACGGTCCCGACTACTGGAAATTTGGTACAAGACATCCCTACTAGTATCAATGTAATTATTGATATCAAAAAATGATATTTCTACTAGTAAAAAATCTATTCTTGATTTTGAATGGCAGCCTATGGTGACATTTCACTAGTGAAAGTACAATTACAGATATCAGCAATTGAATTGTTGATATCAAGAATTCATATCCTGGAAATGAGTAAAAGTTCAAACGGCTTGCCATATGCATCTGCTTACGTAAAACTCATTACATAGACCCTGAGCATCAAATTCCACTTCACTTGAAGGTACAAAGCAGAAATAAGAGTGTCTTGAGTGGTACCTGTCCAAATGCAGGACGCTCTGTCCGACTCTGGAGCAGGCCGCCGCAATGACAGACTCGGTGAGGCCTGGGAAATCAACACAGACAGAAAGCATTGTCACTGACCACCGTTGCGTCCTCCTGCCCGACCTCTTTCTAAATTGAATGTTGTTTCACTCCATTTGCAAAATGCGTGCCATTTCAAGCACACATCACTGAAATAGTGAAGCGGTACGACTGCTTTTACAATTACAGCGACGCAAACATAAAAGCATTAAGGCTCGCTTGAGGCGTGTTCGCTGTAACTGCTGTGGATACATCCAGTTAGAAAACGCAACTCAGCATGAGGACATCGACACCGCTGACGTTTCATTCAAGCTTTCATCTCCCATTTCTAAGTTAAGTTAGTCACACACAGTAAGGGTTGAGCTGTCCAGTGACCCAGCAGGTCGACTAATGGCAAAGTACATTCCACACCCCCCAAAAAGAAAGTTAAACTAGGCAAATATTTCAGAGTCTAAGGCTGGATCATTGCTAGCATGTTATATGTTTGGTAAAAGTTCTTCTAATGCTAATTTATGGAGTGTGTAGCTTTCATTTCTTAAACAAGCATGTAGGAAGACTCATCGACACGGCCATATTCCAGGATGACAATGTCAAACATCTTGTTTTGAGAATGCACTCTGTAAAGTCTATCCAGCACATCCCAAAGATGTTCAATGAAGTTAAAGGGATACTTTAGGATTTAGCATTACGCTTTGTATTAGTAGGTAACCTGTAGTATTTTCGAATTACCATGCTTTCCACCCTCATATCCCCCTGAGACGAGAGATTTATGTATTTTTTGTCTGGAAAACAATCCTCCGATGACACAAAAATCGTCATTCAACTAAGAAATTGAAAATAAATGGATAATTGAATTTAAGAATTCATTATTTGCATAAATGATGAAATTACATCCGTTTAGCCACATTTATTTATTTATCCACAATAATGACAATTAATTGATTGGTTTAACTAACATAACTCAAAATAAAAACATAAAAAGATATATTTCGAAATTGAAAATAATTGAAAGAATTATTTATTATTTTATTTATTATTTTTTATCTAAAAATATATAAAAACTTGAAACTAAAAATCACTAACTGTAAATAAATAAAATAAATAGTTAAATACTAACTAAAACTGAAAGACAAAAATAATTAATCTAAATAATAAATAACTATAAAAATAATAAGATAATCAGTGCATATAATAAAAATATAAATATATTAATAAAAAAAATATTTTCAAGATTTATCACAACATATTTTCTTTTGTCAAATCAACTTTATAATAATTTATTTAGTTGAGATAACTTATTATTTTCAGTTTCTGATGATTAAATTAATCTCCTTCATTGTATTAACTCACTTTTTCCAGTTCAATCAACTTAAAATTTTAAGGCAACCCAGGTTGCTTACTTTTTTAAGTTAAACCAACAATATTTTTTTACAGTGTTATGTTATCAAATTATTTGTTATCTGAACTAAATAAATTATTCAAGTTGATTTGGCAAAAGAAAAAAAATTGTGATTACTACACTGTAAAAACGAATATGCTTTATCTAATCAATAAAATTGAGGCAACAGATTACAAGCAACATTATTAATTAAATTGTACAAATAAGAATTAATTAGAATATTAATTTTATTAACTTTTACTCAATTCTAATTTCTTCAATTTAATTAATAAAATTGCTTGTAATCTGTTGCCTCAATTTTATTGATTAGATAAAGCATTTATTTTTTACAGTAATCACAACATCAGTTTTTCTGATGATTAAATCATTTTCCTTTATTGTATTAACTCACTTTTTCCAGTTCAATGAACTTAAAATTTTAAGGCAACCCAGGTTACTTACTTTTTTAAGTTAAACCATCAATATGTTTTTACAGTGATAATAACAAAACAACAACGCTGTTTCTCATTCTCAGTTGATATAATGATTTATTAGTTGTTTTATCAATTTCTCGTTCTTCCATACAAACCAAAAACCTACGATTATAAAACTATAGAAGAACTACAGAAGTGGCATGACTGTTTTCACGGTTTATGAAATTGCAAGCAGCGTGAATCTGCCATGACAAAAGCCGCTGATGCTGCACAGCGTTTGGCCAGTCATTTACAGTGTAAACAGAACTCGCTGACCATTAAAAAGAAGTACTCGTACAAGCTCTAGCTCACACACACGCCAATGGATTCAAATGGTGTATTTACATGATGTCTGAGCTGAAGTTTACATAGTTGGCAAAGCCGCAGTAAAAAAGGGCGAAGGAACGCGTGGGGTCCCTGAGAGCAAGATTGAGCAGCACTAGGGCTGAAAACAACTCCATTAAGGCACTGAAGCGTCCCTGTCCCTCCATCTTTCTTCTTCTTCATCTGGCCTTGCACAGCCCCATCTCACACACACAATGGAAAAGTGATTTATTCCGAGCAGGCCCGTCGTATCTTCCCCAGCACTGGCTATTTCACTGATGGAGAATCCTGGGATTCGAGACACCCACATGCTCGCCTACAGCCGTAGTGTGACCAAAAACCCTCGTCCAAATGCAATGGCATGATATCGAACTCTCCCTGTTGACTTTCACAATGCACGTCCCTGTTTCTATTATGCCGATTCATTGTTTTATATATGAAGAGTTCAGATGCAAAAGCCTCTAAGTGCCATTTGAAATTTTCTTCTAAAATGATCATTTTTATCAAGCTTGTATATTTAAGTTCAGTAATTTCACTTAAATGGCAATGAAGATTACCTATTAATTGCCATTTAAGTGAAATTACTGAACTTAAATAGACAAGTTTGATAAAAATGGTCATTTTAGAAGAAAATTTCAAATGGCATTTAGAGGCTTTTGCATCTGAACTCTTCATATATACACACACGTGTGTGTCCTATTACAGTGAAATACACAAAATTACAGATGTAAAATGATTTGCATACAGCTTGAAACATTTTCCATTACAATTACTAGTGTAAAGGCCTCTAATAGGGATGGGCAACGATTAATCGCATCCATAATAAAAGTTTGTGTTTACATAATATATGTGTGTGTAGTGTGTATAATTAATTTGTATATATAAATACCCACACATGTATATATTTAAGAAATATGTGCATGTATATATTTTATATATATTTATTCACAATTAATATTATATTTAAATATAGATATTGGATATATTAATAACACATTTTTCTTAAACATATATAAATACCCACACATGCATGTATATTTAAGAAATATGTGCATGTATATATTTTATATATATTTATTCACAATTAATATTATATATAAATATATATATTGGATATATTAATAACACATTTTTCTTAAATATATATAAATACCCACACATGCATGTATATTTAAGAAATAATATTTATTCACAATTAATATTATATATAAACATAAATATTTGATATATTAATAACACATTTTTCTTAAATATATATAAATACCCACACATGCATGTATATATTTAAGAAATATGTGCATATATATTTTAAATATATTTATTCACAATTAATATTATATATAAATATAAATATTTGATATATTAATAACACATTTTTCTTAAATATATATAAAGACACACACATGCATGTATATGCTTAATAAATATGTGCATGTAAATATTTTATAGATATTTATTCACAATTAATATTATATATAAATATAAATTTTTGATATATTAATAACACATTTTTTTTAAATATATACATGCATGTGTGGGTATTTATATATACAAAATAATTACACACACATAAATTATGTAAACACAAACTTTTATTTTGGATGCGAGTAATCGTTGCCCATCCCTAGCCTCTAATAATGAATCTTTAAGGGGATTACAGTCACATTTCAAAAAGTCACCCAAACTAAAGAAACCTAATTTTACTTATGGAAAAGTATCCCATTAACTCACTTGGCCTTTTAAAACAGACGCATCTCAATTACACACCTTACCAGAACAGCAACGGTCCGAGGTGCCTCGATATATCTGTCCAGAATAATACCGAAGATGTTTTTAAAAAGTGTAAATAACCTCTCGCCGCCATCTTTTAATGCCATTTATCCTATCCAGTATCGATTTTTCCACATCATGTTTGCTAAAGACAAACATTACCTGCCATAAAGTTCTGATGCCACATAGACATACAGGGCGATAAATAATAGATTTGAGCTGGCAGGACTTTGATGACCGGGCAAAGCCCCGAATGCTTTCAGCAGGAATTGTATGAAATCATAAATCACTCTTCATTTTAGAGAACATTCCAAATGGATTCTATCTCTGCACCTTGAAAGTCATTTTTCGGTTATTTATAGTCGAGGCTGAGGGAGCGAGGGAAGGATTGTGTGTGTGTGTGAGAGAGAGAGAGAGAGAGTGTGTGTGTGTGTGTGTGTTGGGGGGGCTAGGTCACTTCTTTTACAATATACCCATTTATGTCATCCATCCCTTCTATCTATCTCTCTCTCACACACACACGATGCTGTTGTATCCTTTCATTCACATCTGTGAGAAATGTAAAGGTAAAGTTCAAAATGAAAATTGTCATCATTTACTTAATTACCAAAATAAAGGTTCCAAAAGTTGTTGTTTATTTGTTTGTTTTTTGCAGTGATGCTTCATAACAATTTTGGTTCCCCAAATAAGCATTTTCTACAGATTCAGATTATTTTATTTCATGCCATGTCAGCAATCAGAGCTATTTTCATGGCAAAAATTCATTTAAAAAAATATAAACATCTTATAAATACAACAAAAACAAAACAAATATAAACAAGAAGTCATATTATACAATATATATTTTTTTAAAATTAACATATGATAAAAAAAGTCCAGAACCTTTTCAGGCATAATCTCATTAAATATGTACTTCAAAGAAGTAACTTCATAAAAGAGCCTTCTGCTTGCGTCAAGTCCAGGACAATCTAATAAAAAAAGTTTGACAGATAAAGGAATTTTATAAAACATACATAAAGTTGGGTCTTCACCTTTAAGCAAAAAAGCATTTTCTACGATAAAACCTTTTGGTTTCATGGATGCTAAAGTTTCTTCATGGAACCATAGATGTAGAAAAACACATTTCCTTTTCACAACAAAAACTAAACGACATATTACATCATTTGTGCCGAGGAGCATTCAATTATTTAATGAATCATCTATCTACATAGATTTATTTTTAATGTGCATTATTGAATATATATCTATTTATTGATTCCTTTAAGCTGCTGAACATTTTAGAGGTGTATTACTGAATATATATTTATCTATTGATTCCTTAAGTTGTCGAACTGATAATTCTATGTCACTTTTTGCTTTTTATTTTTATGTTTATTCTATGTTTTGTTGTGGTTATGTTTATTGTGGTTCCCATGAGTGTAAAACAAATTCCCCCTTGGAGCAATAAAGGTTTCCTTTTTAAGATTGTACCCTCTTCGTTCTGAACCTGTATGACCTTTCTAGGTAGTAGTAAAATAAGAGGTAGTAATAAGTAGTAGAATAACGAGAGTTGCTATTTTTACTTGGACCTCCATGAGTGCGACCAAAGGAGAAACCACAACGACCACACGCTTTTCATTACGTCCCATCTTCTTAGCGACCATCGGAGCCAGCTGATAAGCTACACTTTTCCCGAATCATGTAGGAAGGACGGCAAAAATATCTTTCCGATCGACAGATGCCTTGATTGCAGTTCTCTATTCGTCTTTTAAAATGAACAGACTCAGAATCTATACATCTCAATTCTCTATCTACATCTATAGTCCCTACGTCTAAATAAAGTGTAAATTAGTAATCTAGATACATGCATTGTCTGTAAAGTTGCTTTGAAACTATATGTATTGTGTAAAGTGCTATTCAAATAAATGTCAATTAAATTGAAACCAATATCCCTGTACTCTTTAAACAAAAAACAAAAAAGTTTTATAAGCTCAAATGCTCGCCTTTGCTCTGTTCTGTGATGCGTGTACGTGACTCTCCTGTTCGAACTCGTTCATCAAAATGAACGAATCTTTTTTCATGTCATTTGGTTCATTCAACGAACGAAATGAATGAGTTGACTCTGGAAAAGATTCGTTCATTTTGATGAACGAGTTCGAAGAGTCACGCACGCGCATCACAAAACAGAGCAAGGCGAGCATTTGAGCTTTAAAACTTAAATTTGTTATTTATTTTTGAAATGAGCGATCGTTTCGCTTGATAAGACCCTTATTCATCGTCTGGAATCATTTAAAGCCCTTTGAAGCTGCACTGAAACTCTCATTTGGACCTTGAACTGTTTGGTCCCCATTGAAGTCCATTATATGGAGAAAAATCCTGGAATGTTTTCATCAAAAACCTTAATTTCTTTTCGACTGAAGAAAGAAATGGACATCTTGGATGACATGAGGGTAAGAGCAAAACTTTATTTTTTTTAAATTGAACTAATCATTTAATAAATCATTTTGGAGAGTTGAGAGATCGGTTTATATATTTTTTCTTGCTCTGTTCTGCACACTGAGGTACACACACATTTTTTTTTAAAGTGTTATTCCCTAGCCTAGACAACATACTTAGGGACGTAACACACACACAAAGTAAATTTATGTCCACTTAAATGTTAACATTGGCCTAAATGAAATCTAGACAGCTGTCTAGCATTAAGTTTCAAAGACATAAACCCTGTTACAACGATCACTGACAATCTGCGAGCAGTCTGTGTGACTATGACGCCCATCGGAGGGCCAACTAACCAATCAATTCCACACTAATGCTCAAGGGCCATGAGAAAATCAATCACCTGAAAAGAGCACAGGGATATCTGTGAAGGTGTTCTGTAATCACATGACTGCTAATAGAGGCTATTCAAGCTAAAGGCACATGGGGTCCAAGCATGATGAATAGTTACATTAACCCAGGCTCAAAGAGCGGCCCAGTGAAATGGCTGGCTTGTTTTCTTCATTGCTGCTCTATTAGCGCCAGGTGAGGGCACAGATCTGATATGAGATGAACTAAACGTGCATCTGTCAGCCAATGATTGCTTAGCCTCTAATGATGCTCCACAGTAAAGAGTCGTGTACCTTCACTGTCAGCTGCTTCAGAGAACATTTATCATGAGATACTGCTAAATGCAGTTACCTTTTGGACTTCCACCAGTTGGCAAAACATCTTTCTGTGCATTAGCGCATCTAAATGTGAGGGTACGAGCAGTGGCAGCTCCAGAAAACAGCGTATATGAGTGATTAAATGTCACTTGAAGAAAAAAAAAAAAACTTTTTGACAAACTCACTTAAATAAAACAAAAAAAAAAGTCTTGTTTTGATTGATAACACAAATGTTGCTTGTGTGGAATTATATTCATACATGGTGTTTAAATTATAGGCCTTGACCTTCATCTGATATGCGAACTTAATAGAGATACTTCACAAAAATGCCCAGGACGCATTTTAGGACTTATTTTCAACCTACGTTCTCATTGCCATCTGGAGAATTTAGTTGCTCAAATTATTCTAGAGAATTATTCTTAGATTTTCATTACTGCAAGAATGCACTTTTTTTCTAGGGCAGTCAAGCGATTAAAATGTTTAATCTAATTAATTACATGACTTGCTGATTAATCAATCTAATTAATCGTTAATTAATCGCATATTCAATTTGGCAGTAAAATTACCTCCAAAAGATCATTTAAAGTCGAGAAAATCATCAATAGACATTACAAAAAGTAGTATTAGAAATAAACATTTTATTTGATAATAAAACGTTAAGGGCTACAAAGGTCGTGATTATTATTTTTTTTTTTAATTTAATTTTATTTATATTTTACATTATTTAAAATGTCTTATTTTATGATCCGCAAAAGAAAGAAATTCATATAGGTTTAAAACAACATGAGGGTGGAAATGTAAATAAACAATTTTCTTTTTCGGCAAACTATCCCCAATATATATATATATATATATATATATATATATATATATATATAATTTTATAATATATATATATATATATTTGATTATTTTATGAAATGATATTCTGAATAAGAAACTAAAACTGCCAGTAGATGCCAGCAAATGTCTAAATGAGTAAGTCATTGAGTCATTAATAATAACATAGATTCATTCAAACAGCTGGTTCATTCAAGAATTGAGTAAATAATATGTGTTTGACTTTTATTAACAAAAGTTCTCTTGCGCTTTTGCCTCCGCCATCAGTCCTTGCGCCTCACTCTCGTCACGTGACTCTGCGTTGCTTTTCTTACTATACAGAGCAGACACGCCTCACTTTATAACTAGTATTCGTTGTCCAACTGAACTAAATTTATTTTATTTCTACTAAAATGCAACAGTGGGGCAGTAGGCAAGAAATGTAATCGATGTGAGGCCGAACACCGTGGCCTGTAATAGGGCTGGGTATTGACACAAATTTCACAATTTGATTCGATTCACAAGCTTGTTGCAATTCGATTCGATTTCGATTTGATTCAATATTGATTATTTTGGATATCAGTTACAATAAATGGTACTTTTTCTCAAGGAAATCAGATCTCTTTACTAATGCTGTAAACTATGGGAGTCTAGTTGTAGCCTATAGGCTTCATTAGCCTAATATGAAGGTAATAATGAACTGTTTTGTAGCTACAAACACTTAAATTACACTTTTATAATAAGAAGATTATATGAAATATAAACATTTAAATGTTGGCTGTCATAAAAACTTGCCAGATTTATTCAAATATGCATTAAATATTGAAGAATATTAAGATTATAATGCATATGTAATATGGTGTATATATATTTAGCAAAATGCTCCTCTCTAGAGTTATTTTTTCTAGCTGACTAACGAGTTTATGTGGGTTTTCTGAGGTAAATAATATGACGATGACATTGATTACAAGCTGTTGACGTCTTTCCACGGTTTAAACGCTGATTGAGCGAATCAATGTGACATGATACGGATTTGGATAAGTTGTCCTCTATCTTTAACACACTTTCAGATGCTCATTCATGTTTATTTGGCGCTGTGACTGGTATTATTAAGCCGGAAGAGAGATCAGCGCTGCTGCTTCTCTTGATCTCACGCCACAGCGCCAAAACCTTATTTATGTTTTTGAATTTCTAAAGGAAATGGACGTAATTTGAAAATTGAGACTTTTTTTTATATCAATAGTGACAAAGGACAAAGATTATTGCGATTTTTTTGGATGCGCGCAGCCGCGATACAATGTCCCATTCATTCAAATGAAACAGGATGACTAATCGATTCTTGAGATTTAAGAATCGATATCGGTTCGTAAAAATAAGAATCGATTAATATCGAGAAATCGATATTTATTACCCAGCCCTAGCCTGTAACTACCACTGCTACTAGTGACAACCCTAATATAGAAGTATTTACAATACAAAAGTCGTCCATTGAACCTGATCAGCTTCAGACACCGCACTACACCAACTGCAGCAAAAATACCCTGAAGCCAGGGGGAATTTCAGTTTGCTGTTTTGTTCTTGATTATTCTATTTCACTGCAGGCCTTTGAGCCAAACAATATAAAAAAAATGAAAAGGTCCACACAGGCATCTGCTCCTCGAGTCTGGCCTCTCTGGGGACCGGCGGGTCAGGTGCGAGTTCACCAGCTGACGGGGCGCGACCGACGGGAACGCAGTCCTTCACACACTCTAGCAGGCATCATTATGAGGGCCGCAGTATTCATTAACAACTGCTCCCTGTCCATATCCCCATTTGTGCCTGCATCCAGCAGCAAAAAACGGGGGTAACTAGGGAGTCTGGGACAAGCACGCCTGTCTGAGCAACCTTGACACGGAACAGAGTCTGAGCAGAACTAGTCCAGGCTGTGAGTGTCCCCGTGTCACCGGTTGCCTTGGGACCAACTGGCTCTGGTGGTTTTGCATGAGCGGAACCAGAAGTGGGCCAGATATATTCATTTGCACACCATCAATCACGGCACCAGAACGTTGCTCTTAGCAATCGCACTAACCCCTCTTTTCTTTTTCCTCCCTGTTGTGAAGAACAATGCCCCTCACCGGGGAGAAACTGGCTCCAGCACTGTCCTGAGGATCTGGCCTGCATATAAACACACTTCTGCGCTTTGAATCAGGACACAGGAGAGAACGAGGACAGTATCGTTCCAGGGGACTCATCCGAAGCGCAAACCTACAATTCACTGCAGGGTTTGAAGCAGGTCACAGAGTCAGGGTCAGCTCCGGGAAACCACAAACTGGTTTATGTGCACTACTTTAAAGATCAAAGTAGGGCTAAACTCTAGACCAGGCCAGGGAATGTTAAACTAGGACTGGCCACTGTGAAACTCACTCCCTGCAAATTCACAGATTACAGTCATCAATAACTGCATTAGCAAATTGCTTTGAATAAAAAGTGTGTCCTAAAAAACTGGCTTTGACTTCCGTCATCAGAAATGATTAGATCTGTTTTTACAGCTTGAAGCATCATTTTATTAAATGATCAAAGAATTATCATCAACATTTAATGATAATATTATTTATTATTCACTTTTTGGCCAAACGAGCAGTGAAGAGATTATTAATTGTAATATTTATTGTAAATAACTGTTATAAATAATATGTGTGCATAATAATAATAATTGCCATTTGCATCAGAGATGAGAATTTCAGATGTTTTTATATTGACAATAGACCAATTTGTTAATAAAATTATTAAAACTAATACACATCTCATTATTATTATTATCATTATTTGTCACTTGCATCAGATTTGGAGGATGTTTTATAAAGTCAATAAACAAACAAACAAATAGACAAGTGACTAAAACTTATAAGTTCATAATAATTAATATTATTATTGGCATAAGGTTTAGAGAATTTCAGATGTTTTTTATATTGACAACAGACAATACACAATAAAGTTGTTATTCATATTAAAATTATTAATAAGTGTTAATAATAACAATAATAAATGCCATTATTTTTGAGCAATTCAGATTTGGTGAATTTTAGCAGTTTTTTGCTGCCCAAAAAACATTTCTGATTATTATTAAATAGACAGGATTCTATGATGAACAGAAGGTTCAAAGTAAATGAATCTAAAATAAATAAATAAAAAATAGTAATATTATAAATGTCTTTACTGTCACTTTTGATTAGGCTAGCTACTACTGTGTCCTTGCTGAATAAAATTAGGCTAGTACTTTCTTTAATTTCTTTAATTTGTAGTGCATGTATGTTTTCCTTTCAGATAAATGCTATTATTTTGAACTATGCTTTGTGTGTAATGAGACTTTGTGTGTAGTGTGACCTTAAAATTAGTTTTAAAATTAAATTGTACATAAATAGGTTAAGCAACACTAATGTGTTTGTCAGAGAACCTGTTAAACACATACAAACCTGACATGACATACACTGTGTGATATAGGCAGTATTAATTTTGAGTGTCCCTCATTTTCCTGTAAAGAACCACAATTGTCCCGCATTTTTCTCTACTACAATTGGCAACCCTAGTGACATGATATGTGTCCCATACTCTAGTTAGTAAAATGATAGATATTAATATAGTTAAGTTTATGTATTGAGTACAATTAAGGGATGTACAATATGATCATGCAGAATAACGCTTTATAAGTACTAATAAACAGACGATATATCCTAGTGATATGAATATTGTATAAGTAACTAAGTATGAATATAAGTATGAAGATATGAATAAGTAACTACTAGTTACTAATATTGAGCCATGCTGATATGCTTGTACTTGAGAAAGTGTCTCTTCAAAAACGGCCAATTTACGATTTAAGCAACGAATCAAAACAGAATGTAACTCAAGTATTATGATCCACAGTTATGAAGTAACTAGATTAAGCGATGACAGTGACATAGGCTACAGAATAAACACAGTGATGTCAATGTTCCTCCATCACCTTCTCAAACTCATCTATGATTCAGCATCTCTCATTCATGACCAGCCTGTCACACGATATTCTGGGATTTATTTTCCTCTATCTTTCCGTTTCCATCCTATCACACATTTTAACAGTGAAATGACTGTCAAAAGAAATATATAAATGCCGTTCCTCATCATATAACGTTAGCCTGTGTCAAAACACACATTAGCTTTAGCGTTCATATCTGTCGCGGTGTCTGTAGCAAAACACAGAGACTGTCATCCAACAGCCATTTTCCATAGCGAAACCGGGCACAAAATACACTTCTGAAAAGCCTGAAAAAATTAAAAATTATCATATTAACGTAGGTATTTCGTACCTGTTCCGAGAATGACCACATCAAATTGAGATGGGAGATCCTCCGCAGCCATCTTGAAACTACACATCGTCACGTGACACGCTATCGCGTGACGTACACTTCACCACAGAAGCCAAAAATGTCTTTTTTCTAAATGAAATACTGCATGTTCTTAAACAAGCATTAAAAGTTATTAATGTTTTTTTTGTTTGTTGTTGTTGTTGACATTTTTCATTAACGTGTCCTATTCTTTGATTTCCTGCGACACAGCTCATGAATATTAAGTTGTTAAAGTGTTTATGTTTTACAACTGCAGCCTAGGCTACTACGCAAGTAGGCTATAATAATCCATCAATATATAAACTAGTAAAGAAATGTCGAGTCTTTATAGTTTATCTGTCTTTAATTCACAAAATGTGAACCAAGAAATATTCAATTATCTTTTTAAAAACTGGGAAGTTTAAAGTGTTTTAGCAGGTAGCTAGTCTCATTAATATTCACGAGACATCCCGAGGATAAGGCTATTAAAATGGGATCAAAATACTGCTGAAGCTATGGAAAAGGGATCAGAATACTTTAGATATGAGAAAAACTAAACTTTTTTTTATTCGCTGATGGCTGATGTTCCCAGCTGCTGTCAACAACATAATATTGTTTCTTCAAATAGCAGTATTTGAGAAGAGGTGTTAATGATGAGCTGTCAAAATACCCTCCTGGCTCTCACAGCCACTGACAGCCAGCTATAAAGATGTATATATATATAAAAAAAACAGTCACATTAAAGACATCTAACTGTTCATTATTAGAGATATTAAAAATATTTATAAATGCAAGAATACATTTAGGCCTAATGACAAAGAAATTAAAAAGAATCAGTCTAATGCAAAGTTATTTTAAAAGGTCATTTTGAAGCTTGTGGGAGCTTTTTAACTCAATTATAATGCTGCCTTCAAGTCCTATCAGAATTATAGCCTAAATATAGGAGTTTCTTGGAGTTTAACTAGGAGTTTTCTAGTTAAAAGTTGGAAATGAATTCCATCAAGTCATATTTACCAGATTACATGTAATCTATTACATGTTCGTTGTGCACAATAAACGGACACTTTCCAAAGTCTGTGATTGTAGCGCCTCTTAGCGGCAAAAGGCAGCAAATACATCCCAAAATTTGGCAGAACGGGCTCTATGCACGCATAGTATGCACGGCGGTATTTCCGGTGAGGGTGAACGATGCTCAATAACTTCCGCCGATCATAGAGTCCAATGCAATACCGAGAATTTATATTGAATTTTATACTCCATGGTTATACTAAAGAAACGTAAGTCACAAAAACAGATAAAGCAGACACCCCTCGTTGTGTTTATACTTCTTTTTAAAATTATATTAAATGAACATAACTATAGGCCTATATAAAATTACATTTAAACATAGGCTATGTACGTTTCATTTCAAAGACGGGCGGACAGTAAATTTTGAGGACTCTGCCATAATCCCGTTTTCTTCGGTTTTTCTCCGCTTTAATCTCCACAACCGGAAATGGACGAGCATCCTTGCGTCAAATGCGGAACTTATGCGTGCATATAGTCCACTGCGGCGGTAAAAGCCGCAATCTGATTGTCTATTTTTAGGTCCCATTTTTATAACGTAAGGAGAACGTTACGGGAACATTTCTAGGAAAGTTCTAGGAACGTTCTGGGAACCAAAAACTAACCTTAGAACCTAAATTTGTTTGCTGGGTGGTAATGGAAAAGCGCCAAAATATGGAAAAGTTCCTCAGCTTCACTTATTCTTTGTCCGATATTGTTTGGTGGCACACTGTTTCAAGTTTTTGGCTTATGTTGAATAAAGACTGCAGTTATTTACCTTACGTTACGTACCTTAGTTATGTTTCACAACAGTATGCTTTTTTGCTTGTTTTCCCAGTCCTAAATCCAGATTGTGTTCTATGGTACTGATTTTTAAGAAGTATATGAACCCGAAACATGTGAACGAGAACTGGCATCTGAAACAAACTGTTCCCTCTTTTAAAAGAACATTGTAAAAGAATATTGGTTGATGTTATAAGTTCACAGAACTTTCGCCAGTTTTTTTCCGTCAGATGATTAAACTACACATCTCCAGAGTAAGCCTCTGAACCAATTGCTCCTAAAACAAAACAACGAGCCTTTTTAGAAGCGGCTTAAGGGGTTGCCCACTTATAATTCATATATTTCAAGAACATTCTCCTTATCTCGAGATATGCCAGAATGCACCGGAGAATATATTTCAGAGCAGCTTTGTCTATTCTCTGAATATTCCTATCTGCATGTTCCAGATGTTTCTGAGGCTTTCTTCATCGCCAGTCAAGGGTTTTGAAAAATCATCTCGTGTAAGCGTGCTGTGAAGAACTCGCTTTCTATTTTCTGCATTCCGTAGATCTCTAGAACATTTATTTTTTGTGTGTGTGTGTGGTGTAGTTCATTGGTAAACAAAGAGAGATGACCATATCTCCCGAAACAGAAAGAGCCAGCACTGATAACCCGTAAGACCTTCCCTTTCCACAGCTTTCTTGATTTTAACATCACAGTCTTTGTCACTGATACTTATTTCTTAGGCCGGAATGAGGACAGGTGTTTATAGCTTCAAATAAGACAGATTGGTGACACTTGATCTTCCTTAGTCTGCTTTTTTTTAAGCATGTCTTGTCCATGCTTAAAACAACAGCGGAAAACAAGACAGATGGCTTACAACAGGAGAACCCTTTTTTCTTCTCTTGCTCGCTCTCCCTCTCTCTCATATCTGACGCACCAGGGATGCTTTTAACAAGAGAGTTTGTGATGGAGGGGTGTCTTCATGTCAACGGCGTGTTCTCGGGGGGATACGGCTCTTTTTTTTTAATCTGAGCGAGAAATGAAAAGCAAAACCTGTGTGGATTGAAATCATTTCGTGTTGGGTTTCATCGTGTGCCATCACCCCGTATGTTCAGAGGCATTTAGTTCTGGCGGGTTTTGAAAGCAAAATCAAGGCGAAAGAGCGCTACAATGCTTTCCGCAAGAATCAAGCGCTCTTTATCTTGCGAGAGCCCGCACCTTTAGTCATAGTCTTCTGTGAGTTCCTGCGAGCTTTGATGCGAGCTTCTAAGAGCCGGTGGAGATAAAGTCCTCATTCACGGCTTCTGTGTTTGGAGAGCGCGTACTTTTCTGTTGCCCGTTAATACTTTCAGGCTGGGTAATGTCTCCAAGGACGGGCCTTACCGTCTCCCGCTTGACTGTTTTGTACCGGCACTTCGTAGAGTACATGTCGATTAAGAAGGATTAAGATTACGATTCTGACAAGGAAAGAGTAAACTTCACCAACAGAGCCACCGCAACTATAACTACTGTATATAAGTTGCAGGGTTTGCCGCCCGTGTTTGTTCAAAGATCTGGCATTGGTTCAGTCAGGGATTTCTAAATACTGTGGCAAAGTTTTTCATACTTAACTGCAACTTTGAAGTGGAATTCAAGGAGACTTCACAGTTGATTTCATTTCTCCCTCGGCTCTTTTTGAAGGTGGCCATCTTGAGTATGGAGAGAGGTGAGCGGTGGCAAAGCAACGCACAATGACACCATCTGTCAGGCCCCTCGTAAACTCTCCAAATGAAACATCCACGAGAACATTATTGCATTATAAATCTCGCCGTAAATATAAATTAAATTAGAGATCTGTTATCAGAGTGTGTCGGTCCGTGAATGCATGGGCGATGCAGAAATGGCCTGATGAATGCATATTAGTGCTGATACTGTAAAACACATGTAAACATTGAGGTATCATTTTATCTTTTCATTTTTTTTTTAATTGAAAGTCTGTTAAATATTTTTTTTTAAATATTGTAGACTTTACTTTAACAACAAAGCGCATTAATTTATTTAAATGGTAATGTACTATATCATAACTACAGCGCTTGTCAATGTCGTTGCCCGTAAAAAAATATTTTCAAGATTTGTTATCACATTTTTTCTTTTGTCAAACCAACTTAAATAATTTATTTAGTTCAGATAACGTATTATTTTGAGTTTCTGATGTTTAAATCAATCTCCTTCATTGTATTAACTCACTTTTTCCAATTCAATCAACTTAAGATTTTAAGGCAACCAGGTTACTTAATTTTTTAAGTTAAACCAACAATATTTTTTACAGTGTTGAGCATAAAAGAGATGAGATAAGAAGAGACAAGATGAGGCAAAATGGAATTAGGCCGGTGAGACAAATTGAGAAAAGATGAGAAAAGAAAAGACAAGTTAAACATAGATGAGAGAAGACAAGAGGAGACAAGTTGAGCATAAAAGAGACAAGATGAGAAGAGATGCAAGCAAGATGGAATTAGGCTGGTGAGACAAACTGAGAAGAGAAAAGACAGGTAAGCATATTCTAGATGAGAGAAGACAAGTTGAGCATAAAAGAGACGAGATGAAAAGAGAAGAGATAAGACAAGAGGAGACAAACAAGTTGAGCATTGATGAGATGAGTCGAGACCAGAGACGGTTAAACATTGAAAAGAAAATAGAAAAAGCAAAAAAAGAGAAATACAGAAATGTGATGTGAAGATATAATGATAATGATTAGACAAAGTGAAAAGGAAAGGAGTCATAAATGATACAAGAGAAGAAGATATACTGGAAGAGAAGGGGTGACAAAAGAAGAGAAGAGACGAGAGAAGTTGAGCAAAAAAGAGATGAGGACAAGACGAGCTGAATTGAAATAATGATGAGTTGAGACAACACTACACTTTTAGAAAAAGGGCTTCTATATATGTAGCATAGGCTTCTTAAAGGACATTTTTTGCTAAAAAAGGATCAATAATGACAAGAAAGAACACTTTTGGCACAAAGGTTCTTTAAAGGCTATTATTCATTCATATATTACATTATTCTGCAACATTTTGTTGTAATTAAAGTACTGTTTATTAAATTTTTGTAGTAACTAAATATCACATTTTAATCATGCAGATTTTTGGAGGATAAAAACTGAAATGGCACTCTTTGTGTGATATTGATTAATTACATTTTTTAACCCCCATATCTTAAAATTTGTGATCATTCACACTCATTGCATTTTAGGGGTTCCAAATACGTAGCGCTTTAGAACCTTTTAAGGTTCTATATAGAACCTTTCCTTCTAAGAGTGTAGAAGAGACAAGTTAAGCATCAAGACCAAAAGAGACAAAATGATCAGGAAAATTAGACATGTAACGGACACAGATGAGACAAAGTCGACAATACATAAGAGAAACAGATGAAGAGTTCAGATGCAAAAGCCTCTAAGTGCCATTTGAAATTTTCTAAAATGACCATTTTTATCAAACTTGTATATTTAAGTTCAGTAATTTCACTTATATGACAATGAAGATTACCTATTAATTGTCATTTAAGTGAAATTACTGAACTTAAATATACAAGTTTGATAAAAATGGTCATTTTAGAAGAAAATTTCAAATGGCATTTAGAGGCTTTTGCATCTGAACTCTTCAGAAATAGCAAGAAATATGAAACAAAAGACAAGAAGAACACAGACAAGGTAATATAAGATTCATGGATGAAACAAAGGAATGTTTTGAAACAGATGAGACAAGGTGAGTCGGAGAGGAAGAGAGTTGATGTTTCTGACAGAGGCTAGTGATGTAAAATATTACACTGAGGCCAGAAGCAGATCAGCAGCCCCTCTTGGTGTAATGAAATGTTTCTGCATTCATTTCCACCTCACGCAAATCAATAACAACAATAAATTACAACTGATTTTAATTGAATGTTGTTTCTAATTTTACTGTCGCTCGTGATAAATATTTATGTCTATTACGGCATTTTAAATTCATTACACTCCCAGATCTTTTTCACTCAACGGATTGCTACATACATCAGCAGTTCGGTAATCCATTTGGGCTGTGACACGTGCCAAAAAGTTGCCTGACTCTTAATTTAGGGTAAAATATCACCCTTTAATACTACTTAAGAAAAGACAAGCTGTCACTTGAGTATGCTCCACGTACTTAATTTCTCGGGGAAAGCCACCACAGATGATTTAAGGACACTCTTCTCACACTTGCTGCCAAATCACGGGTGACTGGACCTTTTTGTGAGAGCCTCGTGCTTTCGAAGACACACACCGGCTGTGTGTACGGCACTGTCCATCAACAGAAATTACTCTGGGAGAAAAGTGGCCAAAGGAGGTTAACTGTTTCGGTCACGTCAGACTGAAATGTGTTATTTCATTTTTCAACTCTAGGGTTGTGCTGCTGTCTTCAGCGCTTTGAATGAGTGATGTGGACTTGCGATAATGGTGAACGTATACCGTCGAAGGGTCCTGTTGTCCAGTAAAGTGCCTGTTTAGAATTACAAGGTGACCTGATTTATTTATTCAAATGCTCTATGGATGAATCCATCCATTTGTTTTAAAACAATTTTTTTATATTGTAATACGATTTATTATTGTACTATATTACTTTTTTTCTGAAATTCAAAAAAAACCCCATTAGATTCTAATTAAATGAAATGTCTTATTTAAAGGGATATCTCACACAAAAACCTTCATGTTGTTCCAAACCTGTGTGACTTACCCTAACCCTATAATATAAAAGAAGATATTTTGAGTTTGGTAACCAAATGGTTTTGGTTACTGATGACTTCCATTGTAGGGACAAAAAAAAAAAAAAAAACTTAAAGTTTTTTTTTTTATATTCCACAAAATAAAGAAAGTCATACAGGTTTTGAAAGACACGAGGGTGAATAAATAATAACAGAATTTTTATTTTTGTGTAAACTATCCCTTTAAATCAGGATAAATTAACCCTAAAACCGTATTCTGGACAAATGTGAAAAAATTGTTTTTATTTATTTTTAAAAAATACTTCCCTTGATCTGAGCGGTACAAGACTTGACTATTTTTCCTAAGTTTGCCTCCTGAGCACACACATTTTTTTTTTTACTCAATTCTACAATGTTAAGTAGGTGAAAAAAAAGACTCCTTAATCTTGTATTTGGGTCAAAAATTGGAAAAACTATAATTTAGAGCATTCTAAAATAAGCCAAAATAAGACACCAGGTGACAGCAAAGTCACTTCACCTTTAGGTTTTAGCTCTGAGAACTTGATATGAATGAAATTTTAATGTAGTTAAAAAAATCAAGAAAATGAAACATGTAAAATAAGCATAATTTACATAGAAAATATGGTACTTTTTGAAGCAAATAAATTCAAAAATACCCCCAAAATAAAAATAACACCATAAATGGATAGAGAAAACTTTATCGAAGACAGTGATTTAACATTTATAATAAATAAAAATTAGGATCACACCTGAGTCCTCTGTGCCCACATTTGTCCACAATTACAGGATTAAGGGCTCACTGTAAAAAAATATTTTCAAGATTTGTTATCACAACGTATTTTCTTTTGTCAAATCAACTTAAAAATAATTTATTTAGTTGAGATAACTTATTATTTTGAGTTTCTGATGATTAATTAATCTCCTTCATTCTATTAACTCACTTTTTCCAGTTCAATCAACTTAAAATTAAGGCAACCAGGTTACTTACTTTTTTAAGTTAAACCAACAATATTTTTTTTACAGTGTACACTGAAACCATGTGTTTAAATTTAATACTGCTTACTAACATATGCTAAACACACACACACACACACACACTATTACACACGTGTATAAGTAATGAATATGCATACTGAGCATTGGGGCGGTGCTGAAGGGGGCGGTGCATGTGTGTGCCTTGCAGGGCCAGGTATGATAATCAGGTATTCATTAAGATTAAATATAAGACGAAGGGTTGAGGTGCGATTGAAAGCTAGGTAAAATATGTATCTAATTTTCTAGATTGCCACCTAGCTTTTTAATTTCAGCAGGTACTTGGCAGAAATTTGCATGGCATTTAGACACTCATTACAATATTAATCTTCCCACAAAAGTTGCAAGGGCTCAAAGGTTAAGCATGATTCCTACATTCATTTTACAACGACTTTTTTTGACCTGTATAAAGATTCTCATTAACAAAGGTCCTCATTTGCTTCAATAAGTGGTTCATAACGAGAGCAAAGATAAAGTATTGAAAGGAAAAACGGGAATCAAATGTGTCAAAAAATGAGACTGACATTTTTACCACGTTGCATGCAATTTCATGCCGAACGTTGTTCTCTACTGAAGTCACTCCATATATTTTCAGAGGCTCTGTTCTTCTGTTGATCTCATTAGTTTATAAATGTTAAGGCAGAATAATAAACAAAAATATAAAACAAACACCATTGGATGTTTGAGAAAACACAGAAAATAAGCAGATGCTAATTTGAAGTAAAAATAACACAGGTCAAGTTTTTTTTTACATATGGGTATAATAACTCAAATGACAAATACCAATTATACTAGCACCATAATAACCTAGAAATTCGAAGTAAACCCCTTTACACGTCACTTCAAATTAGCGGAACTCTATCTTTTATAAGTTACCTAAAAAGCAATGTTATGTAACAACAGAAGTGCTTATTCAAAGCTTAGACAGTGAAGTTAGTTCACCTCATGCAGTTAATAGCAATAATGTTTGGGCCTTATTGCAAATAAGAAGCATTATATATATATATATATATATATATATATATATATATATAATGTATATAGCATTATATATATATAATGTATATAATGTAAGGCTGTGCAAAAGTTAATTGCGATTAATCGCATCCAAAATAAAAGTCTGTGTTTACATAATATATTTGTGTGTCCTGTACAGTATATAATTATTTTGTATATATAAATACACACACATGCATGTATATATTTAAGAAAATGTGTTATTCATATATAAAATATTTATATTTACATAATATAGATTATGTATTTATATATATATATATTTATATATATATATATATATGGCTATATATAATACAGAGTATAATACATATATATACAGAGTTTAAGCGCAAATAATTCTCAAATGTATGCATGCATGCATAGGTATTTATATACAAAATAATTATATACACATATATTGTGTAAACACAGACTTTTATTTTGGATGCGATTAATCGCAATTAACTTTTGCACAGCCCTAATATACATATATATTATATTTCATGTTGTCTTGATGATATTCTCATGCTTGTTATTGCACTGTAATACTCATTTTAAAACTGAAATGGAGACCAATTGAAAGATGATGCTGCAATAATACGCAGCTCAGCTGTCAAATTTAATATTTGTTATTGTTAATATTACAGTTGGATATATTATTAGTAGAAGTCTTATATTATAAAGGTGTAAGTACATTGTTGCTATTCAAGTCTATGCCATAATAATAGAAGAGTTTACTTCTACAAAGTCATTACTAAGAAGCATTTCATAAAGTGTTACTAAAATGATCATTAGAAGGTAAAGACAGCAATCTAAAAAAGTTGAATTGGCTTTCGTGAGAACTCAAGTCGTCGCCCTTAACTGGCAGCTGGCCAATGATATTTGAAGGCGTGAGCCACCGCGTTCCTTATTGGCTGAGAGAGCTGTCACTCTGGCCTGTGGTGGGCTGGCTAATTGAATCGCTGAGTGCGATACACTTCTATCCATCTCACTCACTCGCGAGGAAGGTAGTTGCACATTACCGACTATCGGCAGTGGCTACCGGAGACGCATGAGAAACACCGAGTGAAAGCCGCGAAACAGTGCGAGGAGCCAGCAAAGGTGTGCTTGACTCAAAAAGTACGGAAAGGAGGAAACTTCGCATAAACTATGGCCGTATCAGCAACTCCTCCGGTGCTTTCACCGACCTCCACTCCCGGGGGCGCGAGCAGCCTGTTCCGTCCCGACTCTCTGTACTCCAGCCCGGCCGAGTCCCCGCGACTGACCAGCAGCATGATCAACTCTTTCATCACCGGTGGCGGCGGCGGCGGCACGAACGGGAACGGACCCGGCGGTGTCCATAATAACGAGTGTAAGATGGTGGAGGTGCACGGGGTGAAAGTGGCTTCGTTCACCGTGGACGGTCAGGAGCTCATCTGTCTCCCGCAGGTGTTCGACCTGTTCCTGAAGCACCTCGTCGGCGGACTGCACACCGTCTACACCAAGCTGAAGCGGCTGGATATATGCCCGGTGGTGTGCACGGTGGAGCAGGTGCGGATCCTGCGCGGACTCGGGGCCATTCAGCCGGGCGTGAACCGGTGCAAACTCATCACCCGAAAAGACTTCGAGGCGCTTTATAACGACTGCACCAATGCCAGGCAAGACTTTTAAATCACATACACTTCACATTTAGCGGACACCGAGCTGTGGAAACTGATGCTCTTTTCAAGTTCATTCAGAGCTTGCGGAGTTGGCGAAGTTTATGCGAACTTTCATTATAAAAAACAAAATGATTTAACGCATATATATTTGAATATATGTGGGAAAATATCAATTAGTCTATGACGTTTCTATTTTAATACACGTGATCTAGATTAGTATAAATATTTTCTTATAAAGTGCGACTTTTCAAAACTTATAAAAACCCGAAATCAAACTTTTGTCTAAAATAGGGTCCAGTCTTTTTTTTATTTCTGCACCTGCAGTTCGTTGTTCGTTTCAAATAACTGTCATGAGGAAAATACACAAGTAATAACACCGTAAATCATAAAATGGACCGCTTTCTCTAAAATCATGCAAGAATCGCTCTCTAAAGTCTTTTTACTTGACTCGTTATAGCGAACATGGGCATTTTATCATCTAAAGACGATTCAAATCAACTAAAAATATGAACTTGCAAGGATAGGCCTATAAAAACAAATAGCACATTTTTAGGCTGTTTCATCTGCCTTTGGTTGGAGGCACATTTTAATAAATCATTGCACTAATTGAACTGGCCAGGATTTAAGTTAGGCAAAGATTAATAACAATAAAAAAAGCATCAGCAAGCATTTTTTACTTTTTGTCCTAATCATATTTATAAGTTACCTTTTCCTGGAGCTTTAGTCTCCATTGGGACATTTTGTTAAATGGCTACATTTACTCCTCAAACTTTAATGATCATTCTACGCTATGTATTTAGAAACTTTTGGCCTTCCGATATTTGACGTTTTGTCTTTTATTCCGTCTTATACAACGCCAGCTCTTTGGACTAGGGGTCATACTTCGGTTGCATTTATTTGCTCCTGTTATTAATAGACGTTTTGACCCACGTCATATCCAGGGCCAGATTTGAATTCTTGTTTGATATCTGTTTGATTCGGATGATGTCCCTCGTCTCATTTGGGATAAGATGCTGTGTTGCATAAATCAATGAAGCACCTCTCCTGGATTTGTGTGGAGATGTTATTCTTAGCTTGTTATCATGACAGATGCATTAGTGTTCTCAGGCTCCTCTAGCAATATCAGCTTGTGTGTGTGTGTGTGAGTGTGTGATTGGTGTGGTGGGACTCAAGGGAGCAGTGCACCTAAAGACCTTTATCATCCACTCTCAGAAAAAAATGGTACAAAACTGGGACGATACCCTTTAAAAAGCGTACCATTTGGGTACTAATATACACTTTTGGTACAAATATGTAACTATGAGGTGCTAAAATGCACTCTTTAGACAAATAGATGTACCTTTTGAAAGGGTACCGCCACAGTGACAGCTTTTGTACCTTTTTTCTGAGTGTCCAAAGGCAAAAGTCTCTAATTATACGTTGAAAACTGCACAGTCCTCGCTTTTAGCGGAATGACAGTCACGATGTTGTGTGTATATGCATGTATTCTGTTTGGAAATACATTTGCCTTAATTTGACTTTACAAATCAATGGTCTTATTTGAAAAAAATACAATAATAAGTGAAGAGTTCAGATGCAAAAGCCTCTAAGTGCCATTTAAAATTTTCTTCTAAAATGACCATTTTTATCAAGCTTGTATATTTAAGTTCAGTAATTTCACTTAAATGACAATTAATAGGTAATCTTCATTGCCATTTAAGTGAAATTACTGAACTTAAATATACAAGCTTGTTAAAAATGATCATTTTAGAAGAAAATTTCAAATGGCACTTAGAGGCTTTTGCATCTGAACTCTTCAATTATATTTAATATAATATATAGAGAGAGTCTAAAAGTTCAAAACCTTGCTTATCTGCAACTTCAGTATCTATTCTTCTCCATTAAGTGTAATACTGCATCAGTATTTCCAATTTCTTACTTTCTCACAGGTAAAAGGTCAGCTATTGAAAATTGGAGGGAGTAGGTTAAGGAACGTGGTCTTAAATTGCACTTATAGTGTGTGTGTGGAGATGCACATGTGTGTTTAAGAGAGAGAGAGAGAGAGAGAGAGAGCGCATATATCCAGATGGTCATTCTGGGCAAGGTTCGGTAATTAACCTTTTAACATCCCCAGCACAACCTCCAGAAGAATCCCCCGTCACTTTATTGGGCTTTGCGCAGTTCTGAATCAATCTGCCGTGCACATCTAATTAGAAACGAGAGCGGGGAGAAAGTGAGCGGGGGAGAGACCGTTTTACAACATTATTTTGTTTAATTTTGAGTCCGGGCAAAATGGACAATAAGAGAATGAGGTGCGGAGCGCTGCGCTTCTCACTCTTCTTGTCAGATTGCAGCATACGGTCGGATAATGAAATTGCTCGAGCAATGGGCCCCTCTGAAATTGAATTTGCTCCTCTGCATCGTTGCTTTACAGTTCACCTTCGCAAGCATCGCTTTTATAGTCAGATTTAAACATCATCCACCGTCCCGCTACCAGATGGCTGAAACTAATGTGCGTGCTGGCCCCTCGCCTCCTCTCTCTCTCTCTCTCTCTCTCCTCCTTCAGCACAGGCTCATTGGGAGAAGGGCTAAGCTGGGACAAATGGGTGTCTTTTGCATCAGTTTGTATGGGACAGCCACGGCGAAACAAGCAAGGATGATCGCCAGCCCGGTGACTGCTGTGTCTCAACCTATAGTGAGCTGCCTATTTAGGGGGGGGTTAAATAGGGCACATTTTTTGTATTCAAATCAGCCAGACAGAGCGCAACAGAATTAAACAGGTCACACAAACACTTAGACAAGATGCGACGCAGTGGCCAAGGGCATTCGTCTCATATGTGTATATTGAGTATTTGTATATGGTATTTTTTTACCATACTTTTTTTTTTACAAGATTCCTTTACAGTTCCATTATTGCACGATTCATTTACTGTTAAATTGTAAAAAAAAAAAGTAAGTTACCTGGTTGCCTTAAAATTTGAGTTAATTCAATGAAGGAGATTGGTTTAATAAACTTAAAACATTATGTTATCTGAACCACATTAATTAGCCTATGTTTAGTTGATGTGGCAAAAGATTAAAAAGTGTGATAAATCATAAAAATAAATTTTTAAAAGGTGAAGAATACATATTTGGATGAAATAAATGCAACTCTTGATGCATTTACTGCCTTCAGCAGTCAAATAATGAGATCATATTCAACAGAACAGATGAATCAAATTATTGCAAAAGGTCTTAAACGTGACATCAATGTAAGATAGTAATTGGTCCTACATTTTTTAAATAGCTAAAGCACATTTTACGTCTTAACAAGCAAAAAGGAATCCTTTTAAATTTAAAAATAAGTAAACCATGATTACAACAGAACTCAGATTTTTAGTTGGACATCATGAATTAACTTTCTGCGGGACTGATTCGTAAGTGTTTTTGATTCCCTTAAAAGTACTTTTAAAGTCATACTGCTGGTGCTGCTGTGTGTTTTTGATGCACTAAAAAGAACCGACTCATAGAGTCATTCGTTCACGCTCTAGGTTTTTGATTCACTAAAAAGAACCGACTCATAGAGTCATTCATTCACGCTCTTGGCTTTTGATTCACTAAAAAGAACCGACTCATAGAGTCATTCGTTCGAAGCTTTTTGATTCACTAAAAATAACCAGTTAATCAGAATCAATTGTTCAGGAATTGGACTACGCTTTTAGAGACCTAATGCGTGTTTCGTCTACATTTAAAGCGAAGAGAAAGCTTTATAAATCATAAAAAAATGACGCCGGTGTTGAAAAAGAGTCGGTTCTTGGGCTCCGGAACCCAAGCACGCGTCCATGCACGCGCAGCAAGTTGTCCAGTTGCAAGCCAGCAGCTCAATGTGCTGCCTAGGTAGGGAGCACACTAGATTTTCAGCTAGGGGATCAGTAAAACTTGACTGAAACACAGAAAGTGTCCAAATCAGCAAACGCACGCGGCACTTACGGCCCGCTTTTATGATTTCTCAGTTCACAATTGATCTCCAGGTTTTAATGCATTCATTATTTATTAAAACGAAATTTGCAAGCTAAACATAACACTAAACTAGTTTGCACTTGGGGACTGCACTTAGGAAATTGAATGGGAATTACATTAGAGATGAACATCTGTGCTTGCTCTCCAAAGGTGGATTAGATTAGTTTAACAGTTTTTCCCCTCTCCACCAAGTGCAAGAACATCCAAAAATAAAAAACAGCGCAGAAAGCCCTTGCATGTCCACTAATAATTTTTGCACCGCTGACCAGAGAGTTTCTTCATGCGAATAACATCATAAAAAGGAGAGAAACATCCCTATATACTTGCGTTCATGCCAATCGCACTTTAGCAGGAATTGTCAAGTTAAATCATTAAACGCATTACTTGTTCGAAAGCCTGTCATATTTTTTTTTCGTCTCTTGAAGCGATTTGCTTTTTTTAGTCATTAATTTAAAATGTGTCTAATTCCCATCTTTGCCCCAGGCGCGAGCTACCATCACACTGCGCTGCTTTTCAAAGATTCCCTAAAAATGCACAATTTGACACCTTTTAGAAGCATGTTTTGCAAATTAATTTGAATTAGTTCCTTATTGAATCCTTTGATCGATTTTGTCGACACTAAATAAATGTGAACTTTAAAACAAAGACAGCACGTTATTACCTTCGCATCCCCTGTCAGGAGTGCGCGCTCTAGACCGCGAGGCGCGCGCGGACGTGTGCGCGCCCGGTCCATATGGACGGCAGCTCAGCGCCTGTGGCTTCGCCCGAGGCTGCGACGCTCAGCTCGGCCTGGGCACACGAGACACCCCGCTGTCTCATCAAATCTCCTCAGATTGTTGCTTTTCCTTCGGCACACCTTAATGTCAGCCATTAATTATACATCCACCTTTTGGGGGGTTGTTGTTTTTGCAGATTCACTCTTTCCTTTACCCTTTCAGCACGGTAAATTATGAATTAAGACCATTTGAAACGTCAAGAGGGCCTTCAGTGTTTTTATGATGACAGCCTATGTGAACGGCTGTCGTATCTCATATTCAGCTTTTAAACGGGCTGTCATGATTTGAAACATAGCAGTCTCCTCTTCTGTTGTTGTTTTTATTAATTTTTAAATGAAACAAACTAACATAACATATACAAACAAGCAGATAGCGCTGTATATAACAATTTATATAGGCCTACTACATATTAGAGCTGTCAAAAAAGTATCACGTTTCTGAAAAAAATCCCATCATTAATAATAACTAGCCTAGTATCAGTGATTTCTGAAGGATCGTGTGCCGCTGAGTAATGATGCTGAAAATTCAGCTTTACATCAAATAAATAAATTATATTTCAATGTATACTCAAACGGTGAACCATTATTTGAAATTACAATAATATCTCACAATATTAGGTTTTTTTCTGTATTTTTGATCAAATAAATGCATGCTTGATTTCAAAAACATTAAAAATTGGGTAACACTTTACAATAAGGTTCATTAGTTAACATTAGTAAATGCATTAACTAACATGAACTAACGATGAGCAATGCATTATTTACAGTGTTTATTAATCTCTGTTAATGTTAGTTAATACAAATACAGCTGTTCATTGTGCATTCATGTCAGTTCACAGTCCATTAACTAATGTTAACTAATACAACCTTTGATTTAAATAACGTATATTAAATGTTGGAATTAATATTAATAAATGCTGAAGAAGTATTGTTCACATATTGTACATGTTAACTAGTTAACTAATGAACCTTATTGTAAAGTGTTAGCAAAAATTGTAATGTTTCCAAACTTTTGACCGAATATATGAATGTATTTGTAGACCGTAAAAAATATTGTCGGTTTAACTTAAAAAATATGAAGTAACCTGGTTGCCTTAAAATTTTAAGTTGATTGAACTGGAAAAAGTGAGTTAATGCAATGAACAATGAAGGAGAAACTCAAAATAATAAGTTATCTGAACTAAATAAATTAAGTCGAATTGACAAAAGAAAAAATGTTGTGATAACAAATCTCGAAAATGTATTTTTTTACTGAGCATATATGAGTGTGTGTGTAATATATATATATATAGTTTTTTTTTTAAGTAATACACATCTTTAAAATAAATACTTGTGTCCTGCTACATTCGATTGATTGATTGATTTGGACTATAGTTTTTGGGCCACCATGTAAGATGAGTGGATAAAGACAAGCAGGCGTCTGGTCTTCCAGACTGACACTTCTGTCCATCGACGTCTCACTGCGAACATGCTTATGACGCGAGAGCGCTTAACTGCTAACGGGCTCTTAAAAAAACAACTTGTGGCCATGTGAGTTCTCATTAATGTTGGCGGGTGCCTGTTCCAAGCCACAGCGCTTTAATAACTAGCCCCATGCGTAACCAATGAATTAGAGGCAAAGCAAAGACACATGTGGTCAATTAGTGATGGAAAGAAGGCGCTACTAGAATCTTTTTGGGCGCGGAAATCACAAAAACAAACGAAGAAGCCTGAATCTGAATCATTTTACCAAGTTAGCTCTTAATACACAGTGTGGATAGGGATGAGGAATAGCAGGTGTTCACCGAGAGACGGAAGAGGTTAAAACGGACAGATGGATGTGGCCTGTCAAGGATCTCACAAGAGGAAAAATGACACTTCCCGCTCACCGTCCGCAGAGTTACGGCGGAGAATGGTGTCATTTTGACTTTGGGAAAGTCTCCTCCTGAGCTTAATGACACATCTGCAGCCAGGCTATATTTATTACAGTCATGTAGAATAAAATTGATTGTCTCCTAAAATTAATTTTTGCTTTGCCTCTAGCAGTGCTTTAATGGAGGACACTAGGCCCCGCGCAAGAGTATTGTTTAATCACATTAGTATCACAGCCCTCAGGACAGCGGAGATAATTGTACAAACGAACATCGAAATATGTATCTCTAACTCTTATGATTGAATTATGCAAATGACTTATCTCCTGCCCTTCCAAGCACTAATCATCTAATTAGGACTGATGTTTTAAATGCTTGTTTTTTTTCTCCTTTCGGATGGGGATCCGGGGAGACGCAGGAAGCAGAAAATTGAATGTGACACTGAAATCGGCAAAGTAGTTTGTACCGGAAGAGCTGGTGTTTTCTCCCCCCCTCTGCCCCGCCGTTGTCAAGAGACGGCGATTAGTGAGTATTTTAAACATAAGCCCCATCTAATCCATTTTCAGGAGTTCATCATTTTCTCTGCCACTTTAATAGTTTGGTTTAACGCTCGCGTGGAGGGGCCGGAGGGGACTAAAGCTGGTCAAAGAAGCGCTAACTAGCATCCCAATTATGGCGATTAATATTTCATGACGTGTTCCGCCGCACTTCCCCGTTCCTGCGAGCTAGCAGCTGTTGATCCGCTCGCGCAAAGCGTTTCGCGTGCCAGAACCGAGAGGTTATGGTAATGACGGGCGAGCTCGAGTGAGTCTTGGAATCCCGTTTCGAAGATGTGGAGATCTGAGGAGATGACAAAGTCGTGAAGAGTTGTCTCCCACATCTGGAGGCCATAATTTGCCGCATTAACCCCCTTTCTATCTGGCTTGGGCTGATGGGTTCACCTGAAGAGCACAATGCCCTGTTAGTTCCCTCAAGGGTGTCTTGCTTGGAAATGAACATTGATGTTGGTAAAATCTGGTGATTTTTCACTTTCTAACTTTCTTAGTTTGTGTGTGTGTGTGCATCAAACAAATCTGCTCCAGTTTTACACTGTACATCACTGTTCTCCTACAAAAGCGCCTTAATGGATTCATAGTTGTATTTTCCTTTATTCTAAATTGAAACCTAAGTAACTCTATTTTTTTGAAAAAAAAAAAAAAATTAATTCAATATATTTTTTAATTCAATATATTATTTTAATTCAATAAATATATTTTTAATTCAATATATTTTTAATTAATTCAATATTTAATTATTTTTAGCACGATTTTAATTATTTATAATTTAATTATAGCATACTTTTTTATTTTTAATTGTATTTATTTATTTGTTTATTTCGGATAAATATACTCAAGAGGTCAAGCAATTGAATTTTGTGGAATATAAATGTAATATATATATTGGGCTTTCAAACGATTAATCGCGATTAATCGCATCCAAAATAAAAGTTTGTGTTTACATAATATATGTGGGTGCACTGTGTATAATTATTTTGTATATATATATATATAAATACACACACATGCATGTATATTTAAGAAAAAAATATTATTTATATATAAAATATTTATATTTATATATAATATAAAAATTATATATAAATCTATATACATGAAAATATTTCTTAAATATATACAAGCACGTGTGTGTGTGTGTATTTATATATAAAATAATTATACACAGTGCACCCACATATATTATGTAAACACAAACTTTTATTTTGGATGCGATTAATCACAATTAATCATTTGACAGCCAATATTGGAATATAAATTCAATATAATTATTTAAATACTTGTACTTATTAAATATTATTTTTTATAAAAATATAATAATTTTATTGATTGATTGATTAAGCTGCTTTGATCTATATTGTGAAAAGCGCTATATAAAATACTTGACTTGACTGACCGATTGTTGACAGGCCTACTAATGTCAAACGTAGAAACATCTGTTTGCTTCGGATTATTAAAAGAAGAAATAAAGATGAAAGCAAGGTGGAATGTAAGGAGAGAAAGGGTCAGGGAGGGTGTGTGTGAGTGTTTGTGTGTGTATGTGAGTCTCTTTCTGTGTCTGGGTTAAATCAAGAAAAGCCCTGGGTATGCGGTGACATCATGGCCGGTTTGGTGCTCTCATCGGATCTGTAAGGGATTCATTCTGTCTCTATCTGCCCCAGGGCGGCCCAGCTCCAATTACCACCCCACACACACACATACACACACCCTTCTGCGTACCGCCATCCGGAAGTCTGCAGAATAAGCCTATAAAACTTTTAAAATCCACCCAGGAGCGATGCTCTCTTCACATCATGCACGTGGAAATGTAGATCATATTACACAAAAAAACGCAATTATTTTAGACAAATGCAGAGGATATGGGTACCTTATGATGGAAGAAGATAGTTGCCAAATGTTTTATACGTATCACATGATCTCCACCTGGAACATGCCACATGACTTCTGTCATTTAGTAACTTATTGACTTATTTTAGATGACCATTATACGTTATTAGTTCGAACATGTCTGGAATGTATGCACAAATGATAGTAACCTGGGTCTTAATTATTTTTTAAATTATAATGTTTATTTGTATTATCACTTGATTATCAGGAAAAATACTTTACGTGGTTGTGTTATACATATATATATACTCTCAAAAAAAAGGTACAAGAGCCGTCACTGGGGCTGTACCTTTTTTAAAGTACCTAAAGGGTGCATATTGGTACATTAATGGTACATATTACCACCTAAAATGTACATATTAGCACCTAAAAGGTACCTATTGGCACCTAAAAAGTACATATTAGCACCTAAAAGGTGCATATTGGCGCCTAAAATGTACATATTGTACATATTGGTACCTGAAATGTACATATTAGCACCTAACATGTACATAGTAGCACCTAAAATGTACATATTGTACATATTGGTACCTGAAATGTACATATTAGCACCTAATATGTACATATTGGCACCTAAAATGTACATATTAGCACTTAAAAGTTACATATTGGCACCTAAAATGTACATATAAGCACCTAGAATGTACATATTGTACATATTGGCACCTGAAATGTACATATTAGTACCTAACATGTACATATTAGTACCTAAAATGTACACATTGGCACCTAAAATGTACATATTACCACCTGAAATGTACATATTGGCACCTAAAATGTACATATTACCACCTAAAATGAACATATTGGCACCTAAAATGTACATATTGTACATATTAGCACCCAAAATGTACATATAAGGACCTAAAATGGAGAAAAGTTTATCTTTTAAAAAAGGTACAGCCCCAGTGACAGCTTTCATACCTTTTTTCTGAGCGTATATAATTTTTTTATAAATAACAGTAAATTTACAGCAGAAATAACTTGTGATGTATATAAGCACAATATAAAATGACTCATTAACATAACGAATGATTTCAGTCATATCACCAGGTCTGCATATAAGGCTGTTTTGAGTTCAACTCATCATCAGAATTGAGATTTGAAATATATATATTATATATATTTCATATATATATATATATATATATAAATAAGTGAAACAGATGAGCAACCCACACCTCATCCAAGACAACAGCAAATATTCAATGTGCTTCAGTTTGCATTCGCACAGATTCGACCAGCCCTGCATGTGAGTCTTGGGCATGCTCAATAACGGCTGCGTTTATGTGTTTTCCATTCTCCCGTTCCCTCTAAGTATGAAGATGGTTTCCGTTAATAGCGGCCCTGGACCTGATTGGAAACATGTTAAGCATGCAGACTGTAAATTGGAACCACACTAAAGCAGGTTGTGCTTGTTTATTCACCATTACAATGTCCGTGTCTTAATGCCTCGCGGTCAGAGACGTCCAATCAGAGAGCTGGATAAAGACCACACCCTAATAATATCAACTTTTACAGTCCTGTAGGTTAGTAAATACCATACATGTCGCAACCTTTTTACAATCGGAGAACATATGTAGCTTGAATCAACTCATGGTTGTTCTGGTGTGTGTTTGTGTGTATGGATGGGTGGGTTGATGTGCATCTGTGTGTGTCTGAAACTGTGTAAATATTGTGTCTGTCAGTTGCAATGGGTGTCATTTGTGTGTGTGAGTGTGTGGGGGGTGGGGTGTTCCACTGATGAAAACAATCAGGCCCTGTGTGGTTTCATTACAGGGTAATGTCTCGCCAGATTGTTACGGATAGTTAAAATGAAATGAAGTGAATTAGGGAAACAAGGGGGAGAGCATGCACAACGCTTTATTGCTTTCTTTTGAAGACACACTGACAATGATCTGCCTTCAGTTTAGTGCATGTATCAGATAACATATCAAAAACTGCCTCTGAGTGTGTGTGTGTGTGTGTGTGTGTGTGTGTGTGTGTGTAAAGGTAAAGCTTGTGTCTCGTCTTGTGCTGCATTCTTGTCAAGTGAAGGATACGTTGTCTTTCACTTTCTTGTCTCCATCTGGACACGTGTGTGTGTGTGTGTGTTAAACGAATCAGTTCTTTCTGACTTTTGGCCCATATTTGAAAAATTTGATGCTATTATCATCATATATTAAGGGTTTTTCAAATATTTTGATGACCAGGCAACTTAAACTGTGAGAAAAGTAGTCATTCTAAACTATATATTATAAACGCTAGGGCTGTCAAACAATTAATCGCGATTAATGGCATCCAAAATAAAAGTTTGTGTTTTTATAATATATGTGGGTGCACTGTGTATAATTATTTTGCATATATATATATATATATATATATATATATATATATATATATAAATACACACACACATGCATGTATATTTAAGAATTTTTTTTTATTTATATATAAAATATTTATATATTATATATAAATCTATTTACAATAAATACATGGACATATTTCTTAAATATATACAAGCATGTGTGTGTATTTATATATATATATATATATATATATATATATATATAAAATAATTATACAGAGTGCACCCACATATATTATGTAAACACAAACTTTTATTTTGGATGCCATTAATCATTTGACAGCCCTAATAAACGCATGTTGTTTGCTAAAATTAAATAATCTGCTGTTATGTTGTTACCGCACTGAATTATCTGAAAAAATATAAATTATAAAATTTTATAATTTGCTTTGACAATCCTAAAAATATATTTTTTTTTAAATATTTTTTTTATTTACACATATAAAAAAATAAATAAAATTACACTCCAACTTGTATACCCTCATTTTAAAAACTCCTACTTTAATTAAATTAATATTATAATAAATGGAAATCAGCAAATATAAGTTCTGTTAAAATATGATTTATTATATAATTAAGTCTGAAACTTACATTAATACTTTAACGAACAGGCCCATGCAATTTTAATAATCGATTAATCTGTCAATTATTTTATGTGGGTAATCGCTTTAAAATTTTGGCTATTAAAAAAAGAGCAAATTTGTGCTTTATGTTGGACGTGAATAGAGCAAATTTCAGTGTAAATAAAGCCATTGTGACATAAATTGCCGCATTTAATCTAATGTGAAACGATGTCGATTTACAGTGCATGCAAATTCATTCTGCTTGTTTTTGATGAACGACGTCGAATGTGTGCAGAAAAAAATGATGACCCAACTTGATTCTTGAAGGTCATTAGCAATTTTATGTCGACTTAATTTGATCAAGTAGCGTTGAAATAGCGTGAATGTTTTGTTTGTGAGTTTACGATCAGATTAACTGTAATTGAGCCGAATCCAATGGTAGTTTACTGCTTTTTTTCCTCTTATCTTTTTCACTGTGCTGTAATTCAACAGTACACACACACTCTTCCTGGCTTTTCCCATGGTGCCTCAGTGTGAGATTGCAGTGTGAGGGATGGCAGGCACACCTGACCCGTCTGTTCCACAGGGGCTTATGGGTAATGGATGGGTCAGAGCTTTTTTTGATGTTTTATTGAAAGATCACCACGGCTGTCCTGGCTTTCGCCTGACTATAAATCAGGGTCCTCTGTGGCCGGCTGGACTGTCCAGAGTGTGGTTTATGTCAGCCGGGGCAGGAAGGGCCTCCGATCCCATCACTCCACCTCACCTATATCACCCCCCCACCCACACACACACACACACACACACACAACCTCACCGGTGGGATCCCTAAACAACTGTCTGTCAGAGATACAGAACACACAGGTATCAGTCGCTTTGATGTTTGCATGATATATTATATAAAGGTAGCAAAGTATTTTTGTGTTTTAGCACCTGATTACTGTCAGTGTTCACAAGATATATCAACCAATCATTAAGATCAATAGAAATCGCTAATAATCGGTGGACAAGAATGTGTTTTGATTAGTCTGGTATGTGCTCTTTATATGTTGAACCTGATTTTGAACACACCTTTTTCACGTTCTTTGACAGAGAACAAGACAATATATTTAAATTTATTTTTTATTTATTTTTTATTTATTTATTTTTAAAGAACAACTCAACTTTTGCAATTACGCTTTTTAACCATATTAATTGAACATCGAAGTGAATATATAGAGGTGTGTTAATTACAATACTAGATCTATAATGTTTTAAGGATGGAAATATCATGCTTTTTGCTAATTGACTTTTTGTACTCGTCTAATCGATTAATCGAACAAAAAACAGCTTAACCTGATTAGTTGCAGCCCTTTATCAAAAGTTATACGTTTAAAGGAGTAGTTCGTTTTTGAAAAAAAACCCCATGTCATCCAAGATGTCCATGTCTTTCTTTCTTCAGTCGAAAAGAAATCAAGGTTTTTGATGAAAACATTTCAGCAGTTTTCTCCATATAATGGACTTCAATGGGGTCCAAACGGTTCAAGGTCCAAGACATTTTCAGTACAAACTGCAAACTGTTCAAAGTGCTTTTGAACGATGAATATCGTTCTTATCTAGCGAAACGATCGCTCATTTAATAAATAAATATCAAAATTTAAGTTTTATAAGCACAAATGCTCGCCTTGCTCTGTTCTGTGATGCACGTTCATGACTCTCCTGTTCGAACTCATTCATCAAAATACTCATTCATCTTTTTCCGAGTCATTTGGTTCATCCAACGAACGAAACGAACAAATTGACTCTGAAAAAGATTTGTTCATTTTGATGAACGAGTTCGAACAGGAGAGTCACGAACGTGCGTCAGAACAGAGCAAGGCGAGCATTTGAGCTTATAAAACTTAAACTTTGTTATTTATTTTTTAAATAAGTGATCGTTTCGCTTGATAAGACCCTTATTCATCGTCTGGAATCGTTTAAAGCCCTTTGAAGCTGCACTGAAACTCTCATTTGGACCTTGAACCGTTTGGTTCCCATTGAAGTCCATTATAAGGAGAAAAATCCTGGAATGTTTTCATCAAAAACCTTAATTTCTTTTCGACTGAAGAAAGAAAGACATGGACATCTTGGATGACATGGGGGTGAGTAAATTATCAGCAAAAGTTTTTTTTAAAAGTGAATCAACTGTGATCAACTGTGGTGTTTCTGTGCTGACAGAATCTCTAGCGTTTGTTTGTCTTGGAGTGCTGATGCTGCACAAACGGTGTGTTTTCTCACCACTCTCCCTTAATATCGCTGTTAATGAGTAAGTTGATGTAGTTGAGCGTTTAGTTAATAAATATGTCAGAGTTTTACCTCTCTCTCTCCCTCCCTCCTTCCACTCCTTGTCTCTCTCTCGCAGTTTCCCAGGCTCGGCGAGAAATCGCAATTAGTTTTAGATTTACGCTACGATGACAGACAGTGGTATATAAATAGAGGTTAAACACACAATTTACATATTAATTTCATGATTCATTTAATCAATGATTTATGTGGATATAGATTGCTTTTAATCCGCCTCTCAGCGGCAACGTTTGCTCTCTCGCTCCCGCTCTTCTCCGCTCTTCGCCGAGCATGACAGAATAGAGTGCCGAGCTCTTTCTTTTCCTCCCTCTATCTCTCTCTCTTTCCTCTGAGCTGTTCAGTGGCTCGGAGAGGAATGCGAACGGAGGGGCTCCAAACGGCGCTCCTAATTGGTTTAATTTTTCAGTGCGTGCACCGAACCTGACACTCGTTTACTGCGCGCCGCTGTATCTCCTTTCTCTCTCTCTTTCCCCATCTCTCTCTCTCTCTCCATTAATAAAAGGGTAATAATCGCTCCGGTTAAAGGGATGGTAATGAGAGCAGTGGTTATGGTGATTGGTGGCGGCGGTTGTGTATTCATAACAGATCTCTCATACTGAGGCAAGAAGGCTGTAATTGAGCCATGATTGAGACACATACGCTCCCCTCTGCCGCGGGACCAGTGGGAACGCCGGAGAACTGAACCAAAACGCATCTAAAGGCGCCAAGCAAGGCTGTAAAGTTTCAGACAATGCTACTTACAATACACTGATAAAAGTGACTTTGTGGTCTTCAGAAAAAAACAATGTAATTTACATGGAAAAAGTTAGTTCAGGCTAGAGTAAAAAAAAACAAAAAAACTAAGTAAATTCTACATTAGTAGCTTATGGAAGATAGTTTCCGCCACGGAAATGAAAAATAAAAAAGGTAATTGCGACTTTTTATCTCACAATTCTGACTTTATTTCTCACAATTGCGAGATATAAAGTCAGAATTGATTGATATAAAGTCAGAATTGCGAGATAAAATGTCAGAATTGCAAGATATAAAGACAGAATTGCGAGATAAAATGTCAGAATTGATTGATATAAAGTCAGAATTGCGAGATAATGTCAAAATTGATTGATATAAAGTCAGAATTGCGAGATTTAATGTCAGAATTGATTGATATAAGTCAGAATTGCGAGATATAAAGTCAGAATTGCGAGATATGTCAAAATTGATTGATATAAGTCAGAATTGCGAGATTTAAAGTCAGAATTCCGAGATTTAAAGTCACAATTGCGAGATATAAAGTCAGAATTGCGAGATTTAAAGTCGCAATTGTGTGATATAAAATCAGAATTGTGAGATATAAAGTCAGAATTGCGAGATATAAAGTCAGAATTGATTGATATAAAGTCAGAATTGCGAGATATAACTTGCAAGAGAGAAAAACATGTCATAATTCACAATGAATGTTCCCAACTCACATTTGATCGCACATTCGTTTTTCATTTAAATAATTCTTTCTTATTGTTTTGTAGTTATTATCAGTTATCCTTATTATTGGTTATGTGCGTTAACTTAATGTTTATTGCATTATTTTAGTATTTTGTGTATTGATTCTACGGGCCCTATTTTAACGATCTGAAACGCAAGTGTCAAAGCGCATGGCGCAAGTAACTTTGTGGGCGGGTCCCGGCGCTGTTGCTATTTTCCCGGCGGGATAAATGCCTCTTGCGCCTGGCGCAAATCTAAAAGAGGTTGGTCTGAAGTAGCTTCATTATTCATAGGTGTGGTTTGGGCGTAACGTGAAATAAACCAATCCGAGCGCCATCCAACATACCCTTTAAGAACAGGTGCGCATGTTGCATGACGGATTGTTATTATAACGGCGGGTTTACTAGGCGCGCGCCAGGAGTGTTCACAGCCGATGAGACCGACGTTCTTGTCAGGACAGTGAAAGACAGAAGTGACGTTGTATAGGGATGGGAGAAACTCTTGCACATCAGCGTCGGTTAAACATTATAGCCTATACGTATGTTTCTTGCCACTATTGGGCAAACAGGTCTGATCCTTAGTACTACAATAGCCTTAAGAAATGGGTATTTCAGTTTTTTCATCTTCATGTAAACCAAAATGATTTCCCTCATGTGTTAATATTTTTCCTTGTTATAATGTATGATTTGCAAAAATAAAAACTACTGCATCTATGTTGATGAGAGAATCAGTATATGCGCGTTGTGTAGGCCTACCCGCTATATTATGGCCAAGCATGCGCGCTTAAAATAGCATGAACAACGCGCAACGCGCCACTGACTTTAGACCAGGTTTTTTATGGTCAGTGGCGCAATTGTGTTCTGGAAGTGTAAAATAGCACCAGGGAATGTTTGCGCCGAAACACGCCTCCTTTTTGCGCCGATCCGCCCAGGGAGCGCAAGTTCATTTCCTAGTTTACCGACGTGCGTCTGTGGAGGGGAAAATCCCGCTTTGCGCGGGTGCAAAATAGGAATGAGACATGCGTTTGTGTATAAAGTCATTTGCGCCGGGTGCAAGATAGGGCCCTACATGTATGTATAGCACGTTATCTTGATATGACGATAGACGGTCTATCTAATCAAAGGAGCTTTTTTAACCAGTTAGGTAACGAGTAATTTAAAAGAGTCGGGCACTTGGGTACTATTAAAAGTTGTCTCAGCCAATGGAATCACTTCTGAAGGTAAACACATTAGCATACTTAATAAGTACCTTTTTCAGTTCAAATCTATCTGTATATCTGTTTTGATGGCCTGTATATTCTTTAGACATGAATTTTCTATACAAGTGTAACAATAGCACACCCACTTTGTATTCAAGACATTTTAACATCTGTCCCCAGCATACCGTTCACACTTTATTCTCTTATCATATCCTACATTTGGATGACAAATATGTGCAGTACATCCAAATGACAATCACTAGGGGGAAAAAACATGTTACTTAAGTGTTTTATCAGAGGATTCAGACAAACAGAGCCTTTTTCCGAAGTCGTAAATGAAGATTAAAGCTCATGTTGGCGGAGAAGAGACAAATTGGGATGATTTATTGGAGCTGACATGGACGTGTCACTAAAGGGGGGACCGGAATAAGAGAGAAAGAGAACGAGTGGGGGAGGAAAGGTAGCTGTTGGAGATAGCTGTTCATCTCGAGGAAGGTAAATAATGGTCTTTAATTATTTGCTGGCGGAGCTGTTGAAAGCTCGGGCTGATACTGTCATTGGGACGACGCAGCTGGTGTGACGTGTGGTTAGGAATGTTAAAGGTGATAATGGTGTGTGTGTGTGTGTGTGAGAGAGAGAAAGAGCATCGAGGGAATGCATCTCCATATGCGTATGTGCGTGAATGATGGCTTTGCATGTAATAAAAACACACTGGAATCAAGCGGCAGGTAATGGGGCTGTGTTAACCTCCATCCATTTAAGAACAGCCCCGGGTCCATTGATTGGACGCCCATCAGCCACATATAAATCCATCAGTTCAATCAATAAATGACTCATGATTGAATTGCATCATCATTAGTGTTTATGACACGCCATCTCTCCTCATTTACCCTGAACAAAAGCGCTGGAAATTGACGTATTCAATTGTGACATCATAGGATAGGCCAAATCTATTGCATGCATTTTGCTTGCTTTACCTTGATTTTTGAAGTATATATATATATATATATAGGACCAGTTGCATAAACATAGCCATAATACTGTCTTAACACTTAACCACCTAGCAGTTAGTTAGGGGTAATCAGACTTACTTTTTGGTATTAAATTAAACCACATGTTTATGTAACCGACAAAAAAAAGTTATGAGAGGTTTAAAAGAAAGCTTGTAAAATTATTCTTATCAGTTTATGCTACTTGCTTCTGTTTGATTAAATAACACAGACAGTATTTTTTTTATTTTATTTTATTTCTTAATTTATTTAATTTTTATTGTATTTTAAATCTTTGTTTAATTATTAGGGCCCAAGCCCTGAAAGGGCGAAGGCCCTATTGTTTTCCTTAGGATTATTTTTTTTTTTTTTTTCTAACGACTATCCGGGCACTTTTGGGGTCCTTAACATGCTCAAAAACTCTTGAAACTTTGCACACGGGTCAGAACCCGCGGCCATCAGAGCCGGGCTGAAGCTGGTACACGGGCGCGGCAGGGCGGCTCGTCAGCGCCCCCTGGAACAGGGTCTGAACACTTTGTCCATAAATCAAACACGCTTGCATGTAATAATATGAAACTCGGTACACATGTCGATCTCATCGTTTCATATATACATCGCGCTTTTACTTTTTACCCCAGCCCAACAGGAAGTCAGATATTTACGGTTGTTTTTAAAATGCTTGCAATGGAATTTAATGTACTCCTCCTAGAGCATTCATCCGCATGGAACGAAACTCGGTTAGCCTGAAGTCAAGACATAGAGGATCAAAAATTGCGAGGGGATTTTTGATATCTCGAACGGTTTGGCTGTGGCGAGGAAACAAAATTATGGTGAGAAACGTGAAACAGGAAGTGTGTCCTAACTTCAGCATACATCAACCGATCTTGATGAAACTTCAGGAGTGTGTTCGCTGTAAGAGGACGATCACATGGATGTGACTATTGTGTGTCAAAGTTATAGCGCCACCAACTGGCAGCAGGAAGTGTGTCACTTTCAAAATGCTTTGAAATCACCCTCTTATTTTAACCCGATTTGCTTCAAACTTCATCTGTATAATGTAAACATACGGCAGATGTAGACCTGTGAATGGATTATTGATGTCTTTGAAACTGTTGCCGTGGCGACGCATCAAACTTTACCATTCTTTTAGGATGCTTTTGAGACCCTTAGCATGCTTCAAATTGCATGAAACTCCTCAGACACATTACATTTATTAGCCAGTAGACATGTGCAAAGTTTCAGAAACGGGCGTGGTGAGGGCTCAGTAGCGCCACCTTTTGACAAAAGTTGGGTTGTTAGTTTTATCTACAGTTACAAAAATCGGTATGTATATTGTACTCCTCGAGCCGGACAACTTTCTAATTGACACTCATTACCTAGGACCCACAGAAAGTAAGATATGTTTGTTTGAATCTGGTCATGCTCCCTTTGAACCTACATCTCTGTCTCTGTCTGTGTGTGTGTTAGTAGGGGAGGGGCTTAACCATTTCACTGCTGTGTGTTTTTTCTGCTGTGTAATTTCTTAATACATTTCTTAAGCCTGGTATGTTTTAAATAAGTTTTTATTTTAATTTTTATAAGTGAAGGCATAATATAACCCGTTAAATTGTAGTGCATTGACAATAGTTTTATATAATTAGTTTATTAATTAAATTAACTTGGTCCATAAACTTGATCTGAAAATTGGGTCCATAAATCAAACACACTTGCATATAATAATATTAAACTCGGTACACTTATAGATCTCATTAGCCCAAACAACTTTAAGCCAGCCCAACAGGATGTCGGTTGTTTCGGTCTGTACTGTATGTGAATGTTTTGCAAAACCAGCCTTTACATTTTTATTTCCCCCCTCTTAAGTAATTTTTAATTATTCCCACACCAAACTTCTTCAAAATTATGAAAATATATTAAAGATACTAAATCAGGCATATGTACTGGCCATCGGGACTACCGGGAGATTCCCGGTGGGCCGCGGTCTGGTTTGGCCGGCGGCCCGGCGCGTTATGTATTTTGTTTTTAAATCATTATTAATTGTAAATATATTCTATCGTAAGTATTTGTTAAATCATCCAATTCCGGACTTCTGCGTCTCTCTCATGAAGCCGAATGAAGCGGACGCGAGCTGAGAGACTGACAGGTCTGACTGTCTGACACTGGCCAATCGGAATCAAGAGCGGAGAAGCGGCCGCTCCCATAGGCAGTATAGTATCTCCCCGCCCTGTGGAGGCTTTCCGCTGGTCTCGTGAAGTTTCTCGCCGGTCTAGTCTCTGAGACCCCTACACCTGGTATTAAAATGCGATCTGTATCCAGACAAGTTATCCGGATAATAAAAAAGAAATGTTAATGCAAGGTATTACGTTGTGATCGGATTGTGATCGATATGCCTGACCATCTGGAGGTAGTCTGGCTCGCATTGTGTTCGGATCTTTACGTGTAAACGCAATCTGGTTGTTGATATCACACATGTATATTTCACTCCTCCCAAAAATGCTAAAACATAAACGAGTGAGAGCGTTTACAGGCTGTTATAGTCAGAAATGACGGCGCTGCGACACGCATCACCGCCGCAGATGAGCAGCAGCTGAGCGTCAAACCAACGTGCAAACATCGCAAATAAAAGTGAAAGTAAGTCAGAGACGCTTAATCATCTACACATTCATCTTCAAGTAAAGAAAGAAATGATCTCTTGACTCTTACCAGGGCTGTTGCCACTCTCTCTTATTGATATCTATTGATGAAATTAGCTGATGATCAATAAAATGCATGCTAATATCTGTAATAAACAACCGACAAAATTACTGTATGATGGTGTAAATAAAGAATCAGTCCAGCATCGCCATGTCAGTGTGTATTGATTCATCATTCCCAGCAAGCAATTTTACGTCCAAAAGACGTCTAATAGCCGTCAAAACATAGCCCAGACGTCTAGGCTAAATCAAGGCTAAATTTGGGCTGTCAGTGAAAATCTAATAGACGTCTAACCATAGCCCAAGAATAGACATCTAACCATAGCCCAAGAATAGACTATAGTCAACAATTAGACGGCTATTGAACGACTACATTTATACGTCTAATAGGCAGTGCATATGGGTCTAGGCTAAAACAAGGCTAAATTTGGGCTGTCAGTGAAAATCTAATAGACGTCTAAATGTAGCCCAAGAATAGACTAGTCATCAATTAGACAACTATTAAACGACTACATATACATGCAATAGACAACAAAATGGTTAAAAGATTCTTTTCACTCAAATATAACAGGTTCACATAAATAACAAGCCATTCCAAAAAAAAAAAACATATATAAAAGGCTTTATTTAGCAAAAGAACAACATTACGTAACTTCAAAACATAAAAATTACCACACCAATATTAAAATTAAAAATATAAAATTATTTTAACATGAACAACTTAAGATAATAAAATAGAAAACTCTGTTGCTGCTGGGAAGTTGGTCATCACAGCATCTGCCAAATAAGAATAAAATAATTAGCACAAGAAAAGCATTGTTGAAAGTACATGTACGTTTTGTGTGTGTGTGTGTGTTCTTGTGTTCTGTTTAGGTTTTAATGCACATCGGAGCTATTTGCATTATTGATATACTGGCGGATACTTTTTAGATTTGCTTATTTTATATAGCCAATCATTTGTATTTTTATGCTGTATTATAAAATTAATTTGAAAGTTTCAAACTTGAATTAATGAAGGCATTTTGAATGAAACTTCATCTTACTTTGCTTGTACAATAACAAACATTATTCTACTCTATTAGCTTATGCTCTCCAACAAGCCAATGTTCAGACAAATTTAATTTTATAATTTATATCAATGATGGACTTTGTCAAAGACAAGAGATTTAGTGAGGAAATGCTATTTTTATATCACAATGATCTAAAGAAAAGAGCCAAATATAATTGTGGATTTCATAACACTTTATAATAGATTGCATGTGTTTCATGTTTACAGCTTTGGATTCAGTAACTTTAGGCCTACACGTGCATGTACCATGACACACCCGCTAAAATGTCACGATTCCAACAACACATGATAACAAATAATTTATCTAAAAAATTAACACGTCAAAATGAAAACACAGATGCTTAAAAGACAAAAGTGGGAATGTATTTTACCTGTTGTCGTCGACCGTCAGCTGAATGCAATGCTCTGCCTCGTTTAAAATATTTGAGAATGGTCGATCGCGTGACCGGTGATCTGTGCTATCAAGACTCGCGTTGTCAGCAGTCATGTCTCAGTAGGGCTGTTGCCATCTAGCGGTTGAGAAATGTAATTGCATTTTTATTTAATTTAAAATAATAAAACAGTCAAATAAAACCGTAGATTTTTAATTAATGTGTGACTGTGACAGCAAACATGAAGCTGCGTGGGTGAAAAACAAGAAAACAATTTTAAGATTTATTTTGGCAATAGCCTACTAATCGCTGGTCTAAATCAGGGCTATAGCCAAGCCGTTAAACGTAGACCACTGATTGCCTCGATTTCGCCAGTGGGCTAAAAGCAGACTGCACATAGCCCATCCAATTCAGAGGATCGTGACTACAAATCGACCATGTCATGATATGACACTGGCACCTTGTAGATATGTTTACCAATGCGAACATGATGGGATATCAACTATCTCATGCGTTGCCTGCCCAACAATTCATTAAAACGACAATTAATCAGTTTCGACTAGAAGTGGGCTATAAATAGCCGGACAGACTATACGAGCTAGATCGCGTCTTCACACAGCCTACACATAGAAAATGTCAAAGAAATCAAACCAAACACCTTGTAATCACAGTTGACTTTGCTTACATGATGGAATATAATACATTTTGCAAGTTATTTTGGAAAAAATACATTTAGCCATGATTCAATGTTATTTTGGCTAGAAGTGGGTTACACATAGCCGGACTATATCGGGTCTCTATTTAACCTAGACGGTGAAATGAGGGCTATTGCTTGCTGGGTTGTCTCTTCATAGTTTGCAAGAGACATTTAATAAACTGAGCGTATTTGATAAACTGAGCGTAGCCTATTCATCTATCAATATATATAGGCTAACCTCATTCTTTTTAATGATCGGAAGAACGCGTATCGACCACCGTTACAGTACAATATGCATGTATGTCCATTTAAACTCGATTTTGGGTCAAATATGGATTATATCATGACACTGGCAAGAATATGGTTACATTTAAAGATGTTGTGCCAAGCATGAGAATGCTACGTTCAGCTGCTTTTGAAATAACATGTTTTTTTCCACTTCCTGAAAAGTAACCGTTTTGGACATACGTGAGTTTCATCGGGCAGCGACGATATATTAAAGATACTAAATCAGGCATGTACTGGCCATCGGGACTACCGGGAGATTCCCGGTGGGCCGCGGTCTGGTTGGGCCGGCGGCCCGGCGCGTTATGTATTTTGTTTTTAAATCATTATTAATTGTAAATATATTCTATCGTAAGTATATTGTTAAATTGTCCAATTCCGGACTTATGCGTCTCTCTCATGAAGCCGCATGAAGCTGACGCGAGCTAAGAGACTGACAGGTCTGACTGTCTGACACTGGCCAATCGGAATCAAGTTCAGATTCTAGACCTGAGAAGCGGCCGCTTACACCGTGTCCTAACCACACACGACGCCGCGACACGCGATAAAAGGTATCTTTTCCATGTAAATCAGAGTTTTTGTCCTAACCAGACGCGACGGCGACATGCGAAGTTTCTAATTTAGAAACGTTCCTATTTCTGCGACGTCGCGGCTGACAGAATGAAGAAATTACACTGGTTATGAGTACACATTATTTATTTTTAGTTAAAAATAGGTCACTGTGCCACAAGCCATAACGGATAATTTACCTCAGATTTTGAAAGCATGTAATATTATAGTGTTCAAAATGAATTCTATGCAAACATACGACTGTATTTCATAACAACGATAACTTGAGGCAGATGCCACCAAATGTGTTAAAATAAATGAATTAATTGCTGGACTTAAGTGAAAAGGAAAGCCATTTAATGACCATAGCACATAGTTGATGTGAAAAAATGAGTATTTTGCATATAAATATGCACATAAATACATATTTTTTCAATTTGTATCCCTGAAAGTGCCTGGCAGAAGCCTATACTGTCTGTGTCATAAATGTGAACATAATATTATCTACTGTCTGTGTAATAAATGTGAACATAATATTGTAACAGAATATTCTTATGCTATATTATATAAACTATATTTCATGAGGTGAAACATCACTGCCAGGAGCTACAGAATATATATTTCTGTAGGTCCTCACCGTGATGTTGCACTTCATGAAATATATGTAGTATAGCCTAAGAATATTCTATTAGAATATTAAGTGACACATAAACAAGCTCTTCAGCACACTTCTTTTTGACAGTCAAAGCGGGGGTTATGTTTTTGCACGTCATGTAGAATAACCCTAAAAGCACCAAGGTGGCGGTGCCACCGGCTTTATATATATATATATATATATATAAATATAGCTGCGAGCAGCGATTGCGGGCCAAAGCCGGCGGTACCGCCATCCCGGTGCCTTTAGGTAACTAAAGGCACCGGGGTTGCGGTGCCACCGGCTTGGGCCCGCAATCGCTGCTCGCAGCTATATTTTTTTTTATTTTTTATTTTATAAAACGCATCACTTCACTTCAGAAGGCCTTTATTAAACTTTATTATGCAACTGGCTCCTGTTTGATTAAATAGCACAGACAGTATTTTATATTTTATTTATTTTTTAATTATTATTATTTTTTTATTTTATAAGTCACAGCACGTCGCTTCAGAAGGCCTTTATTAAACTTTATTATGCAACTGGCTCCTGTTTGATTAAATAGCACAGCCAGTATTTTATTTTATTTTTATTTTGTTTTATTTTATATTTTATTTTATTTATTTTTTAATTATTTTTTTATTTTATAAAATGCATCACTTCCCTTCAGAAGGCCTTTATTAAACTTTATAAAATTATTTTTAAAATTATGCAACTGGCTCCTGTTTGATTAAATAGCACAGCCAGTATTTTATTTTATTTTTGTTTTGTTTTATTTTATATTTTATTTATTTTTTTATTATTTATTTATTTATTTATTTTTTTAATTTTATAAAACGCATCACTTTGCTTCAGAAGGCCTTTATTAACCCCCTGATGGATGGATGCACTTTTTTGGGCTTCAAAAACTACGACTCTTTTCACTCCAATTATAACTTATTAATAAAGCCTAACTCTGATTATGTTTGGCTGAAAGAAGGAACATATAGACACACCTAGGATGGCTTGAGGGTGACTCAATTATGGGATCATTTAATTTTTTGGGTGACCTAAACCTTTAACCTTTGCAGTATCAGCAAATTCATTGCACAATACTTTCCATACATTACGCAACACTCGCTGCTGTCACTATGCAGCCTTATCAATCTCAAATGTTTTCCTTCAAATATGAAGTCATACAATGATTTTTAGTCTGAATTATTGAGAAAACTGGAAGAAGTGTCAAATTTATATTGACTTCCCAAACAGTGGGAACAAGTGTGACTTGACATGAGTGATAACTTCTAGTTCAACCAATGGGAGGAGTCTGGGACGGGATCATGTGACTATAGGGAGCAGTGATTGGAGTGTTTAGAAAACCAGTTTGATGACAAACACACGCTTGTGATGCGTAATGCACATTTTACCTTCATGAAACGACATCATCAGCATATTTGGATATTGTTTGTGGATTATTATATTCAGTTTGCATGCTGTGAGTGTATGTTTGGTAAACTGACCACTCTGCAGAAAGAAGGACCCTCTACACCAGTGATTTTCCACACTGGCACCAGGCATGCTGGCATGGGCGCAGACTGCGGGTCAGAAGAGAGCTGTTTGCACACCCTCACCTGCCGTAAAACCCAACCGCAGACACGACCCACCTTTTACGAGCCCCGCGGATCTCATAACGCACACCGGCTGCACATGGGAACGCAAGTGTGTGCGTGCTTTTTTGGCAAATGTGCATCCCGGGATGCTCGCACGACCGTGCTAATATCTCTCGTAACCATTTCAGCTCATTAATTTTCCCCTCAAAGTTTCCTTCAGTCGCCCCTGCGCAGGGTGTGTGTGTGTGCCTCTTTGATATTCAGAGAGTGTGTCGAGCCGTTTGGATGAGGAGAGCTCTCTGAATAGACGGTGCAGAGTCGAATAACTCTAAAAGAGGACTGATGCGTTTGGAAACATGTGAAGTGGAGTGATCTGGTGTTAACTTTATCTGATCTAGCGTACAATCGTTTATCTCCGTGTCCCAGTCAGACATGTGCGAGACACTAGACTATGAAAGCTTGCTGCATATACTCTGTCAATGCATCTCAAACTTTCAGAGATGCATCAAAGCTTTTGAGCAAGCTGGTATTGGTTAATGTGAATTGGTCTTTTTCAGGATGTCTCCAACAACTGATGTGTATGCACATACACTCATGAGAGTCTTACAGATGTCTCAGCACGTCACAATCAGCTCAACTAATGTTGAATCTGCCTGATATCATGCCTTACAGATGACTCTTTCTCATAAATCCGTCTGAAATCTCATATGCACACGCACTTTGTGATCGTGTCACAAACACCCAGATATGCATCAGGTAACATGAATCACTCTGAATTCACCCGAGGTAATCAAGTCATTCGAATCATCGGACATTTTTCACACATACAAATACTTTTTTTCTACTGCATTTTATGGAAGCTTGTTTCCGCCACTGAATAAAAAAAGGAAAAAAATAATTGTGACTTTTTATCTCACAATTGCGTGTTATAAAGTCAGAATCGCGAGATATAAAGTCAGAATTACGTGATTTAAATTGGCAAGGCAAGGCAAGTTTATTTATATAGCACATTTCATGCACAGTGGCAATTCAAAGTGCTTTACATGGAAGAAATTTAAAATATTCAAAAGAAATCAGAATAATTAAAACAGTTTAGAATAAAAGAAAAATCATAAAAATAAAATACAGTTTTATAAAATTGCGTGATATAAAATCAGAATTGCAAGATATAAATTGAGAGATATAAAGTCAGAATTGCGAGATATAAAGTCAGAATTTATTGATTAAAAGTCAGAATTGAGAGATATAAAGTCACAATTGCGAGATATAAAGTCAAAATTGCGAGATATAAAGATATAAAGTGACAATTGCGAGATATAAAGTCAGAATTGCGAGATATAAAGTCAGAATTGCGAGATATAAAGATATAAAGTCAGAATTGCGAGTTATAAAGTCAGAATTGTGAGATATAAAGTCAAAATTGCGAGATATAAAGTCAAAATTGCGAGATATAATGTCAGAATTGATTGATATAAAGTCAAAATTGCGAGATATAAAGATATAAAGTGAGAATTGCGAGATATAAAGTGAGAATTGTGAGATATAAAGTCAGAATTGATTGATATAAAGTCAAAATTGCGAGATATAAAGATATAAAGTGAGAATTGTGATATAAAGTCAGAATTGCGAGATATAAAGTCAGAATTGTGAGATATAAAGTCAAAATTGCGAGATATAAAGATATAAAGTGAGAATTGCGAGATATAAAGTCAGAATTACGAGATATAAAGTCAGAATTGCGAGATATAAAGTCAGAATTGCGAGATATAAAGATATAAAGTGAGAATTGCGTGATATAAAGTCAGATTTGCGAGATATAAAGTCGCAATTTTTTTATCACAATTGCAAGTTTACATCTCGCAATTCTGACTTTATAACACACAATTGCGAGTTAATTTGTTGAAATTCTGACATCTTTTCTCAGAATTGAGAGATATAAACTCACAATTGCGACTTATCAGGCCAATTCTAAGGGGTAAACAAGACAGCTTTTTCCCCCCTCAGAATAGTTTAAATCTCGCAATTCTGAGAAATAAAGTCAGAATTGCGAGAAGTAAACTCACAATTGTGAGAATAAAAAGTCACCAACACCAACTAACACCAACGTGCTTTTCAGCATCTCACAGACAAACACTATGCGTCCTATAACATGAATCAGGATGAAATGTCTTGCACACACTGCTGTTCACAAACTGTTTGAGACACATCAAGCAACATATGAATCAATCTTCATAACTAATGCATATGTACGTTGTGTTGTGCTCACACCTTCTCGACCAACTGAAGGACACCAGACTCATAAACATATACATACGCGCTGACACATCCCTGTACGCTATTGCATGGGAATGAAAGCGTGTGTATTTGAGCAGAAGCGCATGGTAAAATGGGCCGGTGAAGAAGCGGGTCAGGGTTAGTGTATACGCAAGGTCACGTTTAAAACACACGGGTTGGAAGGGCCCATAAATCAGCCTGCGCATACGGCTGCCCTCCGCACTGCCTGATTTAACACCTGCGCCCAGACCTTCCTTGTCAGGCCCGGCATTCTTTATTACCCGCCTCTGCTCACTATAGCAGCAGCGCAGATAGAGTTCACCTATGAAAGAGCTGCATTAACTCTCTCTCTCGCTGGTGTGCTATCTATCTCCTTTCTCTTTTCCTCTCTGCCCTATGGTCACAGTTCAGGGAGTGGGCAGATATGTGAAGGTAGAAGGGGAGACGGTCACGTTCAGGAAATTGACCATTTAATGCTTCCTTTTTGTAAAACCAAAAACCCAACGCGACTGTGCCTGCGCTTGGATGCATGTGTGGTCTTGAACTGTTGTTTGAAAGTTACTGTTTAGTATCGTTTGTGTTGTTGTTTTTTTCCCCCTTTATTGAGATCATTTACACACTATTTCAATCTAAAATTGGGTCAAATATGGACAGACCCAAATGTTGGGTTAAAAATGTAATAAAAACAAATTACGGTTGAAAGTGAAAGTTGAAGTTGGGTGAAAAATGAAATTTTTTACTCAATATTTTGGTTTGTCCATATTTGACCCAAATTTGGGTTGAAACAACCCAGCATTTTTTTTTAGAGTTTATTCACCCAAACATTCCTGAACTTATAAATGATTTATGAGTTTTCTCCTTGATTTCATTTGTTTTCTGTTATAGTAGAGAATATATAATACACTTTATTTAAACACTTTAGCATTGCACTCTAAAAAAATGCTGGGTTGTTTCAACCCAAATTTGGGTCAAATATGGACAAACCCAAATGTTGGGTTAAAAATGTAAAAAAAAAAAAAAAAAAAAAAAAAATTACAGTTGAAAGTGAAAGGGTTAAAATTTAAAATTACATTTTTAACCCAACATTTGGGTCTGTCCCAAAAATGATAAATATATATCTATATCTTGAATTTTGTGATCATTCACAATTTTAGGGTCTTGATGTTTGTCAATAATATGAAATATTTAATCCGGAAAGGACAAAACAAATGATAATGAATGAACCCAAAATGTTCAATATAGAAACTTTTTCCTGGTTACAAAGAATTCCTATTATTGAACCCTTAACCCTCTGGGGTTGTTCGTTTCAGAGTCACACTTGGGGTGTTCGGGTCCAAATGGACCCAAAGGGCAGGATTCATATTTAAAAAAAAAAAATCATAATTTTTTTTTTACTTCTTTTTTTATAATTTTTTTTCTTTTCTTTTTTGGTGTTTTGAGATAATTTTATGATTTATAATTAATATTTATGCAATAATTATGACCCATTTTTTCCCATTGAACATAATAGAAATTTTTTATTTTAATTTTTTTTTTATCAAAGCTGTATTACATTTTAGAGTGAAGCCTAGGCCTCATGAAAGCAAGGAAAGCTTTCTGTAGAACCTTCCCAAACACGTAGCGCTGACAGAACCTTTGAAGGTTCTATATAGAACCTTTTCTTCTAAGAGTGTATAATTAGCACTTAAGCATGCTGTTTTTCATGATCTCATATTCATTCAAATATATGGAGCGCATGTACAGGAAATGGACCATTTAACGCTTCCTTTTTAAAGCAGTGTGTGTCTGTCTGCGCATGGAATGGTGTGTGGTCTTGAACGGTTGCTGTTATTGTTTAGCATGTTTTGCGAGTTTCTTTGCACTCTCTAGAACACATGTGACCTGCAGGAAGACATGCATATCCTTTTTGACAGTATTTACTAATTGTTTATGATAATCACCGACCTCACACCAATTTAGACGCTAAATAGAGGGCACATGCTGGAAATTTACAATATCATTCGTCCTTTTTGTAAATAAAAAGCAGACCGCAGCCATTGCAGTTGGGTCTGTAAAAGCTAAATCCAAAGCTGTTACTTGTGTGTCGTTAATTTGTCCAGTTTTCAGCATGTCTAAATGTATATTTATCATGTCACCGCTTCAAGCAGTCGCAAATATCTTCCATCTTTTTTTTGACAAATCAGGATCTCGGTTATAATGCATGTTAAATAATAGAGCTCACCGGAGGTCGGGTCTTTGCTCTTTTGTCATCTGTAATAGAATCTTCTTTTCCCTCATTCCTTCTGCTGTCGCCAGGCCGGAGAGGCCCGCGGGGCCCTCAGGGGGACGGTGTGTAAGAGATGGACTCTGTAGCCAGGGGCCTAGAGGCCTAAAATGCAAATGTAGCTTTTGATGGATGATAAAGTTGGCCATAGGATGATGGATCGTAAGAGTTAAAGGAGTACTTCACTTTAAAAAAAGCTTTTGCTGATAATTTACTCACCCCCATGTCAAGATGTTCACGTCTTTCTTTCTTCAGTCGAAAAGAAACTAAGGTTTTTGATGAAAACATTCCAGGATATGATGGACTTCAATGGGGTCCAAATTGTTCAAGGTCCAAATGATTTTTAGTGCAGCTTCAAAGTGGCTTTAAACGACACCAGACGACGAATAAGGGTCTTATCGAGCGAAACGAGCGGCCATTTCAAAAATAAATAAAAAAGTTCAAGTTTTATAAGCATAAATGCTCGCCTTGCTCTGTTCTGTGATGCGCGTTCGTGACTCTCCTGTTCATCAAAATGAACAAATCTTTTTTCGAGTCATGACTCGAAGGGTCCTAGATAAGATTATTCATCGCCTGGTGTCGTTTAAAGCCCTTTGAAGCTGCACTAAAACTGTCATTTGGACCTTGAACCATTTGGTCCCCATTGAAGTCCATTATATAAACAAAATCCTGGAATGTTTTCATCAAAAACCTTAATTTCTTTTCGGCTGAAGAAAGAAAGACTTGGACATCTTGGATGACATGGGGGTGAGTTTTTTTTTTCTTCTTTTTTTAAAGTGACCTACACCTTTAACAAGGAGATTTTAACACACGACGAGCAACGATTCTTCATTTTTACGTCTATTAAAATTACAATTTAAAACCAACACCAGTCCCTGTAATTTAAACTTATTTAACAGACAATAACAGTCAAAAAATGTGAAGCCTGTTTTCAACTTTTTAACACCGCATTGAAATATTTCAAGCTCATGCCGCCCACAAAAGCGCTTTTGTGTGTGCGTGTGTGTGTGTGTGTTCCTCACTCGACTTGTCAGGTCCTCCCTAATAGCAGCTTTACGAATAAGTCTCAAACATCTGACCACTTTGTCATAATGCGAACGTGCTTGTCAGCAGGTCTGTGAATGTCTTACAGGATAGTTTAATTATAACGTCAGGCCGCGATACGCATTCTCCGTCGACTGACTGGCAGGTAGTCGCTCCGCCCGCCGTTCCGAGACTGGGAAGAAGAAGAGAGAGTCGTACCTCTACGGTCCGTGGGCAACAATTGTTCTCGACGAAGCAAAAATGCGAACGCTACCGTTAAAAGAACTTGGGCAAAATTCCTGTCACAGATGTAGCAGTTTCACGCCTCTCCTGTCAAGAGCCTCTCGCTTCAGTGCCGTTTCCGTCCAAAATGTAGTCCTTAGCATTGTTCGGCGTTTCTTCCTCAACAATAGTTCTCAAAATGATGAGTGCTATTATTTGCCTGCTAACACTGACACATAATTGGATGGTGTCTCCCTTAATCTGAGCTGTTAGGCAACAGCGTTGTCAAAACGCTGAACAAGTTATGAGATTAATTTCCTATAGAGCATTGTGAGCTTGTCACTCACAAAGTGCTTGTGAATTATTTTAGGGGCGCGCAGAAAGTTTGCACGTCACCTCGAGACGAGTTCAGAAAGATTCGGCTTTCAAGTGAGGGTAGTTGCCGAGCAGATTACAGTTTGTGCGTGGCAAATTGATTATTAGAAGGTTACAAGAAGGAGATGTTTATTACAATGCCACGTTTAAATATTAATGTCATCGTTAAGTCAGTACATTGTCACAAGCTTAACGGAGTAGTTCACTTTTAAAGAAACTTTTGCTGATAATTTACTCATCCCCATGTCATCCAAGATGTCCATGTCTTTCTTTCTTCAGTCGAAAAGAAATTAAGGTTTTTGATGAAAACATTCCAGGATTTTTCTCCATATAATGGACTTCAATGGGGACCAAACGGTTCAAGGTCCAAATGAGAGTTTCAGTGCAAACTGTTCAAAGGGCTTTAAACGATTCCAGGCGATGAATAAGGGTCTTATCAAGCGCAACAATCACTCATTTAATAAATAAATTACAAAGTTTTATAAGCTCAAATGCTCGCCTTGCTCTGTGACGCACGTTCGTGACTCTCCTGTTCGAACTCGTTCATCAAAATGAACGAATCTTTTCCCGAGTCAATTCGTTCGTTGAATTAACCAAATGACTCAGAAAAAGATTTGTTCATTTTGATGAACGAGTTCGAACAGGAGAGTCACGAACGTGCGTCACAGAACAGAGCAAGGCGAGCATTTGTGCTTATAAAACTTAAACTTTGTTATTTATTTATTAAATGAGCGATCGTTTCGCTTGATAAGACCCTTATTCATCGTCTGGAATCGTTTAAAGCCCTTTGAATAGTTTGCACTGAAACTGTCCTTTGGACCTTGAACCGTTTGGACCCCATTGAAGTCCATTATATGGAGAAAATCCTGGAATGTTTTCATCAAAAACCTTAATTTCTTTTCGACTGAAGAAAGAAAGACGTGGAGGTGAGTAAATTATCAGCAAAAGTTTTGGTAACACTTTACAATAGCACATCAGCATTTGTTACTCTTTGTTAATGTTATTTTCAACATTTACTAATACTTGATTAAAATCTTGTTAACATTAGTTAATGCACCGTGAACTAACATGAACGAACAACAATGAAGAGCTGTATTTTCATGAACTAACATTAACAAAGATGAACAAATGCAGTAACAAATGTATTGCTCATGGTTAGTGCATGTTAGTAAATACATTAACTAATGTTAACTAATGAACCTTATTGTAAAGTGTTACCAAAGTTTTTTTAAAAGTGAACTACTCCTTTAATGTAATTACCAGTCCAGCTCAGAACTGTAAAGTTGCATAAAAGTAACATTTAAGCCACGAAAAGATGTAGATTTTACCCACGGTTAATGGGTGTTTAGGCACAACGCAAAGATGCAGAAAGTGCACAAAGAAAAAATAAATGAATTATGAAAGTATCATTATAACTTTCTCTGCATGTGAAGTCATTTTCAACCTATATCCGTTATGTTTTAGAAACCTCGGTAACACTTTAATTTACAGTGTCATTGTTACATGTGCGTAAATGTATAAATGTAACACCTTAAAATAAAACGTAACCGAATTCGATTATCCAAAGGATGCAAGAATCTGCTAAATTGATAAATGCAAATGAAAATCAATTGCATGCATTTTCTCATTAAATATCCCGAAACACATGTCTATGTCACTGTTGAACTTTTTAATTGACCGATGCGTGTGCAATAAATCAAAACAACATGTTTCTTTTGTGGAATGGCGCGATCTTAAAACCATTACACGCATTATCAAACCACGATTGATCATGAATGGTGTACAGCCCCTCCTCTCGGGTTTCCTCTTCGATTTAATAAAGTACAATAATGCATTTAAATTGCACTCGTTCTCATCTGGCTGTTTTTCTCTCTCTCTTTCTCTCTCTCATGTGGCGATCCCCGTTCCTGCGTGTTCCTGGACCCTCACTTCAGGTAAGTCCAAACGCTCACACACTCTGCCCACCAAATCTGCCCTGAATCGACGGCCAGTAAGAGACGCAGGCAAGGTCATGATGTCACAGCCCTGAAAAACGTGCCATTGATAGGGGTTAAGAAGAGAAACGTCCACTTCACACACACACTCTCGCTCCTGAGAGGGCCTTTTTTTAGAAACAGGTGCTGCTGTGTCGCATTTCTCCCCTCAGGCCTCCTGCAGCAGATAATGCACGCCATGACATTTGGTCCGGCTTAATACACCTCTTTGTCACAATCGCCGGCGTAATTGTCTTCTATAGAGCGGCATGCTTTTAATTAAAGTGAGTGGTAGGCTCTGACAGAAATGATTTATTTCATGCACTCCGCTATCGGGTCGCGCGCAAGCACGCATAAGCGCAGCCACAAACACGCACGCCTCCGAGTGTCTCGGCGCACGGGGCAAATTAATTACAGCAAATCAAATTAAACAACGCCACCAAATCACACTGTCTATCTGTGTGTGCCGTGGCAGCCCCAACAAGAAGTTTATTAAAAACCAAGCAGGAAAAGAGTGAAGCGTGGAGGAGAAGCGGCGACGCTTGGATGGAGAGGGCGACTCAATTAGGGAATTATTGCGTCGTGTTTGAAGTGCCAAAGTGAGAATATCAGCCACTGTTGTTGGGGTCGGTGTGAGAGCGACTTGCTCCTCTTGTCGGTTAAAAAGGGTTTCGTTTGTTTGAGGCTCTCTAGTCGCCTTCATTTTTGATATGTTTTAGCTTTGATATTTTTAGGTCAAAGCGTTCTTGTCTGTCAGTCATATAATGGAGGTCTATGGTCACCACCTCAAAGAGCATGCACAGAGAAGTCCGAATTAAACATGATTTAATGACTCGTAAATGTAAGTACACACTGATGGCCTAAGACACGAAATGAGCGGTTTGTGTGAGAAAACGAACCGTATTTATATCGTTATACCACAGCCACAAAGCGCCCGCGCCCTCAGATCACTTGGACGTGGCGGTAAAACTATACAAATACTGTTGGTTTTCTCACACAAACCGCTCGTTTCGTGTCTTAGGCCATCAATGTGTACTTACATTTACGAATCATTAAATCATGTTTAATTTGGACTTCTCTGTGCATGCTCTTTGAGGTGGTGACCATAGACCTCCATTATATGACTGACAGACAAGAACGGTTTGAGCTAAAAATATCAAACTGCGAAAACAAAGACACCTTGAGGTAAGCTTAAACATCCCAAAATTAATTTCAAAGTGAACTATCCCTTTAAGGTTTAAATGCACTAAAGCAGCATTAACACAATTGATTAGAGACGTAGTCCAGCTGAATGCACACCAAATGTTTAATTGTCTTAAGGGACCTAAATCAGCCCAGTTCCTTCCCATAGCTTTTGTCTCGGATCGATCTCCGGAAAAAGAAGAACTCGCTAGATGCGTTCGTTCCTTCTGGCTTAAATATACCTGTTTCTTGTCATCTGTGTTCGGTGGCTAAACAATCGCGCTCTCAAACAATAGCCTTTCTTTGCTCCAACAGTGCTGCGTTTGAAAACATCCTGTTATTCGTTTCAATGTTATAAAAGTTAATTAATTGTCCCATCCTGTCCGCTCGGGGAGGTACAAAACGCACGACTCGGAAAAAGTGATTACAGTGCCGCGGAACAGCATGAAAAACAAACAGCTATCTGTCATTCGAGGTTTAGCTTTCCGTGTGCGGTGGAAATAATTCAGTTTAAAACCAAGTAATCAAAGTCTTTCTTTGGCAAGTCAGTTTCAAAGTATTAATCTTGGAGTCAAGTCGAGTGTAGAGCTTATGTTGTATAAATAAACCATGCTAATTTATATCATAAAATAAGACTTTTGCGGCTTGTTATACAATCAATTTCATAAATCTAACATGAAACCTAAATTTCCACAGAGGTCTTAAGGACAAAAAAATCGTTTTAACATCTATTTTTACATCCATGAATATGTTCTTAAGTGGCTGTGACTGTTATAACAAAATTAAAAATCCAAGATAATCTTTACATTCACCATTAACGAGGCTAATTTGATTTAGATTCTCTATAATGATGATATTTCAAGTCAGTTTTTTGGTGTTAACTTATGATAATGTTTATGTATTACAAACTTGTTGCATGCATTGAACTTGCACAGTTTTACACAATTTTGTTGTCCCAATACCCAGCTACAAAATAATTATATATTACAATAACATACAGGGCTCCTACAGGTTTCTTCAAGTTAAATTCAAGTCTTTTTAAGACCATTTATATAAAAAATTAATACCAATTTCCCGTCCCTACCAGCAAAGAAAAACAAAATCCTTCAACTTGTGTTCATTTATTTTTCAAATGTGGAATGGGTAAAAGATGATGAGTCAAGCAGGTAAAATAAAAACAGTTCAGTAGGCCACAAGAAAGTTTGCCGAACAATGTTAAGTTGTGTTTTAACATTAGCTAAACACACACAGGACATCAGTTCGGACTGGATCGCTTCCTAGATCGACACTATCGACATTTTCATCTAGTTTTTTTTTTCGTTGACGAAAACGTCAATAGATTTTCGTCATAGTTTTTGTCATTCAAAACTAGCGTCTCGTTTTCGTCAGTGAAAAACTGTCGTTGAAGAAAAGTGTATCATTATTTTCGTCAATGAAATTAACACTGACGTACAGCACAGTTTTTAAGACCCAGATATCAAAATTCAAGACTTTATAAAGACTTTTTAAGGTATTATTTCCAAATTCATAAATTCAATGATTTTAAGGTTTTTTAGACCCTGTAGGAACATAATATTTGCATATCTTACAGTACTTGCTGTAAAATAAATTTAGTTATGCATTATAAGTCCTTAAAAAAGTAGTCAACATTACTACTTTTGGGTGAATTACACATGTTTATAACCCATTATGGTTTGTCAAATACATTGTGATTGACAGAATATGTTACAGATAACATACTGAAATGTTCCTTGTTCATTTTAAACATTTCTACGCAAGTTTAAATGTGCTTCTGGAATAGAGGAGAGGGAGTTATTATTATTTTTCACTCCCTCATGCTGAATTTCGCTATTGTTTCTTGTGTGTGCACAAAATGAAGGATTCTCTCTTTTGGGCCACTCCTGTGAGTTTTAATTAAATAAGGGTCATGTGTATAGTCCACCTCCCACGTTTAAAGGAATTTAATCTGGAGTCAAGACACAAGTGTGTGTATGTATGTGTGTGTGTGTGCGTCCCTCAGTCTCAGCCATGTCACTCATAGCCGTGACCCACCGTACCCCAGGGCTGTGCGGGTCGGTGTGAATGGAGCCGTGTGTGTGTGTGTGAGATTGAAAGTGAGACAGACTTGCACCTGCACCCTTAATAAATGTAGTCAAGCAGCCTGGACATCTCTCTTATTCCCCCTGTGTGTGTGTGCGCACAAACACACATTTGCTGATCTCTTACTAGTCTCCCACTGTAACAGCCATTATATTCAAAAGGACACATTAGTAGTTGAGTTTCTTTTAACTTATGGGGATAACATACATTCACTCTCACTTAGTTTCAACCTGTCTGTAAAACACAAAAGGAGAAACTTTAAAGAATGTTCACGCTGCTCTTTTCCATACAATGGAAGTGAATGGGGACCAGTGATGTCAAGTTTCAAACATGACAAAATAGCAGTGAATAGAGCCAGGGGGTCTTAAAAAGTCTAAAATTTCAAAATCACAATTTAAGGCCTTAAAAAGTCTTAAATTTGCTGAAGTATTGTGTTCTAGATCTTAAATCTTTTTAAATGGGTCTTAATTTTCCTATGTCCATGTAAATCTCATTGAAATGCTCCTGCAGTGCTTTGGAATGGGTTTTTTTTATTTATATTACGTAGTTGTAGTTCTTAATTCGCTGTATTAGGACTACACTCTTAGAAAAAAAGGGTTCTATATATGTAGCATAGGGTTCTTTACTCAACTCCAAATGACATTTTATGCTAAAAAATGTTCAATAATGACAAGAACACTTTTGGCACAAAGGTTCTTTATAGGCTATTATTTATTTATACATTACATTATTCTGCAATATTTTGTAGTTGTAATTAAATTATTGTTTATTAAACTTAATATCACATTTTAATCATGCTGATTTTTGGTGGAGAAAATCTGAAATGTCACTCTTCGTGGTATATTGATTAACTACATAAAATGATATAAATATATACATTTTCTAACCCCCATATTTTGAATTTTGATATAGAACATTTTAGGAGTTCCAAATACGTAGTGCTTTAGAACCTATATAGAACCTTTTGTTCTAAGAGTGTACAAAATAGACCAACATGCAACAGCCAATCAGTTTTGAGGTTTTGTGTTATTGGCAGGTATCTCAGATACCACAGACAGACATAAAACGGATTTTATTCAGCTATGGAGACGTGGAAGTTTAGCGATACTTGGCTTGAAATATCTGAATTTAGGATCCGATTTTGCTGATTTGGATTTTTCTTTTTGACACTCATTATGCGTTTCCTTTTTTATCTTATAGGTCTTAAATTTCATTCATAATGGTCTTAAAAAGGTCTTAAAAAGTCTGAAATTTGACTTTGTGAAAACTGCAGAAACCCTGAGAGCGTTATATTCCAAGTGTTCCGAGTTTATAGAATAGAATTCTATTAGAATAGAATTATGAAACCAACTTAGTTTCATAAACGTTTCAAAATGAACACTTAAATGCAGAGATGTGCTATTTTTAGTCTTGTAGCATTGTGCAGGTGCCATAAAATTGCAGCTTTTAAAGATTTATGTTCATAACGTCGGTGCAAAGATTTAATTAAAAAGCAAAGACTACAAGATGCATGTAATTCAAACAAGGCAATTATTTCGGTTTTATGCTGACGCCATTACCATAGAGACCCGCGTCATGTCAGACCCACAACCACACTCCATTTAGCCTGTAGTTTATGCTGATCAATGGTTGGCAATTACAGCTCAAACCTTTTGAAAACCTTTCGAGTGAGAGACACACACACACAGAGAGAGAAAGCGAGAGAGAGAGAGAGTATTATTGAAAAGTCCTGAACAAATACTGTGTAATTGGCTCGGGCCAACAGGGTAATTGGCTTGTTCAAAGTGGGAAAAAAAGGAAAGCGTAACCCATAGAGGAGAAAGTCAGGGGAAATGTTAATATTGCACTATTGCTTAAAAATTATGATGACTTCAGCAGCGAAGGTGAGAGCGGATGGAGTGTCGACTTCAGACAGCGGCAGGTAAATAAGCATATCATTAACAAAGGATTGTTAGCGTGTGTTTTTTTTTCTCAGGGGCTAATGTATTCAAAGAGGTGAGCGGAGTGGAGGGAGAAAGGCAGTTTTGCGCTGAAGTGCCACTATTGGAGTGGAGGAAGAAAGGACTAAGTAATATCGCGCTGAATAAGGGCTTCTGCTCTCTCCGGAGGTCAGGGCCTCCCCGGTGGACGGGTACGAGCGTCGGGGGGAGGGTGATGCCGAAATAATTAGTTAACACTGGATAAACAAAGAGAGGCTCATACACACATATTGAAACTTTCTACTTTCCAGCGACACGACAAACTATCGTAGACACAGAGTAACATTGTTCAAATATGTCTGAACATATGTCTAAAAATATTGTTGGTTTAACTAAAAAAAAAATGAAGTAACCTGGTTGCCTTAAAACTTTAAGTTCATTGAAATGTGTCCGTGCAACATTAAAAAGTTTTTGTGTTTCGATATGTGGAGTGAAGTACTTATACAATGCTCAAAAATAAGGTATTTGCAAGGAAGGTTATGACAGTTTATTTATATTTTTTCTAGGGCTGTCAAATGATTAATCGTGATTAATCGCATCCAAAATAAAAGTTTGTGTTTACATAATATATTTGGGTGCACTGTGTATAATTACTTTATATATATATATATATATATAAATACACACACACATGCTGGTATATATTTAAGAAATATTTTCATGTATATACTGTATATAGATTTATATATCATTTTTATTATATATAAATATAAATATTTTATATATAAATAATATTTTTTCTTAAATATACATGCATGTGTGTGTCTTTATATACATATATATATATATATATATATGCACAAAAAAATATACACAATGCACCCACATATATTATGTAAACACAAACTTTTATTTTGGATGCGATTAGTCGCGATTAATCGTTTGACAGCCCTAATTTTTTCATTGTTTATTTATTTTTTTATGCAATTTATTATTTACGATGTATATAAACATAGGTAAATATGCATGTTTTTGTTTTTTGGTGTGTAGAGACAAATAGATCAAGATGTTCGGTCAACCGGTTAATTAGTGCATTAATTATTAAAAAGTAGTGGAGATGGGGTAGGATTGAATAAGCTTATGCGTCTTCCTACTCCTTTTCGGACATGTGTAAGTTAAAATAGTTTTTTGCTACTAATTGTTATTATGATTTTTTTTACATGTTCGAAATAAAAACTTTTCATTCATTCATTCATTCATTCAAATTGAAAAATTGAGTTAATACAATGAAGGAGATTGATTTAATAATCCGAAACTCAAAATATTATGTTATCTGAACCACATAAATGATCTAAGTTGATTTGACAGAAGAAAAAACGTTATGATAACAATTTTTTTTACAGTGTATGTTGCTGGTCACCAAGTTGGTAAGACGACCCTGGTTAACCAGTTTTAAGGTTTCCCGGTGGCATGCATGGCTATATCAGGGAATAAGCCTCCCCAAAAAGACACTTTTTTTTGTTTATGGCAATATTTTTATGATTGGTGCTACCTCTGTATATCTCTTTCTCTCTTTTTTGAGATAAGATATGAGTTGACTTTTGCGTTTCTACCGAGATGATGGCTATAAACACACTACTTTATGCTTAAGTTTCCTCATTCCCTCCCTTATATAATATAGAGTCCTTCTCCTTTAGGAAAGGTGTGACTGTGTGAAAAATAGGTGGCATAAATCAGTGGTATTTTTTTAGACCAAGGCTGCTGTTTACACACACACACACACACACACACACACACACTGAGGCTCTTAAATCCCCAGGTTGTGTATATGCATGGGGAAGGTGGGGAGTGTCGCGCTGGTCAACATTTCTGGAGGATTATTTGATTAATGCTGAGGGCTGCATTGTGTTTAGACAGGGTCATGACCCCTGGGCATCCATTTAATCAAATCTCTCTTTTTCTCAGCTCACCCAGAGGAGGTCAAAACTAATACAGCCTCCCCGGTCTCCCTTTTTTCTCCCTTTCTCTCCCTCTCTTTAATACGTGCGGCCGCTTTCGAATGCATGAATGAGAGGTGTGCGTGCGTCTGGAAATCTGAGTGTGTGTATTCGCTGACTTACGCTTTAGGGACCAAACTGACCCCAAAAGTTAGCCAATTCAAACATAACCAAGCACAAAGACAATGATCCATAAATAAAAAGTCTACTGTATGTTCTCATTTAAATACTGATTATCACACTGCAAAATATAATTATAATTTGGAACATGTTTAAAAAAATGTGGTTAAAATAAATGTAGCAAAATTTTGTGCTTTAAACAGGGGAAAATAGTAGCCAGGAGAGTAAAAAATGTTTTATTAAAGATATGCATATACTAGGGCTGGGTAATAAATATGGATTTCTCGATATTAATCGATTCTCATTTTTACGAACCGATATCGATTCTTAAATCTCAAGAATCGATTAGTCATCCTGTTTCATTTGAATGAATGGGACATTGTATCGCGGCTGCGCGCATCCAAAAAAATCACAATAATCTTTGTCCTTTGTTACTATTGATATGAAACAAAGTCTCAAATTTCAAATTACGTCCATTTTCTTTAGAAATTCAAAAACATAAATAGCGTTTTGTCGCTGTGGAGTGAGATCTCAAGAGAAGCAGCAGCGCTGATCTCTCTTCCGGGTTAATAATACCAGTCACAGCGCCAAATAAACATGAATGAGCATCTGAAAGTGTGTTAAAGATAGAGTACAACTTATCCAAATCTGTATAATGACACATTGATTCACTCAATCAGCGTTTCAACCGTGGAAAGACGTCAGTTAAACAGCTTGTAATCAATGCCATCGTCATATTTACCTCAGAAAACCCACATAAACTCGTTAGTCAGCTAGAAAAAATAACTCCAGAGAAGAGCATTTTGCTAAATATATACACCATATTACATATGCATTATAATCTTAATGTTCTTCAATATTTAATGCATATTTGAATAAATCTGGCAAGTTTTTTTATAATAGCCACCATTTAAATGTTTATATTTCATATAATCTTCTTATTATAAAAATAAATAAAAGTGTAATTAGGCTAATGAAGCCTATAGGCTACAACTAGACTCCCATAGTTTACAGCATTAGTTAAGAGATTTGATTTCCTTGAGAAAATTTGCCATTTATTGTAACTGATATCCAAAATAATCAATATTGAATCGACATGAATAGCAAGCTTGTGAATCGAATCGAATTGTGACATTGGTATATACTATATAATAAAGAATACTGATCAAGATCGCTAAGTAAATGCATGCACACTGTAAAAAAAATGTTATCATAACGTTTATCCTCTGTCAAATCAACTTAGATCATTTATGTGGTTCAGATAACGTAATATTTTGAGTTTCTGATAATCAATCTCCTTCATTGTACGAACTCAATTTTTCAATTTCAATGAATTTAAAGTTTTAAGGCAACCAGTTTACTTCATTTTTTTAGTTAAACCAACAATATTTTCTTACTAGCTGGTTTCGTAAGCCGTTCAAGATAAAAGAGCCGTCGTTGGACTACATATTCTGAAAAGGAGATGGACATAGGTCACACAATAGGAATTAGCCAGGCCAAAAATGCGTCCTGATTCTTTTCGCCACTGAGTGGCTTCTGACAATGGACGCTGTCTGCCCGCCGCGGGCCGACCGAAATTAGAGCAAAGACCGGCACAGTCAAGTGTCAGAGCGCGAGAGCCGGACCTTTTGTGATGTTTCCAGTGAGATTAGGGAAAGTGCGCTTCATTGAGACCTCGGATTTATCAGTAATTATCACGCCGCTGCTTCCACACAGACCTAAGCCTTCTGGGGGCGAACGGGGGTGGCATTTTATTTTCATTAATCATAGACATGTGAAGTCTTAACTAAGCCCCCCCGATGCTGGCGGACTATTGGCATTCTCACCGACTGGACCCGAGTATGCGACGCACAAAAAACGGCGGGGCGGCATGCATGAGAATATGGTCCGTCCGAGCGGTCGGCGTGCATTCATTCTTCTTTTATTTGGACGCCGGAGCCGAGGGGGGGAGGGTTGTAGTTAGGAGGGCTAATGTGGGTGAATTACGAGGGAGAACCTCTGCAGCTGAAGGCCTGAGAGAGAATGGAAGTCGAGGGGAGAATAATGGCTGGTGTGACAGTCACGCCTGGGGCGATTGGTCTGTCCTCTGTGCATGCCGCTCACTAAACAGTTAAAGATTCACGAGAGGAAGATGTGTGTGTGCGTGTGTGTAACAGCTCCCTGGGTAATAGGACTACGGCGCAATCGCTGGAACAACAAGGTTATTCTTCAGGACGTTATTATGACATCTGTGTGCTAGTTAAACAGCTTGCGAATATGCTGATAAAACTGGGAGCTAATTTACAGTGCCATAAAGCCAACTTCACCTTCAGTTATTATCTGAAAATATTTATTACGGACTGTTAAAAAGTCTGAAATTAAATGCTTTACGGCCATTTATTCTCAAGCGGTGGCCCCTGCAGTGGTTATTACGAGACCGCTGTTTGTTAAAAACAAACTGGAATAATATAGATAAGAGCATGGTGCGAGGGAAGGGAAATTTCTGCGCTCTTGGGTAAACACGGCCGCGGAATCAATCGGCTAATCTGTCCGTTCTCTCTGATTGAGGCCCGGCGCAGGAAACGCAACGTGTTCACCCTTTTCCTGTCTGACCTTTTCTCCTTTCCAGCACTCCGTTTTGAAATTTATATATAGGTTGTGAAAGTCTGAGGTCATTAATGTTTTCCTCAGCGCCTTGGCGGAGGCTTGAGACTTTAGCACTCAGGTGCTCTTCGGTCATTTCTGAACGAAAACTTTTCTGTTTTGAAATTTTAAATAGCAAAAAAAAAATTCTGTTTTGAAATTTTAAATCGCAAAAAAAAATAAAAAATCTGTTTTGAAATTTTAAAACGCATTTTTTTTTCTGTTTTGAAATTTTAAATCGCACAGCTAAATCGCAATGTTACGAAACTTGGTGACTTTTATGGCATTATGTATGTGAATGCATAAAAAATTGAGGTCATGATCTGAGCATGCTAAGTGGTCTTAAAAAAATAGTCACACTTGTGGTCTTTGGTCAAAAATGATCCCCATTGGAAATGAATGGGAAATTGAGAAAAAATAGTGAATTTTTGTTTGTCAATTTTTTTTTATAAGAAATAGTTTTTGAGATTGTTTCAACTATATATTCAAATCCACCAACAACAAAAAAAATTGTATAATGTATAAATATATATATATATATATACAGTATATACATGCAAATATTTCTTGAATATACAGTATACATGCATGTGTGTGTATTTATATATATATATATATATATATACACAAAATAATTATACACACTACAAGCACATATATTATGTAAATACAAACTTTTATTTTGGATACGATTAATCGCGATTAATCGTTGCCCAGCTCTAAATTTTACAGATATTATTTATACTCTAACAACAACATTACACACTAACTAAAGTCTGAAACATGGGCTCACGAGGAACAGGACCTTTAATACAAGAAGTAAAGGTGTGTTTTACTCAATAATCGCCTCCTACAGTACGTAAATCATCTCTTTCCACTCTTGCCATCTTAGAAACCGTGAGGCTCGGATGACTCGTCAAACTCTACAAAGTTCTCTTTCGGCTTAAAACACTAATTAAAAACGAAAGTGGTGCAAATTGAAAGCGATACGAGAGATAGCCCTTTGATATTTGCAGATATCGCTTCGTTCTGCTTGCATAAGCTCGCCGACTTCTATCTCTGCCTGACAGAGTTCGCCACGAAAGAACATAGTTTCCCCGAACGTGAACGAGGGGGAGAGCGAGACTTCTGTGAAAGACAAGAGAGATTATGCCAATCTGAGCGCTTTTTGATTCCGCGTCCCCGGAGGTTACTCCCGCAATGGTTATTTACTTATCGCGCCATCCAGATAACTGGGCGAGATAATGGCCCCCACTACATATCACTGGCTTCATTTCACCACTAATCCTCTTCCCCTCCAGAGTCGACTCCTCTTTTGCCCAAGTAATGAGCTGTAAAATTTAATAATTCACTTTTTCCTCCTTCTGTGGAGTCAATCCCAAGCAAGGTTTGATCGGAGAAGTCCTGCACTGATGCCGATTGATGGGAATTGCAAATTGTTTCAGGTTACAAACGGCGAGACTTCGAACTTCTCTTGGATCTCCGTAGAAGAGCGAGTTTGTTTTCTCTGCAGATCACCACTGGGTGCTTTCCTTATCAGATATTTACGTTAATTCTCTTAAAGGGATACTCCACTTTTTTGGAAATAGGCTCATTTTACAACTCCCCCAGTTGAGTTTTACCGTTTTCGAATGTATTCAGACAATTTTCTGATCTTTCGAAGAATTTCAGTAACCAGACAGTTTCTGGCCTCATTGACTTCCATAGTATATTTTTTCCTGCTATGGTAGTCAATGAGACCAGAAACTGTCTGGTTACTGATATTCTTCTAAATATCAGAAAATCATCTGAATGCATTTGAAAATGGCGAAACTCAACTGTTTAACTCTGGGGGAGTGGTGAAATGAGCCTATTTCCAAAAAAACGTGGAGTATCCCTTTAACTCTTGTTTGTATTTTGTGACTCCCAGCACCAGAATCATTTCAAAGTAAGGTTTGATCACTGACTTGCACCAATGGCTCACTAGTTGTTAGAAATTGTAAACCGTACACTCTTAGAAAAAAGGGTTCTATATATGAAGCATACACTCTTAGAAGAAAAGGTTCTATATAGAACCTTAAAAGGTTCTAAAACGTTACGTATATGGAACCCCTAAAATTTTCTATATCAAAATTCTAAATATGGGGGTTAGAAAATGTATATATTTATATCATTTTATGTCGTTAATCAATATACCACGAAGAGTGCCATTTCAGATTTTCTCCTCCAAAAATCTGCATGATTAAAATGTGATATTAAGTTTAATAAACAATAATTTAATTACAACTACAAAATAATGCAGAATAATGTAATATATGAATTAATAATAGCCTTTAAAGAACCTTTGTGCAAAATGGGTTCTTTCTTGTCATTATTGAACCTTTTTTAGCATAAAATGTCATTTGGAGTTGAGTAAAGAACCCTATGCTACATATATAGAACCCTTTTTTTCTAAGAGTGTAGGGTTCTTTACTCAACTCTACTCCAAAAAAGTTCAAATTTATTCATATATTACATTATTCTGCAACATTTTGTAGTTGTGATTAAATTATTGTTTATTAAACTGTTTAATATCACCATTTTAATCATGCTGATTTTTGGAGGAGGAAAAACTGAAATGGCACTTTTTGTGTGATATTGATTTGCTATAAATATATGCATTTTCTAACCTTTAATTTTGTGATCATTCACATGCATTGATGCTTGATGTTTGTCAATAATATGAAATATTTAATCTGGAATGGACAAAACAAATGGTAATGAATGAACCCAAGAAGTTCCAAATAGAACCTTTTTCCTGGTTACAAAGAAGAATAGAACTTTTAGGGGTTCCAAATATGTGGCGCTGATAGAATCTTTGAAGGTTCTAAATAGAACCTTTTCTTCTAAGAGTGTACATTGATTGGAGATGTAGATGGTCAAGGCTTAATTTGTGAGTTAGCCTTTTTTGTTTTGATCCTGTTGCCTGGGACCAAGCAGAGCTGTTATGGTCTAATCCGACAGTGGGATATCTGGCTTGTGATATATAGTTGTATTGTTATTGTATTGGTATTTGTTTGTTTTCTAGTGTGATTCAGATACTCTTTCCAGGCCCATAAACTGATTCTTGCAGAGTTGCTCAAGGCAAGGAGAGCTTAAAGGGATACTCCACTTTTTTTGGAAGTAGGCTCATTTTACAACTCTCCCAGAGTTCAACATTTGGGTTTTACCGTTTTCGAATGTATTCAGATGATTTTCTGATCTTTCGAAGAATTTCAGTAACCAGACAGTTTCTGGTTTCATTGACTTCCATAGTATATTTGTTTTCCTACTATGGAAGTCAATGAGACCAGAAACTGTCTGGTTACTGACAATCTTCTAAATATCAGAAAAATCGGCTGAATACATTCGAAAACGGTAAAACCCAAATGTTTAACTCTGGGGGAGTTGTAAAATGAGCCTATTTCCAAAAAAAGTGGAGTATCCCTTTAAGTTAAAAGAACTTACATGCATCTCCTCTTTTTTTAACTTCCCTTCACCCTCACCCCGGCTGTTTAGGCTAAATGGATACCTGTAATTCATCTTTGCACTCAGTGTCGAGAGCGTTTATGTGGATTCGGAGTGTTTCTCCTTTCTCTCTCGCTCTACCCCCCTATTCTCGGCTCTCATTCCAGCTTCTGATCCCAGACAATGAAAACAATAGATGGGAGCCTCTTTTTCGCTCGTCTCTTTTCCCACACCCCACCATTCCCATTTCATGCTCTGCCTGTCGGGACTCTTTTGTGGACGGCATTAATTCCGGCCACGCTGGATAAACTTTCAGCAAAAACAATACAGTCTTGTATTTGTTTATTTATTCGTTTAGTCATCCTCCGCTCTACGACCATCTGCCTGGTGTATTAACATGCACAAAAAAGATTCTTTCTAACTCTCGTTCTCATTAATATTTACATGTGATGTTCTCAGTTTGCGGACAAGGCATTTAGTCTTGGTTTTTCGACTTTTTTGAGGGGTCGAGTGACAGCTTATAGCCATAGAGCCGTGAATTCCACCCAGAGGGTCCAACCCTTGTGTTCGGATCGCTCGGAGCTGAGGGAAATGGGCTGGAAAAAAGTCTGTTATCCCAGCAGTGGCAGTATAGTTACAAAAGGATGTTTATATGGCTGGCCCTGTTGATATTAGATTAAAATAATGGAATTTGACCATCTTATGGAGCCATTTCTGGACTGCATTAGGAACTGACTAGATTACGGCACTGACACAGTACACTCTTGTTTGTTGAATGTTAAAATGTGCTAAATGCACAAAAACATAGGTGATTTGTTTTTGTTTTCTTGCAGAGACAAGCAATTTATTGGGTGACGAACCTGAAAATAGTAAAAAAAAAAAACTCTTTAGGAAACTCTTTAGTAATGTCACTCATATGTATATAGGCTAGTGCTTTATTCAATACAGATGGTTTCAGTGATGCAAACAAAGTTCATTTTGGCTGTACTGAGTACAATAGAGTTGATTATTGTTATTATTATTATTATATACACCCAGAAATGTTGGTGTTTATCACTTATATATAAAAATAAAAGTTTTTAGTTAAGTTTTCTGCATTTAGCATGAATCCAATACAGAAGTAATAATAAATAATTGACTTGATATGCAAAGGATATATGAAGAGTTCAGATGCAAAAGCCTCTTGCCATTTGGAATTTTCTTCTAAAATGATAATTTTTATCAAGCTTGTATATTTAAGTTCAGTAATTTCACTTAAATGGCAATGAAGATTAACTATTAATTGTCATTTAAGTGAAATTACTGAACTTAAATATATAAGCTTGATAAAAATGGTCATTTTAGAAGAAAATTTCAAATGGCATTTAGAGGCTTTTGCATCTGAACTCTTCATATAATTCTTAAATTCATTGTAGTTCATCAACTACTTTTTCCAAAAGGATAATTTTGCTGTTGTTTACAAGTAGCTAGTGGCATAGCAAACAATTCCAAAGCAGCTTTTCCCGACACTGCGATAAAGCGATTACCCCACTGTTCGGTCCTAACCTTTTAAGAACATTGCAAGGCATTCTGGGTTTCCAGTCAGCGGCTTATTCAGCATCCCTTTGCGCTGCTAAAACGCAGCTGATGGCCACCTCAATAATTCACGACTCTTTCTGTGTTTGGTCATCATTTTCATAGGTGCCTGTCTTCTGGGCTGTTTTCAACTGCTCCATCATGTTAGTATGAATAATACATGTAGTATTATTTTACATAGGTGTTAAGTTACAGAGGGGCCGTGCTGATGTCCTTGGGCTATAATGGGGTGGGACACGTACAAAACAGTGACGTGCCCCAGAGGACAGGGCAATTGTCATTGATATGAGGCACACAGGTGGATGTTTCATAGGAAAATGCCTATGAGGCAACAGTCTTGCTTTTAATTTGAACAAATCAGGTGCATAACGACCACACTTTGCAAATTGTATAGGGTTGCTATTGCTAACGACAGTTTAGCTATATTGTTTCTGCACACTAATAATTGAATCTGTTTTGACTGAATAAGTGCAATGTCTGATACACAATGATGAAGCGACGTTTCACTCGTAGTTACCGCAGGCAGAAAACAAAAGAATAGGAAGTATCATCAGCAAAACATGAAATGGCTCAGAGATTTACTGTAGAGCGAGTACTGAACGCAATCAAATGTTAGTGTCAGTGTCACTTGATGGTGGATCTGGTGAAGAAGCAGTCAGCGATCAAAATATTGATTTTGAAGATGTTAAAAATGATAGTTTTGAGAATTTCTGAATAGAGAATAGACTTCTGAATTTGAGAATAGACAAAAAAAATTGCGTAATCTGACAGTGACTGTCATAATAGACAAAAAAACGTGTAATCTGACACAAAAAACGCGTAATCTGACACAGTGACTATCGTAAAAGACAAAAAAATTGCGTAATCTGACACAAAAAAACATGTAATCTGAGAGTGACTGTCGTAATAGACAAAAAGTGTGTAATCTGACAGTGACTATCGTAATAGACAAAAAAAAAACGCGTAATCTGACAAAAAAACACGTATCTGACAAAAAAAACGCGTAATCTGACAAAAAACGCGTAATCTGACAGTGACTATCGTAAAAGACAAAAAAATTGCGTAATCTGACACAAAAAATCGCGTAATCTGACAGTGACTATCGTAATAGACAAAAAAAATTGCGTAATCTGACAGTGACTATCGTAATAGACAAAAAAGTTTGTAATCTGACAGTGACTATTGTAATAGACAAAAAGGTTTGTAATCTGACAGTGACTATCGTAATAGACAAAAAAAACGCGTAATCTGACAAAAAACGCGTAATCTGACAGTGACTATCGTAAAAGACAAAAAAATTGCGTAATCTGACAGTGACTGTCGTAATAGACAAAAAAGTTTGTAATCTGACAGTGACTATCGTAATAGACAAAAAAAAAATCGTGAGGCATTAGATATAAATACCAGTCGCTAAACACCCGAAAATGTGGATTTTGATTGGCGAAACATTAAGGGTTTACTAATGGAATCTCACTTTAAAGTGTTACCAAATTTAGTTAAAATAACATATTTAGATTAATTACTAATTAATCTCAATTAATTGCATGCATCAACACTCTGTGTTGTTTCAACCCTTGTTTTAAACCCAAATTGGTTGAGTTTGTCCATATTTGACCCAAACAACTCAGCGTTTTTTTAGAGTGAATATTTGCTGAACATAATGCCCTAATATAATGTATATTTTTAATTTAAACGTTCGATGCAGTCTTGGGCATTGATGTAGCAGGTGTACAGTTGATCTATATCAACATCCCCTGTCTGCTTGTCTATGTGTCCGTCTGGTCTCTTTATTCTCCACACCGCTGTGTCCCGCTGACCCCTCCGTGGCTCTTTTCATTACTGGCATTCCAACAATGTATTTGTGTAAAAAGGAATCAATTAAATTCAAATCTTTCTGAAAGCAGGCTTTGCTAGAAAAACACGGGCCGGCCAATGTTTAGTTTGTGCATCTTTGTTTTTTCCAGCTCTGTTCCTACATGTTCAGGTTGTATCCCTTTTTTTTTCTTATTTTCTTATGATTGTTTTTAATAAATGCAATACAAAAAAAAGCTCACCGCCTTGATTGCTTTAAACAAAGTCGGACAACAATCATCTCTATTTTCTTTTCATATCGCGTCGGTGTTTTTCTTTTCCTCATGTTCTGGGATGACCTCGGGGTCGTACTCGCGGAGTAATCCGTGCATGTTTGCCGACCCAAATCATTTTGTAATAAGGAAAAAATCCTAGTAAACAGAGATGTAAAAGTTTGGCCAAGAAAGGGAGTAAGGAAATCTCGAGGCTTTCGATCGCTTGGATTTTTCTTGCTAGCGGGACGCGGGCTAGAGGAGTGATGGGAGGAAAAGGAGGGGTGTTGTTTTCCTAATCCATTTGTACCATTCCTTTGGAAGTGTTTGCAGTCAAAACTGTCTTTGTGTTTTTGACACGCTGGGTTTCAAAGTGAATCGAACCACATGCTTATGGCAAGCAGAGCACAAGAGCAGAAGAAAAAGAAAAATTTTAGTTCCTGAAATATGTTCAAATACTTCCTCCTCTCTTAGTTGTACATCTGTTTGTCCAAACAATGGAAGTCAGAGTGAGTTTGAAGCTAGTGGCGCAGAAACGGCACACTTCAAATTTAATTCCAACAAAGTCGACGTTGTTGTTACGATAGTCCTAAGAGTGTCGAATTACCAGGTCGTTGACTTGAAAAGACACCTCAGAAGCGTCTCTCGTATGCTTGGCGGCTGTCACTGTAATTTAGAACAAAGGTGTATGAATGTTAATTGATTTTCTATTTATGGTAGATGTCAAGCACTATTTATAATGAAACTTCACAAGCTAAAACTCGCGAAAAGAAGCCACGTCGAGAGCCTCGTTCTCTCCTGCAGGATTTCATTAGCAGCCTCACACCGCGACACAGGCGCGAGGAAGTTAGCCGAGTCGATGTAGGGAGGGAACGTGAACGGACTTCATTTCCCAGGTATCCCTAGCCCAAACATGGGAAAGAGCTCTCCCCGTGTGTCCTTTCAACCACCCCTCTTAACATTTTTCCTTCTATCTATCTGTCTTTCCCTCCCTCTATCTCTCCTGTGGCTTGTGCAGATAATGAGACAATGGCGCTCCAGTGTTCTTGTAAGCCCCTGTAAACATGGAGCTGCGAGGAGTTCAAAGGATTTGTTAAATTATTGACATTTAATTGGAGGTGCTTTTGTGCCGGTCCGCAGCTCAGATGCTATTCGCCAGCCTTGGTGTCGCCATGGCAGCTAATGAGCACAACAGCCATTCAGGCAGTCAGGGGTCGAGGTAGGGGCCTCGGGGGTCTCAAATACTTTCATTGTGTCACACAAGTGCTCCTGGACACGGATGAAACGGGGAGACATTTTCCCCTCTTTTTTTTCTAAAGGGGAGAAAGAAGAATGGAAGTGCGATTGAATCGGACGACAGGCCGATACCCAGAGGAATATTTTATTGCTCGCGAGTTATTGCTCTTTCATCGCTCATCAGTCTTGTTTTTGGTTCAGTTGTTTCTAGTTGAATGCCTTGAGAAATATCAAATAGATGCAATTAGACCGATCTACCTTTTTATGGAAGAAAAACTCTGTCTCGAAGAAAGAAATTAGATGACTAACTTGTAAAATTATTCTGAGAATATTCATCCTTATTCAACTAGACCTAGGTCAAATGAGCTAATAAATTAGCAGAATTAAGCAAAAGCTATTTGTCAAGCTTTATTTAGTTTCAGTCTCTGAGAAATTTAATTATATTTTTAATTCATTTATGTATATTTTTTTTATTTTAATTTTATATATCTTTTTTATTTATATATTTTATTTATTTATTTATTTTTATATATATTTTATTATCTATTTTTTTGGGTCCCGCATTAAATTGTATATAAATTTATATATATAAAATAAAAATACATAAAAAATTATATATATATATATATATATATATATATATATATATATATATATATATAAAGTGTGCTAAAAATAAAGCATGCTTAACTAAATAGTTAAAAATAGTTTAAAGTGTGACATATTTTTTTAATTTTATATATATATATATATATATATATATATATTATTTTTATTTTTGTTTTATACATAATTTAAAGTGGGACCCAAAATAAAATAAAAAAATAAAATATATATATATATATATATATATATATATATATATATATATATATATATATATATACTAGATGCTTAACTAAATAGTTAAAGACAATTTAAAGTGGGACAATTTTTTTTTCAAATTATGTATGTATGTATATATATATATATATATATATATATATATTTTTTCAATCGTCCCACTTTAGCTTTATTTATTTTTATGAACCAATTTATTTATATCAAGTGTCTTTAACTATGCGCTATAACATAATTAATCTGCTACAATACACTTGTGTACATACATGATTTTTACTTTTATTTAAAAAAATACTTGCGTGCCGTTACATCTGTAATGAATTTCTATACTGTTGACTTACCCTTTAACTCACCCTTAATTCTAACCAGACCACCAAACCTGCCCCTAACCTTCCCCTTAACCCAACCCAAGTGTTTTTGTAATACAACATGAACACAATAAGTACATTGTAAGCACATTTTGAGAAGTTTATACCGGTATCAGTTAAAGACATCTAATATAAAGCTGGTCTGTTTGTTTGTGCTTGTCATGGCATCATGTATCACAGCAGGCCGTCTAGCGCACACCTCGAACACACACTCGACATCCGTCTTCAGATGCAGAACATGAACTACACTCGTCCCTCTCTGCATGCCCCCTCCCCGTCGTCTCTCTCTGCCCCCCCACACCCCTGCCGGCCCACCGTGACCTTGCGGCGAACGTCGTGCAAACGTGCCGATAATGCTGTTTACATAGTCTTTAAGTGGGATGACATTACACTGGGGCACATGGCTTGGCAACCCTCAGTGGCAGAGAAGAGCTCATTTGCATAAGCCCTGTCTATGCTAAAAAAGAAAAGAGGGATGAAAGAATGAAAAGAAGAAAACGTGTGCTCGTTTGTGTGGGGAATGAATGCTAATTGAATTGAACCGAGGTAGAGGACAGGGCAAAACGTGAGGGCAAAGATGACGTTCTGGGCTCACCTACACTGGCAATACATTCAACCGTCTGAGGGTCATATATATATATATATATATATATATATATTAGGGCTGTCAAAACGATTAATCGCGATTAAACGCATCCAAAATAAAAGTTTGTGTTTACATAATATATGTGGGTGCACTGTGTATAATTATTTTGTATATATATCTTAATATAAATTATATATAAATCTATATACAGAATATACATGAAAATATTTCTTAAATATATACAAGCGTGTGTGTGTGCTTATATATCTAAAATAATCATACACAGTGCACCCACATATATTATGTAAACACAAACTTTTATTTTGGATGCGATTAATCAAGATTAATCGTTTTGACAGCCCTAATATATATATATATATATATATATGAAGAGTTCAGATGCAAAAGCCTCTAAGTGCCATTTGAAATTTTCTTCTAAAATGATCATTTTTATCAAGCTTGTATATTTAAGTTCAGTAATTTCACTTGAATGACAATTAATAGGTAATAGTCATTGTAATTTAAGTGAAATTACTGAATTTAAATATACAAGCTTGATAAAAATGATCATTTTAGAAGAAAATTTCAAATGGCACTTAGAGGCTTTTGCATCTGAACTCTTCATATATATATATATATATATATATATATATATATATATATATATATTTTAGTATGTGTATAGTCTTAATTGTATGTTTTACAAACATTGCATGCAATGTGAAATTGCATCATGAACAGTGAATATGATAAACAATTTATAAACTAGTTTGATTCTCTTTGATTTTGTGAATTTGTTGTGGTTTAATTTCTTATTATTTGTTCGTTTTTTTCCGCTTACAGTGCAATATCACATTGCAATACACTGTGTATGCAATTTTACAATGCGTTTGAGTCCATGTGAACTTGGTCTCTAGTAAGGCTTTTACGGTCCTCTTTTACTGGGCATAGAGCTCTGATTCGGAGGTTTAACAGTGCTGTTTGCATGGAAGGGCTTGTATAACTCTACTGTAAAGTTAAAGAACTGGTTATATTGGCAGCTTCATCCTCCAGGATAGCAACGATCGAGAACCCTAACGATAAAGCTTTACGATCTACGTTAAAATCGACACTGGTGTGATATTGCTTGATCAGGCTGGGATATCCCACTATAATAAGTGAGTTAGTCTTGATGCAGAGGTCTCCAGTTGTTGGCCACATGTGGAACCACTCTGGTGCGTGTAAGACTCTTGCTCTGCTTTCAGTTTATGGCCTTCCTCAATGATTGATAGTTTTGAATTGGACCAAATATGTTTTAATGCATTAAAGAAGTCTGGGGTTAGAGGAAGTGACAAAACGGGGCCTCACGTGTCATCACTTATAAGACAAAAGCTTGCCGCTGTTTGCAGGTTTTACAAGAGTTTTTGTCAGGCTGGTAGTAAAAAAAATATATATATATATATATATATATATACATTAGTGAACACATGGACAATTTTATGTAATCTAATCTGATTACTTTTAGATTACTTTTGGCCCAACTCATTCATTACATTGATTTGAATAGAATCATCTTGTAACAAATTGATAAAAAAATGGAAAAAGAAAGAACTTTTCCACTCTTTGTCATCAACAAAGTGAAGTGCACTAAACATATGTTAAGCTTTTATGTTAGGGGGTTTGGAAATGGATGAAAATCAAAGGATGAATTAAATCTTAAAAAAAAAAATAATTAAAAGAAAAATATTTCATAAAATGTATTTATTTAATTTTTTAAATAAAACTTTCTCAATCGAATGGATTCCTCTTGAAATGACTGAATTTCACCCGCCAACAATATGACCATTAAAAAAAAATGAAGATAAACTTATATTGAACTTCTGCTTATTTGATCAAAATATTTGTGTTTTTATTGTTATAAATGTATAATTTATATTTATCATTTTCAATAGTATCTGTAAATTATGTAAGGCATAATGTACAGTCAGCAGGTCATATTTTCACAATAATGATTTTACATTCTCTCTTATTTTAAATCTACTTACCAAATAAATGGATATGAAATATTGATTTGAGTTGGAAGTATTTGATTAAGTGAGAGGCTACAGTCACAGTGAAGAAGACTGGTTACCAGGGACAGTTCAGTGGCAATTATGCAAAAAATATTTGACCACAAAATGATAATTAATCAAGTGTTCCAGAGAGTTGTGTAATAAAGCGTTATGAAGTAACTACATCAGCTCAAGCTCACCAAGGCATGATCCAAGGATCCAATATATTAAAGGAGAAGTTCACTTTTCAAAAAACTTTTACTGATAATTTACTCACCCCCATGTCATCCAAGATGTCCATGTCTTTCTTTCTTCAGTCGAAAAGAAATTAAGGTTTTTGATGAAAACATTCCAGGATTTTCTCCATATAATGGACTTCAATGGGGTCCAAACGGTTCAAGGTCCAAAAGACAGTTTCAGTACAAACTGTTCAAAGGGCTTTAAACGACTCCAGACGATGAATAAGGGTCTTATCAAGCGAAACGATCGCTCATTTAATAAATAAATAACAAAGTTTAAGTTTTAAGCACAAATGCTCGCCTTGCTCTGTTCTGTGATGTGCGTTCGTGACTCTCCTGTTCGAACTCGTTCATCAAAATGAACGAATCTTTTTGGTTCATTCAATGAACAAAACGAATGAATTGACTCTCGTTCATTTTGATTCAAACAGGAGAGTCACGAACGTCCGTCACAGAACAGAGCAAGGCGAGCATTTGAGCTTATAAAACTTAAACTTTGTTATTTATTTTTTAAATGAGCGATCGTTTCGCTTGATAAGACCCTTATTCATCGTCTGGAATCATTTAAACTCTCATTTGCATGTTAAACATTTTGGACCCCATTGAAGTCCATTATATGGAGTAAATCCTGGAACGTTTTCAATCAAAAACCTTAATTTCTTTTCGACTGAAGAAAGAAAGACGTGGACATCTTGGATGGCACGGGGGCGAGTAAATTATCAGCAAAAAGTTTTTTCAAAAGTGAACTACTTCTTCAAGTAATCTAATTATTTTAGTTGAAAAGCTAGCCGAACTTTTTACAGAGGCAAGAACTTACAGTTGCACTTGAATTGAATATTAAATTTTTTAATAAAAAAAGTGTATAAGAGTGCCACATTTTTACAGCAACACACTGAAGTGTGTTTCATTATGTTGCGCTCCGTGTGTGTGTGTACGCCCCCTCAATCCTCCGCACATCTGCTCTCTCGACAGCAGCTCTAAACTGAATCGACAGCGTGAATTCTACATCGGATACGTGAACCGGGCCTTGTGTGTATCGTATTCTCAGTTCCTCTCGCTCTTATCGTGATCGCGCTGACGTCTCGAGATCTGAAGCTTTCGAGGCCCTGTCGTGATACCATCTCCGTCGTTGATTGATGCCGTTCTAAACGTGCCGGTTTAAGAGATGTGCGCTGCTTCTTCTTCTTTAGCGATCCACCGCGAAGATTGCGCCGATAAGTCATTCCGCTAATTGCTATGAAATTAGTCTTTTCCATCTAAGCTGTAATTAGTTCAAACTCACTTTATATTCCTCTCAAGTTTACACCTCTCTCGCCCACTCATCTCCTCACCTCCCTGAAAGTCTGACACGTCTCGCGTCCGGAGTGCTGAAGCGGCACTTTGGAGAGCCAGTCGTCGCAGCCGGGACGTTTATCGGATTGCGAGGGGGGTGTCCTTGCGGGGACAGCGGTGCGGGCGAGAGCCTGTCGATCAATGCGCCTCTGCATTTGCATTACAGTGCACGGTTAACTACAGATCTGAGCATCGATCCCATGTGCTAAAATGCACTTTGCTAAGCTAGGTGGAGAGGAACGAGAGAGGAGATCTGGAGAGATCATAGAGATTCATAAAGGCAAAGGTTTCCAAATCCGATGTCAGAATTGGAAACATTAACGTGACTGCTGAAGATGCATCTTTTTTTAATATTCTATTACTATTTATTAAAAATGAAAAAATCTTGCTACATGTACTGTGCTAGACTAACTGGGACTAGTCTTATCACTTGCATATTGTTGGTTCGATTGCTTCTACTGCTCTCCTTATTTGTAAATCTAAATGAAGCAACTACTGGAGATTGCAATAAAAATATTGTCAAGTGCTTGTGTAAGTGTGTTAAAGGGATACTCCACTTTTTTTGGAAATAGGCTCATTTTATCACTCCCCCAGAGTTAAACAGTTGAGTTTTACCGTTTTCGAATGTATTCAGATGATTTTCTGATATTTAGAAGAATATCAGTAACCAGACAGTTTCTGGTCTCATTGACTTCCATAGTATATTTGTTTTCCTACTATGGAAGTCAATGAGACCAGAAACGGTCTGGTTACTGATATTCTTCTAAATATCAGAAAATCATCTGAATGGATTCGAAAACGGTAAAACTCAACTGTTTAACTCTGGGGGAGTTGTAAAATGAGCCTATTTCCAAAACAAGTGGAGTATCTCTTTAAGAGATGCACGCAACTTTAGTCTAAAGAAATCGTCGCTCATAAATTCTGGAGTGAAATAGCGAAACAATAGACAAGGATGAAACTTTCAACTGCACACGTGTCAAGCGCTTAAGGATAGGATTATCCTTTATGTTTCTCCTGATGGAGAAATTCATCTTTGGCCTTCGGGACACAGATGTAACAGTATACATTATACATAACACACAAAACATGATTTACATAAATTCACAAATTATATTAATGTTAAAAATTTAATATCACACCCAACATGATTAACCTAATTAATGTCACACATAACATAATTTACCTAAATAGAGAGATATTTTAATAGAGAGTGGTACAAATGAAAATTTAAACCTATTTAATCTGCAGTTTAAGGGCTTGAAGCCAGAGGGGCGTAAGTGGTATTTTGGATATATATATGGACAAATATATGAGTGTTATATATCAAAATAAAGGTCTCGATGAGCTCTGTCCAATGGTGCCAAAATACCTATCTGAGATCAAACTGTATTGAATAAAGCAACAAAAAGGCGTATAATTTGACTTTTGAAAATGTTTTAGAACATGTTCATTGTGTTAATATGCCATACATTTTTTACTTAAATACTCATTTCATGTAAGTATGCCTGTGGTTGCAATGTTTGTGGTTTAAGGTTAATAATACAGGTGATTGAAGCGTGGTAAAAATTTGGTTTTGTCTCTCCTGTAAAGTTTGTTAAAAGTAGAGCCAGACCGATTTATCGCCAGACCGATATTATCGGCCGATATTGGGCATTTTCCAAACCATCGGTATCGGCAGTTATAATGGCGATAAATGAATATTTCAAAAATAAAATAAAAACAGACGAAACACGCTTGAACCATGTCATGAGTGTTGGAGTTGTATAGTTTGTCCACCAGAGGGCGCTCTACACCGTTCCTGTTGGCAACACTCGTTGAGTTGATCGTTGCTTGAATAACAATTAAAAGATCATCCCCATCAGTTCTCTTAACTCAAATAAGCATGACAAAATTTGTGACTATCATGTCTAGTTTAAAAAATAAATAAATAAATAAATAAAATATCGGCCGATATATCGGAATATCGGATTTTAAAACCCCAAAATATTTGTATCGTATCGGCCTTCAAAATCCTTTATCGGTCTGGCTCCAAGCCCTCTTGTGCACGACGTTTATTTTTGATAATGGTTAATGGTTGCAGTCTGATTGAAATGGTTTGAGCAGGAAATTTCAGTGTGGATTCTGTCAAAATGTGACTTTGCTTGCATTTTGAGTTTGTTTCTCTTAAGCAATAATGTGTTTACACGGCAGTCTTAAAAGCACAGAATGAAAACATAGTTTCTAGCACAAAAAACTGAATTGGAACACTGGGAAAAATACTAAAGCAGGACTACGTCTGTATCTTAAAGATATGTCAAACCCTGATTGCTGAGATTAGAAGAGTAGAGTTTTATTTTTTATATTTTGTTAAAAGAAAACAGGACGGGGCTATCAACAAGCATCCAGACTCAGCTCTGCATCCCACAATACCTCTTGACAGTTCAGACTCACTAAATTAAAGAACACTCTTGGCTGACATGTGCCCACGCCTGCAGGACGAGCGAGGAGAAACGGTCCTCACAAGATCTGTCATGCATCACGTTAATGAAAAAGATTTATTTATGTTTCTAAAAGTTGCCATTAACCATGTGCAGAATGTTAATGGACGAGAATTTGTGGCTGCTTTCTGGGGCTCGATTTTGTTATTTATGATGTGTGTGTGTGTGTGTGTGTGTGTTTTAAAGTAAGGGTGTGGCCTTCAATTGATGTGCTGTTGTCTTATTAATATGTGTATGGGTATTTCAATTGTTCAAATGCCACAAAAGAGCCACCGATAGATAAATAAATAAAGCCAACAAGTGACATTTTAGTGTAAACCAATCAATCATGCCTCTGTTACCAAGTGTCAATAATTTTGACGCAAGACTGGAAATCATGTTCATTAACTCTCTTTTTTTTGACAAGAGTGCACCTCACAGGATTTCTGACGATTTTCACAAAAAGTTGACGCACACACCTTTAATAATTGAAACTTTGGGTTTTCATGCTAAGAGTTCATAATAAAACATATACTAGTATTTTTCAATAAAAAAAATAAAATAATATTATCCTCTAAAAATTGTAATATACGTATATATTATCCTCTAAAATATAATATTATCGCCTTTTTCATTATATCACATATTTTAGTAGTTACCATAAATTAGGTATCATTTGAAAGAATTCCTCCTGTGAAAATCGTTTTATAATTGAATGTAGCGTTACCATAGAAACGGTACTCTAAATAATTTGATCATTCTCCGCCCCTTTTGGGCATCATTATATTTCATAATTTATGATCGAAACCTTTTCTAATCTTGACGAAACACATTGTCAGAAAGGTCTGTGTCTCAAGGTTCCAAATTTTGTGACAGAATGGATATTTGGACAGAAATCTATTAATTTGATAAGGCAGAATATATACAACTAAATTCAATGGCGCCCGGTGGCTATTTTTGGTACTACGCCCAAACCAAAAATCTCATGGGAACTTTAATTTTTGTGATATCAACTTCAAATTTGGAACATCACTTGGTTAGATTTATGAATATATTTGGTCAAATATGTATTTTATATAAAATAAAAAATAAATAGTACACTATATTTGATTTGCTGTACTATTTAAACGTCCATAACTTTTGCATACTTTCATTTTTTGAAGTGTTTTCACTTTAGCAATAATCTGCTGAGTGTTTCCTTTAAAACAAGACCAAACTCCGGTATATTACAAAGCATTCTTGAATTACAACAATTTAAGGTTTAATAGTGCATTTTAACCCAGCTAGAGAGCTAAAGGGTTAAAGAAGTTGAATATTTCAATGAACTATTTCTTTAACGTGATTCTATTTCACATTCAGCCTCCCATCAGGCCATCGCTAACAATGCACTCCTGATTAAAGCGCGCCGAGTGCTCAGCTACCTGCACCAAAATAGACCCGCTCTCACCATGAGGGCCGTCCCGTGGATGTGTGTGTGTGTGTGTGAGTGTTTGTCTACATGAGATAAAGCCAGAGAGATTGAAAGACTGAGTTTAAATCCATCCAGAGTGTTATGTTTGACTGAGAACCGATGTTTCGCTGAGTGCACGTGTTCCGCGAAGCGCACAAAACGCCTTCTGAAAGTGACTTACACACACACACACACACACTGTTGTCTTGTGATCTCTGGCTTAATGGGGACTGGAGTCTTTTTCATGTTTCATTGTGTGTTACTTTTACCCACAGGCTTGCTAAGTGTGTCCCCCTCTCCGCTCGGTTCCCCCCACGCTCCACATTCCAGCCCCATGCACACAGCTTGTTTCCTGATATTGCACATTGTTTGGCAACTTCAAAAGGATCCATTTTAAACATGTGTCCATTTAAGACTGTACAGGAATCCATACGGTCTGGTCCGCATTACGCGGGCCTGCTTAACTGTTCACATGTGGCAGCACTAATCAGAACATACATGTATTTACAGTGCAGACAGAGCACATACCTGCGGGGTGCGTAAATAAGGACCAAAGCTGCTTTTAATAATCTGTGCATCAATGCGTCACTGCATGTGTGATTGAATGTGCGTGTTAATTTCACAATGAAAGAAGACTTCTATGGAAATTATGTTATTAATGCATTATTTTAGTTGTTCTTTCTCGATTTGACGTTTGTAATAAAAGTAAAACAAATGCCAAGTGCATCAAAAGATTTTTATTTTTAAAGAAATTAATGTTTTTATTTTGAAAGGATGCCATAAATCGATCTAAAGTCACAGTAAATAAATTTATTTCCATTGATCTTATTGATTTTTAAGAACTGTTTTTTTTAACACTGATAATTAGAAATGTTTCTAATGCTTTAGTTTAAGATTCAATTCTTGCTATTAACTAGTTTCTTATTAGTATGCATATTACTAGGATATTGGCTCATATATGGTCAACGTGAAATTAAAATTAACCCTAAAAAATTAAAGTAAAACAAATGCTATGTACATCAAAAGATTTTTATTTTTAAAGAAATGAATGCTTTTATTTTGCAAGGATGCATTAAATTGATCTAAAATCACATTTCGTATTTTTTTATTGATCTTATTGATTTTAAAGAACTGTTTTTTAACATTGATAATTAGAAATGTTTCGAATGCTTTAGTTTAAAATCCAATTCTTTTAACTATTAACTTGTTTCTTATTAGTATGCATATTACTAGGATATTGGCTCATATATGGTCAACGTGAAATTAAAAATAACCCTATTTTCTTTCTCAATACTCAATGCTCCTGACTTTATTGAGCACAATTCACATTTTCCACATATTTATTGCAGGTTATTGCAATAAAAACCGGACCAAAGCGAAAAAAATGCAAAAAAATTAATAGTAGACTTTGTAATGCTTTAGTTTAAGGTCCAATTCTTGCTCTTAACTAGTTGCTTATTAGCATGCATATCACTAGGATATTGGCTGTTTATTAGTTCTTATAAATCACATATTAAAGCTTTATTCTGCATGACCATATTCTACATCCCTAACCCTTCCCAATACATAAACTTACCTAACTATTAATAAGCAATAATCAGGAGTTTGAGGCAAAAGTCGTAGTTAATAGTTAATGTTTCTTAAGCGCCAAATCATGCTGTTGCACTTAAAGAACATGAAAACTAGGATTATTTTGGTTTCTGAAAATTGTGATTAAATTGAATTATACTGTAATATTTTAGTACAAGCAAGTCTTCTATAGCCATGGTTGCTTTTTTAGTTCATGCAGTGAAAAAGAGGATGTTGGCCTGGTGTGTTTAACCTTAGCAGGAAGTTGACAGGGAGGCCAAACGCGGGGTCAGCTGTTAGCCCCGACACACTGAAGGGTCCGACATACTAAAGAGTGTGTGAGACGCACAGTGTAATTGTGCCTTGGTGCAATAATGCACTTCGAGCGGTTGTGCTTTACACTCATGCATGTTGTTCTTTAATTACAAGCCAACTGTATTAAGTAAAAGACTGTGGACAAAAGCCATTTACTTCCTCATTAAACGGTGATATGTTCTCCACTACTCCATTTTGGCTCAAAGCACCCAGTTTCACTCAAATAGTCATTCAACAGGAGAAACCATTAGTTTAATTGGAAAGGCCTTCAAAAGAGGAAGGTTTCTAGGAAAGTGACGGCCATCCGTGGCATCTTTTGATAGGACAAAAATCCACTCTCGTAGCCCCCGATATTGATTTTCCACGTCTGTCACAGCCTACATTACATTAGAGCGGATCTGGTAGGTGTTGCTCATGAGAGCAAAGTGAAATGCTCGTAATTCGGGCACTGCGTGATCTGTCACTAGTCGGATTTCGAGTGCGTTTGCATTCAGCGTTTAATGTAATTGCAACTGAAAGAGGAGCTTGAGATGTAACATGTTTCAAATCATTGTTCATTCCCAATTTTATGTCTGTGACCAATATTAGATGTGTTCTCCAAATATTAGCAATCGCAGAGCAATGCTAATGAAGGTTTATGGTCACTCAGGAAACGCAGGCGAGCACAGGAAATTGATCAGATGGCCATTGCCATGGTGACTTCTTAGACCATGAAAATTAGTGGCATATCATATTTAAACTTGACAGGGGTGAATTAAAAATGCATCTGGACAGCGCAGTGCAAAGGATATTTTACAATCAAATTGCAATAAAATAATCCAAGATTGTTCACTCTAAACAATGCTGGGTTGTTTCAACCCAAATTTGGGTCAAATATGGACAAACACAAATGTTGGGATAAAAATGTAATTTCAACTTCAACTTTCACTTTCAATTGTACATTTTTAATTGCATTTTTTTGGGTTTGTCCATATGAAACAACCCAGCATATTTTAGAGTGTGCAAATAAGATAATCAGATGTGATGCCTTTCATTTGAAAACTAATATTTTTAACAAAAACTGTAATTTGATTAAATTTACTTTTAGATTTTGGGCACATGAACCTTTTTTGTTATAGTTGCGCTAAAAATCTATTGATGCACTCTAAAAAAAATGATGGGTTGTTTTAACCCAACTTTGGGTCAGATATGGACAAACCCAAATGTTGGGTTAAAAATGTAATTTCAAATTTTAACCCAACTTCAACTTTTTACTTTCAACTGTACATTTTTTTAATTGCATTTTTAACCCAACATTTGGGTTTGTCCATATTTGACCCAAATTTGGGTTGAAACGAGTGTGCAAGTAAGATAATCATATGTGATGCCTTTCATTTGAAAACTAATATTTTTTAACAAAAACTGTAATTTGATTAAATTTACTCTTAGATTTTGGTCTCATGAACCTTTTTTTGTTATAGTTGCGCTAAAAACCTATTGATGCACTCTAAAAAAATGCTGGGTTATTTTAACCCAACTTAGGGTCAAACATGAACAAACCCAGCCGTTGGGTCAAATTTTTACAATACATTTTGATTTGTCCATATATGACCCAAAATTGTGTTAAAACAACCCAGTGTGATTTCTGTTTTGTGACTTAAATTTTCACTCACTTGTTTTTTAAAGGAAATGCGTATTTTATATTAGTATCTTTTTGCTAACGGTTTCACTTTTTTCAACACCTCTTTAAACACTCTTGTCAACTATCCACCGTTCATGCAGTTCCGCGTGTGACTTTGCATAGAGCGGATCATTTAATGCTTCGCCTCCATCTCCTCGGTACAGTATGAATGGAGCTGTACACTGCTAAAAGGATCAAATGCATTTAATCAAGTCAAGCTGCTACAATCTGCCTAAAACAAAAGCAGGGTCAGGGTGACCCTCCTGAATGAGCAAAAAGCATTGCAATTCCAAATGTGTGTGAAGGGATTAATTTAGCAATTTATCAATTCGCCGCAGCACTCTTTGGTATAAACAATGCGGCATGCGGTATCGGACGCCTGGCAGCTGCCTCTGGAAAAACTCAATAAGGTTACTGTGTCAATTGGGCTTGTGTGTCTTAAGCCCCTGACCTGCGACCTTTCACCTAGGCCTTGTAAACAGTCCCTAATCCTGACCTTTGGCCGGCTCTGCACCCTGAAGCTTTCAGTGCGTTGAACATGGCGTCTTGTAATCTGGTAAAATCATTACGGACTATTCATTGTTACAGGTTATGGGTTTCCTGCAGGTGTAAATAGACTGATCAAAGATAAGTCCTGCACCCTGATTGGTTAATATCTAATGATGTCATGTTTCAGAGTAACATGCTCATACTTGGTCAACAACATGAAATTAAAATTAACCCTATTTTCTTTCTCAATACTCAATGCTCCTGACTTTATTGTGTGCAATTCACGTTTTCCACATATCTATTGCTCGTTATTCCAATGAAAACCAGACCAAAGCACACACCTAAGCTTAAAAAAAAACGCAAAAAATTAATAGTAGACTCACATGGGTTACGCTCCGAGTTACGCTCTGTTTATGCACTCTTAGAAGAAATGGTTCTATTTAGAACCAGAAATGGTTCCATCCCCCGCTTCATACAGTATATGGAACTCCAAAATAGTTCTATATAGAACCATTTTTTTTTTGGTAAAAGGTTCTATTGACCAAGTATGGAACCCCAGTGTTCTATATAGAACCCAGAGGAACCCTTTTTTAGAGTGTTTAGAACCTGTCAGGGGTTCCAAATGCGTAGCGCTGATAAAACCTTTTAAGGTTCTATATAGAACCTTTTCTTCAAAGAGTGTGTTATGAAATATTTTTGTCTTCATGTAATTTGCTTCACCAATCTTTTCTTTTTTATTGATGTCAACATGCCGTTTCTCAACTGTTACTTTTCACCGTCCAATCTATCCATGTTCCACTCAACAATATTTAAGTTTCAATAATAGTCAGGAATATTAGTAAGTATACAAGTAAAAGTGGTAGTAAATGCCATTTCATGTTGACTTGCAGTAAGCAGACCAATAGCAAAGATCTAAAATAAGTTAAAACTCATTTAATCGTCTTATTTTATATATATATATAAATGAGCTTAAATGTTAAGTTAACAGAACTAAGATTTGTTTTGATCTCACACGGCCTGCACTGTATTGGATTTACTTAAAATATATATATATATATATATGCACCATTTTTGCATCATACTTTTTAAGTAATCCCAGCTTGGAACAATTTTACATAAAATAAACAAGAAAACCTTTGTTACAAGTACTTAACTATTTGAGTTCACGCAACATTCTTTACTTAAAAATTTAACGCGGTGCATATATTTTTAAGTAAAGAATGTTACGTGAACTTAAATATTTAAGTACTTGTAACAAAGATTTTCTTGTTCGCTGCAAAAAATATTGATGATTTAACTTAAAAAAGTAAGTAGTTGGGATTACTTAAAGTATGATGCAAAAGTGGTGCATATATATTTTAAGTAAATCCAACATCATTTTTTTAGAGTGTAATGTTCCATTTTGATTTTCCATTTATTTAACAGGGACCATATCAAACATAGTCACAATACAAAGCCTGTAACTGATGCACAGCATATAGAGTTTGTAGCTAATGCTAATATTCAACAAGTACTTAGTAGTAGTAGGTCATTGTTTGGATTCCCATGGAACATGTACTGTCAATTGTTTCAAATAAAAGTTTGCATTCATAAGTTTTGTACACAACCTCATGATTCATTTAAGAGCGATGCTTTTGTCACTTCTATGGAAAATGAGCTGTTATCTAATATATATTTTCTCATGAGAACTTCAGAGATATTTAATCTGTTCTAATCACGAGTGCGGAACAGAGTACAGAGGTCATGATAAAATGCCTAAACCAAAACAGCCGGGGAAAGAAGCCCATCAGCTTTCATCCCCAGTGCTCACATAGACTTGTTCAATTGGGAAAAGTCTCTGTTTGTAGGTACAAGAGCCACCGGCTCCTTGTGTTTACATCTTCCCATGACATTTCCCCTCCCTCCCCTGTTATGAAACAGATTAGGGTGCGGGTTATTAAATAAATGAAAGTAACCCTCCCTCGCCTCCTCTCTCTCTCTCTCGGCGCTGAGTGACAGTAATCCGCAGTGAGACGTCGAGAATCAGGGATATAAGGTTTGTTCTGCATCTTGCTGAACCCTGTTCCTCCCGCCTCCTGCATGGATTCAGCGGGCGGGTTGATAATGTCAGAGAATTTAATCCGCATACAGCTAAGTGCCAACCCTCGCTATTGTCTGAAGGCACACACACACACACACACACACACCATCATCATCCCGCCCGCTGGGTCCACAAAGACTCACGGTGGAGGGGACAAGTCGTGTCGGCTCGGAAGAAAGCCGATTGCTGTCAGCTTTGGCGCTGAGAGTGGCAGAATTACGGGAAGCAAATCTAATTTAATTGAGTGGGATCTGAACCTGGATACTTGAGAGAGGATATGTGTGTGTGTGTTTGCATGTGTCAAGGTTCAACGGGTTTTGCTATCTTGATTTTGTTTGCTTTCAGTCGAGCGTTAATGTAAAGTCGTGCCGTAGACAAAGAGCCCATAATCACGTGAAGTTTGTCGTGAGATTGCACTTGTTGCACTTTGAGGCGATTTCTGTGTGTTATGAGTATGAGAAACAATGTTTCATTTATTTGGTTGTATGATTGTGTGGCTATTTGTTTTTTTTTTAATGTTAGTCATAATCTTTTCTCGACTTTTATGTATAGACAGACCAATTTATCAACTACACTGTAAGAAAAATATTGTTGGTTTAACTTAAGAAAGTAAGTAACCCGGTTGCCTTAAAATTTTAAGTTCATTGAACTGGAAAAAGTGAGTTAATACAATGAAGGAGATTAATTTAATCATCAGAAACTCAAAATAATAAGTTATCTCAACTAAATAAATTATTTAAGTTGATTTGACAAAAGAAAAAAATGTGATAACAAATCTTGAAAATATTTTTTTTACAGTGTACTAATTTCCAAATTTTATATTACTGTATTTGACTAATAACTCTGTCAAAGCCCGATATGATCAATAAAGGCAAATAGTTGCTGATATAGACAGACAGACAGACAGACAGACAGACAGACAGACAGATAGATAGATAGATAGATAGATAGATAGATAGATAGATAGATAGATAGATAGATAGATAGATAGATAGAACATTCTTAGTACATTCTCATTCAAATGTATCTAATCATAATTTTAATTAATTATTTTGTAACTTTTTTTCACAAACTTATATTTTTTGGGACAGTAGGTATTTATTTTCATTTTTTTTTAAAATAAATCTTAATTAATTATTTTGTTTATCAAGCATTTAAGCAACAATAGGTTTCTATTTCAAAGAAATGCTGTTCTTGCCAATTACCAAAGAATCAAAAAAATAAATAAAATAAAATCAAGGTTTCCACAAAAATATTGCAAAAAAATAACTGTTTTCAATATCGATAACCAATTTAACAACTACTAATTTCCCAATTTTATATTACTGCATTTGACTAATAACTGTATATGATCAATAAAGGCAAATAATTGAAATTTATAAAAATAAATTATATATAATGAATATAATATTTGTACATGTTATTATGAGTGGTTTTTTTTGCAAATGTATCCAATAGTTAATTTTTAATTATTTTGTAACTTTTTTTTTACAAACTTACTATAATTTTTGGGGACAGTAAACAATTTTTAAAAAATAGATCTAAATTAATTATTTTATTTATCAAGAATGCATTTCAGCAACAATGCAAACATTTATGATGCTTTTAAACTTTCCATTTACCAAAGAATCCTAAAAATATTTTTCACGGTTTCCACAAAAATATGAAGCTCTTTATTTTCATATACATTGAAAATAAAAATATTTTCAACATCGATAAGACATTTTTTCCTCAAGCAGCAAATCATATTAGAGTGATTTCTGAAGGATCATGTGACGCTGAAGATGCTATTAATCTTATATAGACTTTATGATGAAAAATAGACTTTATGATGTCAGCAGGAATAAAGTTGTTTCCCTTCATAATAATTAGCATCACAGAAAAGTAAAAAGGTCAGATGTTGACTTTAAACATCCGAGACTCGCTTTGACAGAATGAAATGCAACACTTCCCGAGATGGATGGAGTAGGACTGAGAAACAGGTGGAACGGAAAAAGATATCAAACTTACTTAGACTGATACGAGTGTGTATTAAAGCAGCGCGAGTGAAACAGACGAGTATCCAGAGATAAGGAATCTCTCTGTCTGTTTTCTCTCACACACCGACCGAAGGCCCCGACATGTGCGTCCGCTCAGCGTTAACAGGCTGTCAGAGCGGGTCTCATTTCTGGGATGCTTTGAATCTATCACATCTTAACTTAAGCGCAGTCAGGCACATTGTGTCCGCCGGCTCGTCTCTGCCGCGGGTTAAGGGGAGACTGTGCTGTTTATCAGAGCTGCTATTTTTAAGAGCCGCACATTGAGTCGTATCTCAGCGAGCTGTCAAGTGACGACAGCCTCTCTCTCTCTCTCTCTCTGTCCGTCCATCCCCCCGTGTGGTAAATCACCGGCTCATCATATGTTCAGTGAAGAGTCAATACAGATTCACAGAGATGCAAGGCTGAAAAAAGGAAGTGGCCGTGCCTAAAGAGGAAGGATTAATCTGTGAATTCAGGTGGAACAGATGTAGATTGTGTGTGTGTGTGTGTCCATAAAGAGGGCGATATTCTAAATTCTCGTCCTTGTGTGGAAATGTTTTGGTCCCCATGAGGAAAACCTCTTCTAAATCATACAGGAGGATGATTTCTGAAAAGGTGAAAATGCAGAAAGTTTTCTGTGTGTGTCTATGGAAAGACCACATAAAGCATGGAAACTCAACATCTCTCTCTCTCTAGGTGTGTGTGGACTAATGACGAGGGTCAAACACAGGTTAGGAGAAGAGGGTTTGTCTGTGGAGAAACATCACGTCCTTTGAGTATATAGATGACCTCTTCATTGACCCTTTACAAACACACTTTATCACACATTTAAATGTACTGTGCTTTAGGATCGGAGCTGAAAAAAAAAAAAAAAAAAAAAAATGCTGGGTTGTTTCAACCCAAATTTAGGTCAAATATGGACAAACCCAAATGTTGGGTTAAAAATGTCATTTAAAAGTTGAACCCCAGTTTATTCACCAAAACATTCATGAACTTAACTTAAAGATTCATAGAGTTTTTCCCTTGATTTCATTTGTTTTCTGTAATAGTAGAGAGGGAAAAGAATATAATACACTGTATTTAAACACTTTAGCAATGCACTCTAAACAATGCTGGGTTGTTTCAACCCAAATTTGGGTCAAATATGGACAAACCCAAATGTTGGGTTAAAAATGTCATTTAAAGTTTGAACCCAACTTCAACTTTCACTTTCAACTGTATTTTTTTAAATTACATTTCTAACCCAACATTTGAGTTTGTCCATATTTGACCCAAATTTGGGTTGAATCAACCCAGCAGTTTTTTTTTGAGTTTATTCACCAAAACATTTATGAACTTAAAAAAGATTCATGGAGTTTTTTCCTTAATTTCATTTGTTTTCTGTAATAGTAGAAAGGGAAAAGAATATATAATACACTGTATTTAAACACTTTAGCATTGCACTTTAAAAAATGCTGGGTTGTTTTAACCCAACTTTGGGTCAAATATGGACAAACCCAAATGTTGGGTTAAAAATGTCATTTAAAATTTGAACCCAACTTCAACTTTAACTTTTTTTTTACATTTTTAACCCAACATTTGGGTTTGTCCATATTTGACCCAAATTTGGGTTGAAACAACCCAGCATTTTTCAGAGTGTGAGAAATAATTTTTCATGCTCCATCCGTCCTCATGGTTATTCCACCACACACCACCTCAATCATGGTAAGAAATGTTTATTGCCGATAACGATAAATGGACGTATCTTTACCTGTACTATACTTACTAAAAAAGCAAATAAAATATGCACTCTAAAAAATGCTGGGTTGTTTTAACCCAATTTGGGGAAAAATATGGACAAATCCAGCCATTGGGTTACATTTTTAAATTACATTTTTAACCCAATGGCTGGGTTTGTCCATATTTTACCCACAATTGGGTTAAAACAACCCAGCATTTTTAGAGTGTGCACAGTAGTACATTCTAAAAATGCTGGGTTGTTTTCACCCAACTTTGGGTCAAATATGGACAAACCCAAATGTTGGGTTAAAAATGTAATTGAAAAATTTAATCCAATGGCTGGATTTGTCCATATTTGACCCAAAGTTGGGTTAAAACAACCCAGCAATTTTTAGAGTGTATGCTAGAAATGATTTACTGTATGATAAAATAAATCTAATAAAATAATAAATAAATAAAATCTGATAAAATAAAATAAATCTTTTGTACTTTCACCCCAAATACACTCTAAAAAATGCTGGGTTGTTTTAACCCAATTTTGGGTCAAATATGGACAAACCCAGCTGTTGGGTTAAATTTATTAATTGCATTTTTTAATCCAACATTCGGGTTTGTCCATATTTGACCCAAAATTGGGTTGAAACAACCCAGTATTTTTAGAGTGTACTCCTGTGCATATATAGAGTGTATGCTACAGAAAGCAGATTATCGTTTGAATAAAAAAGCTGGTTCACGTATTAATCGTGCACTTTTATTCTGGCTAAAATATGTTGAACAGACTAAGGGGAATATCGATTTGAATATCGTACATACTAATTCTGTGTAATCTTTTCCATGCAGGGCCTGGGGATCTGCTGTTTAGCAGTATGTGTCAAGGCCTCGTGTGTCATTTAGAAATAAAGATCATCTCACTGGACGTCCATATTGTTATGGATATTCATACACACTGGCTCCCATGTGCAATCAAATGATGCGCTCATGTCGTACGCTTCTCGGGTTTGATTGATGGCTGAAGATAATGGCTCACAAACAAACTCTACCTCCCCCCACCCGCTCGCTCGCCCGCCCGCCCACCATGAATAAGGCAACACCTCTCTCTCTCTCTCTCGGAGCAGACAGCAGGGGGGAAGACATCTGACATTTATTCAATACCATCAGTAGCTCTGTAGTGGCACTGCTGAGAGAAGGAGGGAAAAATTATGATCGGCGGTTACTTAAGCTAAAAGCTACATGGTGTCAGATGGAGGCAGCACTTAAAGAAATCCACCAGTAGAGATTTCTCTTCCGTCTCCTCGGGTCGGGTCGACACGTCGCACCCTTTCCGAAACGGTTGCTTGCGCACGGGCCGTACCGAGTTTTTTAATAAAAGCTTGAAGCGGAGGAATTCTCTCTGTTAATAATGCAGAACAAAAGCGACATTGTGAGGGCCGGACAGCATGTGTGTATGCGTGCGAAAGAGGCCATGCCACATAGACTGGACTCTGTCGCGGTGAGCGCTTGACCTTTCTCTGGTGGCGTCCCAGGAGTCAGCACACCTTTGTTTACTGTCATTAGCCGATCTTAGGTCATCTGTTGTGGCGGCCGCCTCGAAATAAGCAATTTAAAACGTAATAATCCAGAGTCAGGCCTCTAATTTTCCTAATTTTCTCTAATATACTTGAGAGGTATACTGTAGGCCTACAAATATAACACATAAACCCCAAATTCTTGGTTGATTAATCTAAAACTTTCTTACTCTCAGTTATCGGTTGGAAACGTTCAGTCAACCCAGAGTATGTATACGGTGAACACGCAAATACGTTCTCAACAGAGGGCGTGGGTCACAGTGGAAAGGGACGCTAAGAAGTTACTAAATCACTATTATGGTTTTTTTTTTTTTGGTTTAAAGTCGATTTACATTTGTGCATATGGCCTACTGGGCATTTTTTAAACCTTATCTTTTAATCTTTAATCAGTTGTTATTACGGTAAACAAAAATCATTCACCTATAAGTTGTTCCAAAGCCGTATGAATTTATTTCTTCTGCTGAACGCAAAAGAAGACATTATGGAAGCTTGTTTCCGTCACTGAATAAAACAAATAAATAATTGCGACTTTTTATCTCACGATTACGAGATATTAAGTCATAATTGAGAGAAATAAAGTCGCAATTATGAGAAATAAAGACGCAATTGTGAGAAAAAAAGACAGAATTGAGACTTTTATCTCACAATTGCGAGTTTAGGTCTCGAAATTCTGACATCTTTTCTCAGAATTGTGCGATATAAAGTCGCAATTGCGAGTTATCAGGCCAATTCGAAGGAACAAAAAGACTAACTTTATATCACGCAATTCTGACTTTAAATCTCGCAATTCTGACTTTAAATCTCGCAATTCTGACTTAATATGACAAGTCTGACTTAATATCACGCAAATCTGACTTTGTAACACGCAATTGCGACTATTAATCAATAAATTCTGACTTTAAATCTCACGATTCTGACTTTATATCTTGCAATTCTGACTTTATATCTCGCAATTATGACTTTATATCTCGCAATTATGACTTTTAATCAAAAAATATCACTTTATATCTCGCGATTCTGACATTATATCTTGCAATTCTGACTTTATATCTTGCAATTATGACTTTATATCTCGCAATTATGACTTTTAATCAAAAAATATGACTTTATATCTCGCAATTATGACTTTTAATCAAAAAATATGACTTTATATCTCGCAATTATGACTTTTAATCAAAAAAATATGACTTTATATCTCGCGATTCTGACATTATATCTTGCAATTCTGACTTTATAATACAATTGCGACCTTATATCAATAAATTCTGACTTTATATCTCGCAATTCTGACTTTATATCAATAAATTCTGACTTCATATCTCGCAATTCTGACTTCATATCTCGCAATTGCGACTTAATATCACGCAATTCTGAGAAATAAGTCAGAATTGCGAGATGTAAACTCACAATTGTGAGAAAAAAAGTGAGATAAAAAGTCGCAATTACCTTTTTTATTGTTCATTAAGTGGCGTAAACAAGCTTCCATAAGATATTGTGAAGAATTGGACCCCATTAACTTCCATTGTATTTCTTTCCCCGGAGTACTATGGAAGTCAAATGGGGCAAAAAATTGTTTGGTTTTCGACATTCTTCAAAATATCTTCATTTGTGTTCAGCAGAAGAAACTCAAACAGGTTTGGAACAACTTGAAGTCGAGTGAATGATTTTTGTTTATTGTAATAACAAATCCGAATTTTCATTTTTGGGTGTGCATTTTTTCCCCATCCATATTTGTTATTTTTTTTCTTTTTTGGAGACAGATTATTAAACACTTCATCCATTGTGAAATTCATTTAGCCAACCGGTAGGTGGTTGGAGACATTTGTCCCAAGTTTTTGGCGTCGCCTCGGTTGCACCGCCCTGCACTTGGCTTTCCTCAACCCTCCAGCATAACCGCTAGTCATAGTTAACAATAGTCTTCATCTGACAATCGCAATCAAGATAATGGAACACAGTGTGAGACAAGCCTGTGTGCAAAAAAACAGCCCTACCACGGCCAAAGCCTTTCCCAAATTAAAAGCATTGGCCTTTAATCTGAGAAATATTGGATGGCTTTATAAGAAAGAACATGCATACCTGAAAATGTCAGGTGTGACCTTGCCTGTACTGAAATGCAGTGAAATTTGAAGGCTTTACCGACAACATCTGTGGAATCACAGAAAATACTTTAAACTTCACTTTCGTACCTCATGTGTTGACAGAAATGCACTTTAGGGGACAGTCGCAGTCGTTTCTAAGTTTAAAACCTAAAATAAAACATGCACGTAAAATTAATTAAATATTTATATTAGGGCTGTCAAAACGATTAATCGCGATTAATCGCATCCAAAATAAAAGTTTGTGTCTATATAATATATGTGGGTGCACTATGTATAATTATTATATATATATAAATACACACACATGCTTGTATTTATTTAAGAAATATTTTCATGTATATTCTGTATATAGATTTACATATAATTTATATTATATATAAATATAAATATTTTACATATAAATAATATTTTTTTCTTAAATATACATGCATGTATTTTTTTTATATATATATACAAAATAATTATACACAGTGCACCCACATATATTATGTAAACACAAACTTTTATTTTGGATGCGATTAATCGCGATTAATCGTTTTGACAGCCCTAATTTATATACAAAAAATGTGTATATCTAAATACGAGTTCTTCCAAAAACTGTTGGATGGTAGTTCTTATGTTTCATGCTTTTTCTAGATAGATGAGGTATACATATAGCCACATATACACTAATTAGTTTAGTCGTACAACACTGAGACGAAAGTGCGGAGTGAAATCAGCTGTAGTTGTCTAACTGTGAGAATGGAGCTTTAGTGGCAGTCTCAGACCAGACAGTGTGTGTGTGTGTGTGTGTGTGTAGGTTTGCAAGTGAAAGGATTTCAGCAGTATTGGTTGAATGCATGGACATATGGAGACTGACTCCTCTTGGGCATCAGCGGGTACCAGGAGCCCCATCATCATCCTCTCTGTCTGTCTCTCTCTCTCTCTCCGAGCTGGCACACTGGTAGCTCCTCTCCCTGGGATACTCAAGCCTTTCAAACATGAGTAATTGATGAATTGTATGCAATATGCAAATGTGAATGCATAAATCTCCTGACTGACAGCTTAATTTATGTGAGCCTTTAAGAATGCAGGATTAGATTTTAATTAAATATCTTCAAAGGCACCCTGACTCGTACATTTTTCTCTCGCCTCAGCTGCCGTCTTTGTTGTTGTTTAAACCGTTTTCCATTATAATTTGGGAAATCTGATTTCGCTTTCCCTCCCGACACCCCCTCCGGCCACGGTGCAACCCTCGGCCTTTGCGCATTCTCCAAATTTTATCACCCGTCGGTCGTGAACGCACTGACACGCAAGCCCCGCCCCCTCAGCCGAAAGGGGCGTGGCTTGATTCACCTGCCTCTGGACTTGCACGTGGCCCCGCCCCCTGTGGTCTTTTCAGCCACACCGCTAGACGAGCAGGTGTCGGCCGTTCATGAATATCGAGCGGGGCCGTTTAAAAGATGACAAGGGCACGTTTACGAATAAAAAGTGCTTAGTAACCCAGTTTTGAGCGGCCCCCAGCAGAGCGCAGTGCTGTCGCCGGGGATTTGAGCAGAGTGATTGGTTGCGACGAGCACACTGACAGGGTTTTCTTTTCCGCCGTGTGGAACGTGCAGTAACGTGTGAATGACTTTTCACTGCCATCTGTTCCTCCAGCCCGATGGGATACGGGGAACGAGAGGAGAGTGTATGTATGCGCGCGTGTGATCGTTTACTCGCCGCTCTTCACTGTCTGTCGTGGCTGTAGGGAACGCACATGGGCATCGTGCCTGCGAGTGGGAAAGGGAGATGAAAAATATTCCCATATCAGGGAATTCTCAGGGTGTGAAAAGCTCCATTACAGTCGGATTGGCTAAAGCACTGAGCGATTCACAGGGAGTCGACTTGATATACTGATATATACCGGCGGCCTTCAGTAGACAAAGTCAGGACACTCTGATATAAATCTGATTCTTTTATAGTAAGAACTCGAGAACATGTATATTGCCACCCTCACTCTTAAAATGCTGGGTTGTTTGAACCCAAATTTGGGTCAAATATGGACAAACCCAAATGTTGGGTTAAAAATACTGTACAATAAAAAAAGTTACAGTTGAAAAGGTCTTATCTAGGACCCTTGGAGTCATGACTCGAAAACAGAACAGAGCAAGGCGAGCATTTGTGCTTATAAAACTTAAACGTTTTTATTCATTTTTTAAATGAGCGATCGTTTCGCTTGATAAGACCCTTATTCATCGTCTGGTGTCGTTTAAAGCCCTTTGAAGCTGCACTGAAACTCTCATTTGGACCTTGAACCGTTTGGTTCCCATTGAAGTCCATTATATGGAGAAAAATCCTGGAATGTTTTCATCAAAAACCTTAATTTCTTTTCGACTGAAGAAAGACATGGACATCTTGGATGACATGGGGGTGAGTAAATTATCATGGAAATGGAAATGCTCATTTCAAACTGGTTGTAATTCAAGAATGCTTTGGAATATAGATGTAAGATTGGTCTCGTTTTAAAGAAGACATTTGCCATTTGGCAGATTTTTCTCCAAGTGAAATAAATTAAGAATGTGAAACAGGAAAAAAGTTCTAGAAGTTTGAGTTTATAGAAATGTACAATGTAAAAAAAAATAATTATTCATATTTTATATAAAATATATATTTTCAAAACCTGTGCTACTCTGAAAACTGCAGAAAAATCAAAGCCAAGAATCTGAACAAGTTGTGTTTTAAATTTTAGGTTGATATCTCAAAAAATCAGCTTTCAGTGAGATTTTGTTTGGGCGCAGTACCGAACGCTTCCACTAGGGCACAACCAGACTCCATTACAGCCCATATAAGGGCGCCTCCATTTCCATATGCATTTTGAGTGATCAAACAATTTATGAAGTAGAAATCCTATTCGGAAGTAGTATGGGAAGTTTGGCAGATCTTGATATGAATTCAACCTCTAGGAATCACATACAAAGAACACGCATGCGCATTATAGCTTATCGCCATAACACAAACGGTGAATCTATTATTTTTTTTCGTAATATTTAAAACATTTTCAGACCTTTTTTTCTAAAATAATTGAATGGATGCTATCTTTGAACTCTTGGCATGAAATCAAACTGAGGTTTCTAACTTTTTTTCATGAAATTTCATTGCTATTTCAAAATAAAGGTCTGAACACGCTTTATGAGTATGAAAATATTCTTGATGCAAATTGATAAATTACGGCTCCTGTGTAAACTATTTTGAAAATCAGTCACCAAGTATGGAAACTAGAGATTGTAAGCTTTCAAATTATATATAGTTTGTCAATATTACTTACGGTCTTTTCTAAGATATTATTGTTTTAAAAATATAATGGCAAGCGTCCCACCTGTGGCACGGTGACAGTTAAGTGGTTGTGAACTACTCCTTTAAATGTCAATATTTGACCCACATTTGGGTTGAAATAACACAAGTCCCATATTTCCATACAAGTAGTTTTTCTGGAACATCGTGTCAAAGTATATGACGGCTACCTTTCCAAAAGTGCTCTTGAAAATGAAAGGATGGGTTTTCTATAAGGGAAGCACCTGTCACGAGTGAGGAAAGAACTGCTCGGCCTCTAACAATACCCAGTCAAAGTGGAGCTAAATAAGAAAATGGCTTTAAGAGTCCCGCGGGAGTCAAGTGCCTGTTCACGCACAATCGCCTGACTGCAGACTTCTAACGACTCCAGCATGTTGGCTCGGCGGATCTTGTATTTCGGGCACGCCTCGATTAGGAATGCTTAAAAGGAGCGAGTGAGTCAGATGCTCTAAATGAGGAAAGAAAAAACTCTGGTTCTTCAACACACGTCGACGTAGAGCTGTAAAGGAAATGGTTTCCCACCTCGTTTTAAGCACGACCGGAAGCGTCTGCTTTTCTTTTCACCGATGTGCGATTTCAGGTTAGTAGCTGACCGTCTTCAAAGGCGGGATCTTTTGACATTTAGCTGATTTTTCTTCCTGCACTACATTGACCTCACGGAGTCGTTTGCTGCCCCGTCACGCTGTTTTCTAATTTGCTTTCCTCAAAGGAAATGGAGTCGTGTTATCGGAACAACTGAGGTAATTGATTGTTTTCCAACGTGGCTTTTGTCAGAATGACGTAAAAACCAACTTTAAGGCCTTTGCGCATATTTTTAAATAAGTTAATGTTTTTTGCAACCTTTCATAGCTTTCTTTGTCACCCGTGGCCTAGTAATTAGCATTAACCCTCAGGTGCTCTTCGGTCATTTCTGACCGAAAAATTTTCTGTTTTGAATTTCTAAAAATCACAGCTTCATCGGAATGTTATGAAACTTGGTGACTTTTATGGCATTATGTATGTGAACACAAAACAAAATTCAGGTCATGATCCGAGCATGCTAAGTGGTTGTTATACTGTAAAAATAGTCACACTTGTGGTATTTGGTCAAAAATGACCCCCATAGGAAATGAATGGGAAATTGACAAAAACACAACAAATTTTTTTTTTTTTTTTTTTTTTTTTACATTTTTTAAATAAAAAAATCGTTTTTGAGATTGTTACAACTATATATTCAAATCCACCAAAAAAAAAAGTGTTCATAAACATCTGGGGAATTTACATGCGTCTCCATAGAGAGCTGTACATGCCATCTAGTGGTTACACCATGATTCTACGCTTTTTCTCTATACTGTAACCAGATGGTGCTAATTTTCTTCTAAAATTAATTTTTTTTCTGAAGACCTAGACTCTATATTAAACTAAAATACTGCATTAATAATTTTTGGAAAAAAAAAATAATCACACACACACATTATATATATTTTTTTTTCCATGGGAAAAATAGACCATAAATATTGCATAAATATAAATTAATTCAATCAAATTGTCTCAAAATACTAAATTACAAAGAATAAATATTATAGAACAAAAATATATTGCATTGGTTTTACTGGGATGGAGGAAATTTAATTTTTAGGTGTCCGGTCACTTTTGACCGGGAAGATAACAAGTGCGACTCCGAAACGAAGAGCACCTGAGGGTTAAGGTTGTACTCTACAGAAGTTTTTAAATCTTTACCGATTGTGAGGTTGCATCACGCTAGTGTAATGATACAAATTATAACAAAATTAAAATCTTAATGTAGTTTTTTTTTATTTGTCAAATATATTTTGAAATTAAAAATAAATGTGCAGCCTTTTTCTGAGAAATAATAAAAGGGACACTTTTTCATTTGTAACTTCTTAAATCTTACTTGTTCAAGAAAATCGTATCGTGAAACCAGTTTCGTGAGTCGTATCGCGTCGTGAGTTGATTGAATCGTTACACATTATTTTCTGCTGTAAAGTTGGCCATTTTAACATGGGGGTCTATGGGATTGACTCTCTTTTGGAGCTTGTCTCTAGTGGCCAGTCGATGAATTGCAGTTTAAATCACTTTGGTGTTAGATTTTAGAGAGAGACCGGAAGGTTGCAGCTTGGTCATGTCTCGATCCAAAGCTATTTTCTCTGTCAATAAAATCTCATGCATAAAAAGTATGCTTCACTGAAAAAAGTCAAACAAAATCAAAAGACTAATTTCATCTGCACTGGAGAGGAACTGTGGTCTGGCAAACTGTGCTGATGTTTGTACTGTTAACTCTATCGACTGCTCTACACTTACGGCGCTACAACAGCTAAAGTGATTCATGTTGATTGCCTCTCTTCTCCAACACGCTCCACTGTTCATAGTTTTTAATTAGATTAGTAATGTGATGGTCCAAAGTGATTCGCATTCGCCACAGACCTTGACAAGCTTGTCAAACTAAAATATCTCGGAGCAAGAGAGGAAGGTGACGTATGGACATCTGGACGCTTTGAAGTTTACCATTCATAGTAAAGATACTGTTTATTGACATTGTTTTACTGCAGTATTGCTTCAAGTCTGAAATGAAACATAAAAATATGTATATATGCTCTACTAAAGTCTTGAATCTGAGAGTGGTGATAGTCCAGTTTAGGCCAGGAGTTGAAACTTCATGCCAAATGACCCCAAATACGACGACAAAAATAAAGCATATTTTGCAAACGGCATTATTATTACTTTATAATTATATAATTTAGGGCTGTCAATTGATTAATCGTGATTAATCGCATCCAAAATAAAAGTTTTTTTTTACATAATATATGTGGGTGCACTGTGTATAATTATTTTGTATATATATATGTATATTTAGGAAAAAAATATTATTTATATATAAAATATTTATATTTATATATAATATAAATAATATATAAATCTATGAACAGTATATACATGAAAATATTTCTTAAACACATACAAGAATGTGTTTATATTTATATCTAAAATAATTATACACAGTGCACCCACATATATTATGTAAATACAAACTTTTATTTTGGATGCGATTAATCGCGATTAATCGTTTCACAGCCCTTTGAAGGTCTAAATGAGGCGAAACACATATATAGAAGGACTCATATGCACTCATATTACTTATGAATGGGATGAAGTGCAATATGTCAAAATAAGTCCCGCCTTCTGAATGAAAGAGCCAATCACTGCTTCACTGCAGCTGCCGTTCCCTCTTTGCTTTGCTATGGTCAGTTTAGAGGTGATTCTGCTCTGGTGTGTGTTTGTTAGCGCTGCAGGAATAATCGAATGGCGAAAAAGACTTGCCGCTTGATGTTCTTGGACTTGATCCAATGATATGCAGCAGTTGAATTAGCATTTTGCTTTTCTGGCTTATTTTGCTCTGCCAGCACCCTCGCGCAGAGTTCGAACTGTCATGTACCTGTCTCTTTGAAAGCCCCTCTCATAATGAAGTGTGAGAGACAAGTGTGTGTGTTTGTGTTTTGTGTTGAATAATTTGTCAAGCGTGTTGTACGTTAGCGGCACGTGTTTCCAAGACTGTGCTTGTTCATGTATCTATCATGACAGAGGATGATATATAACCGTATGTTTGTTGGTTTGATGTGTGTGTGTAAATGTAATAACTTGATTCTGCTTCAAAACAACTCTCCATTTCATTGTTCTGTGTGAAGAGACTGAATTTTCCATACAATCACATTTACAGCATTTAAAGGCTCATTGATACGGAAGCGTATTGCATTCACTTGAAGAAAAAAAATACTCTGTTTTTCTGAATTAACGACTTGATTATCTCAAAACTATTTCATTAATTCATAAAAACAGAGTGAAAACTTTTTTCCATGAAAAATGATCTTGTAATTCGGAGATTATTAACTCGTTAATTCAGAACAGAGCAAAAACTTTTTTTCCCATGAAAAATTCTCATAATTGTGAGATAATTAACTTGTTAATTCAGAAAAAAAGAGCAAAAACTTTTTTTTCCATGAAAAATTCTCGTAATTCTGAGATAATTAACTCGTTAATTCAGAAAAAACAGAGCAAAAACTTTTTTCCATGAAAAATTCTCGTAATTGTGAGATAATTAACTCGTTAGTTCAGAAAAACAGAGCAAAAACTTTTTTCCCAAGAAAAATTCTCGTAATTGTGAGATAATTAACTCGTTAATTCAGAAAAACAAAGCAAAAACTTTTTTCCATGAAAAATTCTCATAATTCTGAGATTATTAACTCGTTAATTCAGAAAAAACAGAACAAAATCTTTTTTCCCCATGAAAAAGTCTAATAATTGTGAGATAATTAACTCGTTAATTCAGAAAAACGCAGTAAATTTTCTTCAAGTGAACGCAATTTGCTTCCGTACTTAAAATATAAGTTTAAGTCGTTTTTTCCCCCAAAAGGAATACTAATGAACAATTATATTATACCAATAAAAGAATTTCTTTTTTTAATGAAACTTTTGTCTTATCAAAAGTTGAAATATTCATAAATTAAAAAACATAATTATCATAATTGTTTTGTGTTGTTCAAGACATTGTATGTGTGAATTAATTTATTTTTGGGGAAAAAAAGAGGGTCATGTCATTGAAGTTGCCTATGTTTGGTATTCACCGATCAAAACGCATTATCCAGGTGATTTGATCCCATAACAAAATATTATATGAAAATTAAGAAAACAAATCTAATCATTTAAATGATTTAAACCCGGCTATTTTTTAAAACGTGGGTCGTTGTGACTGACGTTCTCAACTTTCTATATTACTTTCTCCCGCCCGCTCGTCCCGCTCCTGCCCACGAAAAGACTTTTATTCTGTACCTCCAAATAAGTTAGCCTGCGTGTCGCCACCATACACAACAGCATAATTGCTCCTGATAAATTATTTGTTATTAAGGCATTAACATAGCCTGGATGCCAGCCCGAACCCCGCCCACAACATTTTTTGGTCGGGAAGTTCGGTCTGGAATGTCGACCAATCATTTTCTGAACTCTTCCCTGAACTGAAATGCAGTAGTGGGCTGTATTTCCACACGACTGACAACAAGTTCAAGTACACACACAAGTCGGCGCGACTTACTCGTCTATTGCAGTTTGGCTGGTGGTTATGTTGCCCGCCCGCATACCGCCTCCCATGGCCGAAACTGGTATTACGACACCAGTTATTAGCATGCTAATTTAGGTTTATATCTCAGCAGCACTATAACTTGTCAATTTTTTAATAGCACCTATATTTTTACCTTAATTATAATATATAGCACCTTTAACACACAAACCAAGTTCTGTAATCTAAGTACTTGTTTTCGGATTCAGTGTATTTGGTGTTAGTAAAACGCCTGTTGTCTGTGTTTTATCTCTCTCCAGTTCTCGGCCTGGTCGTCCACCCAAGCGTTCTCTCGGCGTGGCGATGCAGGACAGCTCTCGTCTGCTTCCTCACGGTGTTCACGGGCTGCTCTCTCCAGGTCTGCTCTCCCCGACAGGTACGACCCCCCGCCCCGTGTGTAAAACACCACGTATAGGAACGTTTTTATTCCCTTCCTCCGTGTAATCTGGATTTCTTTTTATTTTTATCTGTGCTGTCTGTCTCTTTTTCCCATCTCTCCTCCTCCCACTCTTCCTCCTTCTGCAAATCAGTTGGTATTGATTTCCCCCCTCTGTCCTTCACCGGCCACCACTGCGCCTCAAACAGAGGTTAAACTATTGGATTTCTGTAGCCTCTTTGCTGTTTTTCCCTGCTTTCTCTCTCGTCATCCCTCTTTCATCATCCCTCCTTTTGTAAATATACCGTTTGACCGCTTTTAGACCGAAATCCCGTGTCTGTTTGCGTATTTTATATTTACGACTAAACCAAACGCCGCGTTCTCCGTCGTCTTTGCCTTTCAGCTTCAGTTCTCTAAATTGCTGATGGTAGTGGCAATTTAGCTCTCACAATGGGCAGCGCGCGTATCGACCCGCTCGGCGCGGAGTAGCCGGAGCAGTCCGTTAGCCGGACCCGCTGATTGATTTTAGATGACTCTGTTGTTATTTGCAAGGCGGGGAGGGGGAAGGAGCTCTTTAAAATGTGCGTCCACATTTCTCTCCATCCCTCTGCTCATCTGGCTTTGCGTCTGGCTTTGCAGGATGTGATGCGATTTGAGAGCGACGCGAGTTAATAGGGACATGGGGCCTCATTCATGATTTTTTTTATGTGTATCAGACTGAATAATCACCTGAAAAATCATAAAACGAGGTGTGTTTTTTGTTGATTCGCACTGTCAAACGATTAATCGCATCCAAAATAAAAGTTTGTGGGTGCACTGTGTATAATTATTTTATATATATAAATACACACACGTTTGTATATATTTAAGAAATATTTTCATGTATATACTGTGTATAGATTTATATATCATTTATATTACATATGAATATAAATATTTTATATATAATTAATTTTTTTTTCTTAAATATACATTCATGTGTGGGTATTTATATATATAAAATAATTATACACAGTGCACCCACATATATTCTGTAAACACAAACTTTTATTTTGGATGCGATTAATCGCGATTAATCGTTTGACGGCCCTAGTTTATTTATTTAATTGGTTACGTTTAATTTAAATTTAGTTTGAATTTTCACACCTTTGTCACATTTCGAATAATCATATTTAAATGTAACCAAAATTTTGGAATCATCAAGATTTTTTACAAATTGTTTTTGAAACCTTCAGAAATCACTCTAATATGATGATTTAATGCCTAAGAAACACTTTTTTTGTGCTGCTCAGTATTTTTCTAGAAACCATGATGCAATTTGATTCAGGTTCCTTTGATGAAGTTTAAAACAAACATAATTTAGTTGAAATGGTCATCTTTGGTAACATTCCGGTAATACTATTGTGATCAATTTAATGCATCCTTGCTGAATAAAAGTATCAATTTCTTCTCCTTTTTTTATCGTTTTAATGGACTTTTACAGTTTCCATAAAACTGTTTTCTACGTTGATAATAAGTATTAATTAAGATTTTTTTTTTATCAAATGTTTTTGAAATAAGTGGCTTGTGTTGACCAAGGCTGCAGTTATTTGATCAAGAATACAGTAAAACTGTAATGTTGTAAAATATTACTATTTAAAATGAGTAATTTATTCCTGTGATCAAAGTCTTCAGTGTCACATGATTCTCCAGAAATCACTCTAATATGCTGATTTAAAGCCCAAGAAACACTTTTTTTTAGTATTATCAGCTGTTTTGCTGCTCAGTGTTTTTGTAAACCATGATGCAATTTGTTTCAGGTTTCTTTGATGAACATAAAGTTTACAACAAACATAATTTAGTTAAAATGGTAATCTTTGGTGACATTACGATAATACTATTGTGATCATTTTAATGCATTCTTGCTGAATAAAAGTATCAATTTCTTCTCCTTTTTTAATCGTTTTAATGGACTTTTACAGTTTCCATAAAACTGTTTTCTACATTGATAATAATAATAAATGTGTCTTAAGCAGCAAATCCTCATATTAGAGTGATTTCTGAAGATGCTGAAAAAAATCAGGAATAAATGACATGTCATATTTTTATTTAAAAAATAAAAGTTATTTTAAATTGTAATACTATTTCACAATATTTTATTGTTTGTTTTATCAAATAAATGCAGCCTTGGTGAGCATAAGAGACTTCAAAAACTATTAAAAAGTCTTAATTGACTAGTGATGTAACTTTAAATATGCATTTCTTTCAGATGGTATAGTTACTGATATAATTTACCATTTTAAATGTTAAATTAAATAACGGTTTTACTTTAAACTCCATCCGGTTGTGTCCCAAATCCCATGCATGAATACAGGACCAGTCCTCCACATGACAGCTTGAGTAGCTGAACTTAACACAAACAATCACGCATTTCTTCATTTACTCGTGCATATTTCAATACGAATAGAAAACACAGTAAAAGTGAGTCAAGCTGCTTCACCAAAAATCAAAAGCAAAAATGTACAAGTTTATTAAGATGTAACTGCTGAAAATATTAACTTGTTAAATGGGCCACAGTTATCAAAGACGACTACATTTATGATCTTTCACAGTAACTTTTCAATGAGGTAAAAATGAATGTAATTAGCATCGGTTATGGATTCTAATTACAGTTGTCCTTATTATAGTTAGTAATTATACAAGTGTGTATATGTGATATAAATGTTAATAAGATAGCTATCATATTCCAACTTCATTATGAGATGTCCTTTCTTTTTCAATAAGCTAATTTGAATGTGTGACCATACATCGGTTCATCACATTAGTTTTGAGTAATAGATTTGAGGCATGGTAACTATCGTCACTTTCTAGCGTGTTCCTAACACGTCAGCAGATTCTGATCAGACTTGCCATTTAATTATTAGCAGCAATTTGTGCAGTTATAACGCCATAATTAGGCAGAAGAAAGTGGCGGCGGGGCTGATCTAGCGCTCGGCGGAGGATAGCGATGCTCAGAGAGAGAAAAACAGCCAGAGAAAGACGTCTCTGGAGAAATGAAGCGTTTTTCTGTTCTCTCGAAGCCCTCCGCTGTGAAGAAGTGTCGGGGGGGTGCTAGTAAACCAGGTGTTGTGGGCTTTATTTTTGCGATTGCGTTTGACAGAAACATTATAGAGCAGCTGATATAACATAACTCAAGACATTAGAATAACTCAAACATGAATGACTTAAACCGTGCAGCTTATTGAGAAGAGCTACTATTACTTTTCTAAGCGGAGATGATCATTAAAAATCCTGAAAATCCTACAGATTTACATTGAAAGAGAGACCCAAGCCATATCTGGAATATCAGAATATGACATTAAGAGACTTATTCCAGGTTTACATGAGTTTAGCCCAGTTAATTAAGTTGATTTTCACAAAAAAATGTCTTAAAATTAACTCACCTCCTGTTATTTGCTTTGAAAGGAAAGAATTGAAACACTTAAATGATTTTTTGATGATTTAATGAGCTTGTGCTCAGTATACAAACACTTACATTTATTCTACTTTGCTATTATTTGAGCCGTAAAGTTACTTAAAGTTGAAATATAATAGAATATAAATTTACTCAGAAAAGGTTAGTAAAAAAATATTGAAATAGTGAGTATTTGAACAGATTGGTCGCACTTTTTTTGATTTTTTGTTTACAAAAAAATCAGTAACACTTTACAAGGTCCTTTTCAATAACATTAGTTATGCATTAGCTAACATGAACTAAAAACGAGCCATATATATATATATATATATATATATTAGAGCATTTATTAATCTTTGTTCATGTTGGTTAATAAAAATACAAAGTATAACACAAAAGTATTGTTTAGAGTTCATTCATCGTTAACTAATGTTAAAGTCCCCCTGTAGTTAATCATTTAAAATGTTTTTTTTCCCCTTGGAAAAATATTCTTTATGCCTTAAAATAGCTTTAATATAACCCTATTAGGGCTGTCAAACAATTAATCGTGATTAATCGCATCCAAAATAAAAGTTTGTGTTTACATAATATATGTGGGGGCACTGTGTATAATTATTTTGTATATATAAAAAACACACATGCATGAATATTTAAGAAAAAAATATTATTTATTTATAAAATATTTATATTTATATATAATATAAATTATATATAAATCTATATACAGAATATACATGAAAATATGTCTTAAATATATACAAGCATGTGTATTTATATATATATAATAATTATACACAGTGCACCCACATATATTATGTAAACACAAACTTTTATTTTGGATGCGATTAATCGCGATTAATCGTTTTGACAGCCCTAATATATATATATATATATATATATATAAATACACACACATGCTTGTATATACAGTATTTAAGAAATATTTTCATGTATATACTGATATAAATATTTAGATATAAATATAAATACTTTATGTATAAATAATATTTTTTTCTAAATATACATGCATGTATGTGTATTTATATATATATATATAATAATTATACACAGTGCACATATATTATTTAAACACAAACTTTTATTTTGGATGCGATTAATCGTTTGACAGCCCTACACCCTTGCTTCATATAGTTTGTGATTCTATGAATATGCAAATGAGCCCCGCCTCCACTCACTCACTCACAGCTCCGACATCCCCTCGTTGACGATCACACGTTTTGAGACTTTTTTCACGTGCAACTTTAAATCACTGCAGTTTTAAGGAGAAAATACTCCGCTATGGTGTTGACTGATGAATTTACATATGGTTTCCCTTAAATTACTGTATATTAAAAACACCAAATAGATGTATAAACAACATTTAAAGCTTGATTTTTCACCAAAGGTGGACTATAACAAATTAAAACTTATTGTAAAGTGTTACCTTATATAGTTGACCGTACGCAGAGGTAGTTTGACTTTCAGCGCCTGTTTTTGGGTTCGAGTCTGGCCCACCGCTGGTAACAGATAACTGATGGGCGGCACTGATACCAAATGTCAGTGAAAGGACACTCTCTCTCTCAAACTCACACATTCCCACACACACATCCCCGGCTTTCGATCTGGTACATACACACTTGTAGAAACCTCTTACACAAACCTGTCTACAGACACACACACACACACACACACACTCCGTCTCTCTCTTTCTCTGTGGGTGAAAACAATTGCAGGCCTAGCTGGTGACTTTGATGAATGACATGTCCCTTTGGGGAGCAGTTTCTCCATCTGTTTATCCCCCCTCCCTAAACTCACTCACACACACATGTGCAGAAACACACACGGCACTCAGTGCTGGAGTATTTAAGACTGCCGCTGGCTCCGTCATGCACCTGTAAGCACTCACGCACACACAAGACATCTTCTTTTTCGAGTCTCGTTGCCGTAAGTTGTTATGTGGTTGGCTAATCAAGGAGTTTCCTGGGAAAAAATAAATAAAAGTAGTCGACTGGTCGGACTAAAGGTCAATCTGAATGTGCAGATTTAACAAACCCATTTTACTTCCATAAGGGAAAAGTATGTTAAAAGGTATCAATTGAAGCTTTAATTAAGTGGACGACGCTAAATACACGGAGTAAAACGCTTTGAGCTTGTCCGCTTTCTGCTATTCCAGAGGAAAAACATTTTGCTTTCATAATGTGGTCGAATGGGTTCGCGAAGACGGTAAACATCATGGGATCATAGCTGTGAACTTTGAAAATAAGGGAGATTTCCCAGAATCCATCCCCAAAATAAGGGATTTTTTTACATAATTCTTACCTACAAACTATAGTTACCAAAATGTCTTCCGTAACGCCTGAACATCACTGTATTACATGCAATTTCTAGCATCTCTCTGGTAAATTTAACAGGATTTTTGTTTTCTCTGCATATCAAGCTGTGATATGAAATCAGTAGGGCTGTCAAAACGCAGCATTAATCGCATCCAAAATGAAAGTTTGTGTTTACATAATATATGTGGGGGCACTGTGTATAATTATTTTAGATATATAAACACACACACATGCTTGTATATATTTAAGAAATATTTTCATGTATATTCTGTATATGGATTTATATTTAATTTATATTAAATATAAATATTTTATATATAAATATTTTTTTCTTAAATATACATGCATGTGTGTTTTTATATATATACAAAATAATTATACACAGTGCACCCACATATATTATGTAAACACAAACTTTTATTTTGGATGCGATTAATCGCGATTAATCGTTTTGACAGCCCTAGAAATCATACAATCTGTATTTCACTCACAGTGAACTCTGCATAACATACATCAATAACTTCTACACCCTTAACTAAATTTTGATCACAAATTTAATCTGTGGGATTAAATGGGTTTGTACAGATATCAAAAAACCACAGACGTGCTAATGACTTTAAGACTGTGAGAAGTTTTTGACTAGCTTAATTTGTGTTCAACTGTGGATTTTTTTTTTCAGCTGACTTGTCATTTGACTGCCATATGTTAAATCTGCACGACTGTGCACTTCAAGCTAGCGTCAACACATGAATCCTTACAATGTTTTACAACCCTAACAAAAGTACAAACTGAAGTTGAGTGTTGCTGCACATGCACATGAATCACAGGTTCAACCGAACATAAACGCACAGTGGTTCTCGCTGATATCTATATTCCTGGCAGCACAAAGCTCTCGTCTCACACAGTTTGAAAGGCTTAGCGTTCATTAGGATGCAGGAGACGGGCTGCGCTGGCCCATATGTCACTAAACAGATCTCCATGTTTTATTTATCCTAGCTCTTTTCCTACACAGAGTTAACCCCTCCAGTCAGAGTGCAACACAAGTGACCGGCGAGGGAAGAGATCACACACTCTTAGAAGAAAAGGTTCTATATAGAACCTTTAAAGGTTCTAAAGCGCTACGTATTTGGAACCCCTAAAATGCAATGCATGTGAATGATCACAAAATTCAAGATATGGGGGTTAAAAAATGTAATTAATCAATATCACACAAAGAGTGCCATTTCAGTTTTTATCCTCAAAAAATCTGCATGATTAAAATGTGATATTAAGTTACTAAACAATAATTTAATTACAACTACAAAATGTTGCAGAATAATGTAATATATGAATGAATAATAGCCTTTAAAGTACCTTTGTGCCAAAAGTGTTCTTTCTTGTCATTATTGAACTTTTTTTTAGCATAAAATGTCCTTTGGAGTAAAGAACCCTATGCTACATATATAAAACCCTTTTTTTCTAAGAGTGTATGACGCTTTGACTGTCGGAAGAAGTCTGCTCGCAAAAGTGCGCATCGAGAACGCTTATCGACCGCAAACAGGGCACACGCGAGCACCCTTCTGAAACCTAAAATGACAAACGGACACGTGTACGCGGCAGCCATTTAAGTGCTCATGAAGTGTGCCGTTTGGGACAGAGCCATATTAGTGTAATAATTACAAATATGTAATGCGCCACATTCACAGATTTATAACTCAATTTTGCAGTCCTATAAAGCACACACACACACACACACGCCCCCAGGTGCATAGGTGGGTGGCCTTCAATCCCTATTTAATGAAGGCTGTGATTTGTTTTTGGATCACACAGTGATCTGACTGTCTTCAAACACTCTAGCTGGAGATGTCTCAATTGCTCTTCATTACAAAAACACAAAGACATCATAACTACAAGAGCACGCACAGGCTCGGGGACGGAGAGAGGCTTCAAGTGTTTATTTCCATTGCTCTTCTTATAAAGACTAGAGAAGGCCGGCCTCTCTCCTTCTCCAGCTGAAGTGAACGGACGGGAAAGGATGATGTGCTTTTCTCACAGATTGTCCTCACTTATCACTACACTGATTTCATCCACATGTAGAGATATGATCTGGGATCACTCCAGAGGTGAGGTTAGAAGAGTCAAAGGGGTCGGTTTAGGGGTAAATAAATGTAAAAAATAGAAATGTATCTTTAAAAAAAAAAATCTAACTTTGATAATTGACTTAAAGGAGTAGTTCACTTTTAAAAAAAACCTTTTACTGATAATTTACTCACCCCTATGTCATCCAAGATGTCCATGTCTTTCTTTCTTCATTTGAAAAGAAATTAAGGTTTTTGATGAAAACATTCCAGGATTTTTCTCCTTATAATGGACTTCAATGGGGACCAAACGGTTCAATGTCCAAATGAGAGTTTCAGTGCAGCTTCAAAGGGCTTTAAACGACACCAGACGATGAATAAGGGTCATCAAGCGAAACGATCGCTCATTTAAAAAATAAATAAAAAAGATTAAGTTTTATAAGCACAAATGGTCGCCTTGCTCTGTTCTGTGATGCACATTCATGACTCTCCTGTTCGAACTTGTTCATCAAAATGAACAAATCTTTTTTCGAGTCATGACTCGAAGAGTCCTTGATAAGACACTTATTCATCGTCTGTTGTCGTTTGAAGCTGCACTGAAACTCTCATTTGGACCTTGAACCGTTTGGTCCCCATTGAAGTCCATTATATGGAGAAAAATCCTGGAATGTTTTCATCAAAAACCTTAATTTCTTTTCGACTGAAGAAAGAAAGACATGGACATCTTGGATGACATGGGGGTGAGTAAATTATCAGCAAAAGTTTTTTGAAAAGTCAACTACTCCTTTAAAGAAAATGTCAAAGATTTGGAGGTTCCCATATAAATGACTTTACAGTATTAAACGCACCTGCAAACTTGATCCGGATTTATTGAAGAATTAATAGCTATTGAGACGTCCACCTACAGAACTCGAGCGATATGATACTCATCTGTCTGTTTGTCAGCCGCTGGCCTCCTTATCCCCGCACCGCTCGGCAGCGTTAACTCTATAATTAGCCACTTAATTAGCAAAGGGGATTTGATTGACAGTTTGGAGCCAATGACTCACGTTCAGGACAAACGTCTAAGCGTATGTGTGTTGTTCGGGTGTGCTAGCGCCGACGGCGACACATTAAGACCCACCTTAAGATCAATCCTACACTCGTATCCAAAACCTCTTATGCGAGCACAAGTCAATCTGCGTGTGTCAGAGATTACAAAATTGGGATTAGTTCTGGGGAATGATACACATTTGTTAATCCCAAATAAATGATGTCGTCTGTGTGAAGGCTTGGAGTGACAGATTGCAGTCAAATGCCTCAGGATGAAAGATTGTACAAGTAGAAACCTGAAGTTGTCTCCTCTCTCTCTCTCTCTCCCTCTATATATATATATATATATATATATATATATATATATATCATAAATACAAATTATAAATATATCATAATTACAGTTTTTGTTACTTGGTGAGCATATATATATATATATATATACACATTAGGGCTGTGCAAAAAATAATTGCGATTAATCGCATCCAAAATAAAAGTCTGTGTTTACATAATATATTTGTGTGTGCTGTATATAATTATTTTGTATATATAAATACCTATGCATGCATGTATATATTTAAGAATTATTTGCGCTTAAATTCTGTATATATATATATATATATATATATAAATACATAATCTATATTATATAAATATAAATATTTTATATATGAATAACACATTTTCTTAAATATATACATGCATGTCTGTGTATTTATATATACAAAATAATTATATACAGCACACACAAATATATTATGTAAACACAGACTTTTATTTTGGATGCGATTAATCACAATTAATTTTTGAACAGCCCTATATATATATATACACAGTACATATATATATATATATATATATATATGTGTGTGTGTGTGTGTGTGTGAATATATATGTGTGTGTGGATATATTTATATATACAAATTACTTGTTACTTGAAAAAACTAATCTGATTTCATAACTTGCGTTGCTTGTAATGCATTACCCACAACACGTGTGTGTGTGTGTGTGTATATATATACGTATATATACACACACACATATATATATATATATATATATATATATATATATATATATATATATATATATATACACACCTATTTATGTATTTATGAAGTCCATCTAACATTGTTTTTTATAATTTTTTTGTTTATATATATATAAACATTTTAATCAGACTTCTATATAGAGGTTTCTACCTAAGTACAGGCATTTCTGAATGGGTGTAGTGATTAAGTGAAAGTATTTGATGAATGTATACTATGTGCGGAGAGCATTTTTCAATATTACGATCTCATATTTGACATAGGTGGCATATATATATATATATATACCTATGTCAAATATGAGATAATAATATTGAATGAATGCTATATATCTATATATATATACACACACTCTAAAAAATGCTGGGTTGATTTAACCCAATTTTGGGTCAAATATGGACAAACCCAAAGATGGTGTTAAAAATGAAATTTAAAAAATTTAACCCAAAGGCTGGGTTTTGTCCATATATGACCCAAATTTGGGTTAAAACAACCCATCACTTTAGAGTGTGTGTACACTCTAAAAATGCTGGGTTGTTTTAACCCAATTTTGGGTCAAATATGGACAAACCCGAAATGTAGGGGTTAAAAATGTAATGTAAAAATTTAACCCAATGGCTGGGTTAGTCCATATCCGACCCAAAGTTGGGTTAAAACAACCCAGCATTTTTTAGAGTGTATATATGTATATATGAATGTGTCAACGTATTTTCATAATTCTTTACTTTGTTTGTGCTCTAAGTAAAGTGTTAATAAGCAGAGAATCGAGCATCAAGAGGTTGTATGAATAATATGTCCATGTTAATTACTCATCAGGGCACCTGCAGCTAAATGAGCTTGTGCTTACCAGAAATAGTTACTGTTCTCCGTGTGAAGGGCATCATCAAACACACACACTCACTCTCTGGACGGCTAATACAGAATTTCAATATAGTCACACACACACACACAAAAAAGGGGCCAACAAAAAAAACAAAGAGTCTCAGCATCCCACAGCGAGCTTTATTAATTTTGACAGTGCAGTATGTAAATGGCTATTTTAGTGCTTACGCTGCTAGTTAGCCAGGTATCGGCCACGCTGACACTTCTTCCCCTTGTATTAAAAAAAAAGAGAAGAAAAAAAGAGAACGTCAATAGCGCATCGATAAAGTCACGCTAATTTTTACACGCCGTCCTCGACTTTGCCCTCATCTGCACTTTTTTTATTTTATTTAACATCAAAGTTCAAGATCTGACTTCGCTAATCTGGTATTAAAATGAATAAAAGGGTGACCTTGTCCAAATTAATAAGTCCGTGGCGAAACGCGCTTTCAACGTTCAGAAAGGTTACACAAAGGTTAGCCTTCAAGTGCCGAGGGAGACGGACGCTCAGCGCTTTCTCTTTCACGGAGACTCTTGAACTTGCTTTGTTCGTGAGACATCTAAGCTCATCATTTCTAGCTTTTGTTGTGTAGCTTATAGACAAATAAGTCTAAAGATGAAGTGGTTGTCTTGAATGAGACACCCTTTGGTGGCCCTGTTTACACCCGCTGTTAAGATGCGTTTTAGTCGATCGGGTCACAAGTAGACATTCCCGTTTACACCTGGTGTTTTAATCCGTCTCTTTTGTCCACTTTCAACCACTTCTGTCCTGATGTCTTTGAGGGGAGGGTCTATGTGTGGGTAATGGACAAATTAAAGGGATAGTTCACTTTGAAATTAATTTTTGGTGTGTTTTAGCTTACCTCAAGGGCATCCAAGATGTTTGTGTCTTTGTTTCCACATGCCCTCAGATTGCCTCAGATTACAAGAGGTAAAAACGATATAAATACTGTTCGTTTTCTCACACAAACCGCTCGTTTCGTGTCTTAGGCCATCAATGTGTACTTACATTTACGAGTCATTAAATCATGTTTAATTTGGACTTCTCTGTGCATGCTCTTTGAGGTGGTGACCATAGACCTCCATTATATGACTGACAGACAAGAACGGTTTGACCTAAAAATATCAAAATTGAAACTACTGCGGAAACAAAGACACCTACATCTTGGATGCCCTTGAGGTAAGCTAAAACATACCAAAAAGTGAACTATCCCTGTGCAATTTATGTATGAACGCGCCTGGAGACGACGAAAAAACATTTCATTTCTGCTCTGACAGCCAAAGCACATCTTAATACCAGTTGTAAACAGGGCCTCAGACAAACAAAATCCAAGCTAAAATCCCGTAGTGGGCTGCTTTACAAAACTACAGTGTGTTCTGGCCTTACGTGTGTCAGCCCCGGAGGGAAAGCCGCTATATTGTGCTCATGTCCACAACTGGTCTGTCTTTATAGTTCAGTAGTAAGCACACTTGCCAGGGAAGTACTGATGTAGCTATTTCTATTGCTGTCGCAATGCTGTTTACTTATATATATAAATACAAATAAAATCACTATATACAAATAAATATGGAGTAAAATCAGTTTTGTTAGTAACTAAAACTATTACAAATGTATGCAACAAAATATAAAATAATTATAAAAAATAAATTAATTACGGAAATAAACTGACTAACTAAAATAAAATGTTTATGTTGAAGTACTAAAATTACCAAAACTAAAGATGATAACTTAACGATAATTAAAGTTAAAGAATAAAGTAAAGTTAACAATAATAACGATAATTACGTACAATACTAATAAAAAAAATTATAAAAACAAATTAAATTATCACTAAATTAAAATTAAAATAATAAGAAATACTAGAAGGGTTTATAAGTAATAACATCACTGGTTAAAATGTGTGTGAAATATAGACTTATAATTATAAATTAATTTTGATATCAATTATATTATTATTATTTTTAATATTAATTGTATTGTTGTTATTAATTATTATTACCAATAATATAATATTTACTTAATTTTCTCTTTACATTATCTAAACTTTTTTTCAGTTCTACAGTCTCATTTTATATTTAATAAATGGCTGTTTAGACATTTCAATTACAATACTATTATTTATATATATTCAATACTAAAATATCACTGGTTAAAATGTGTGTGAAATAAAGACTTATAATGATTTATTAATTTTTATATCAATTATATTATTATTATTATTGTTAATAGTAGTTGTATTGTTGTTATTAATTATTATTAAAAATAAAATAATATTTACTCAATTTTCTCTTTACATTATCTAAACTTTTTTTCAGTTCTACAGTCTCATTTTATATTTAATAAATGGCTGTTTAGACATTTCAATTACAATACTATTATTTATAGATATTCAATGCTAAAATATCACTGGTTAAAATGTGTGTATAAAGACAACACTTATGATTATTTATTGATTTTGATATCAATTGGTTGTTTTATTATTGTTAATAGAAGTTGTATTGTTGTTATTAAATATTATTAACAATAAAGTTATATTTTACTCATTTTTTTTAATTTTTACAAATATAATTTTATTGTTAATAGTAGTTGTATTGTTGTTATTAAATATTATTAACAATAAAATTATATTTCATTCTTTTTTTTAATTTTTACAGTTCTACAGTCTCATTTTATATTTAATAAAAGGCTGTTTAGACATTTCAATTATAGATGCAACCGTCCAGCCTTTCTACTGGCTCACGTAGACACCCTAGACCCTCCGAGAGCCTTCCCATCATGCCGTTCATCGCTGTTAGAGGCAGCTCAACAGGTGCAGTGAACGTATCAGCATGTAAACCTCAGCCCTTTCCCAGTTTCACCTTCTACTTATCCCTCTTTCTGTCTCTCTCGCTCCCCTTTTCTCCGGCCACTGGAGTGGATCAGTCAAATTATCGAGTGGCAAAACTAATTCGGCGCCCGGGGGCCGGCAGAGCTGCCACTTCCCATCAGCCCCTCCGCCAGTCAGCGCCCAACTGTTTTCATTTGGGTCCTCTTGTTTCATTTATTATGGCTATTGGAGCTAATCCTACGAGCAAACCCCCGGCCGGCCCGCCTGTCACTATTGTTTCGGCTCTCGGATGCACCTTGCCTTCAGTGGGAGGGCTGATCCAGGACCAGCTCCTGACGGAAGTGAGCGCTCTCAGATGGAGAGAGAACGAGAGGGAAGGAGATCTCATCAATCATATTAAACTCATTTGGACAGACTCGAAACCCCCCGCTTTCTCTGTCTCTGCCTCACACTTCTCCATTGTTTCCTCTTTTACACTGTAGTCAAGCAGGAACTATCCTTTTACGGGTTAAGAGACTTATATATTTACTATCTCAGAACTTTAGCTTAACTTGACCATGCTGTCATTGTCATGTGACCTAACTTAGCAGTTGTGTCATTCATAAATCTCTCCCGTGGCCTCATGGGATAGTAAAGTGTTCATCGTATGCACACTTCCGAATCTCATTGGAAGTAGTATACTTTTTGCATTCTCTTTTATGAGTTTTCTTTTCTTTTGTCACATACAGTGAAGTATGCGATTTAAGATGTAGCCTGAATGTTCAAGTGAAAACATCTGACAAGAGCAAGAAAAAAAATATTGTTGGTTTAACTTAAAAAAATAAGTAAACTGGTTGCCTTAAAAATTTAAGTTCATTGAAATGGAAAAATTGAGTTAATGCAATGAAGGAAATTGATTTAATCATCAGAAACTCAAAATATTATGTTATCTGAATTGCATAAATTATCTAAGTTGATTTGACAAAAGAAAAAAATGTGATTACAAATCATGATTTTTTTTTTTATCTCATTATGTTGAGGATATATAGATCTAATTTGGTGTTTTTCTATTCTACAAAAATATATTCTGGAATTTTTATTGCATATTTTATTTTTTTTTATCTGACACCGCCCTCATAAAGTGTTTTATATTTTTCCTATAGGTATAAAATTTGTTTTTGTAAAATATCTACGTCAAGTTGATTTTGTTTATCACTGTAAAAGTTTCTGCACTCAATTTAAGTACAACCAACTTGGATGTTTAAGGCATTTCAACTTAAATTACATTAAACTGACTTAGCTTAAAAATAGTTTAACTTATTTTGATTTTGATGAGTTAAAGCAATGTAAAAATGAATGTTATAGCATATTGATCACTGCTTATTTATTTATAGACTGTAAATAATTATAAGAAAAAATAAAAAATAATAATTTAATTTAATTTAATTCCGAGCTTAAATGATGTGTGTGTGTGTGTGTATATATATATATATATATATATATATATGTTTGTTTGTGTGCGTGTGTGTTAAGGAAAAAACTGAACAAAATATACATTAGACTGCATACATTTTGAGACTACACTGTAATTTATTTTTAATAACAATATTATATTACAATAATTTTATATTATAAATATAATAATATAATAATAATATTTTTGAAGTTGTAAATAAGACAAATTATTAGGGAATAAGTTAATGTTATTTTACAAGAAAATACAACTTCAGTCTTTATTATTAACAAAATGCATATCTTACTTTTTCTTTGTATTTGTTGGTGAAATATACTGGGAATTGTGGGGTAGAACTTTATTTTACAGTCCTGTTTCACATTATTGTATAGTAATGATTAACTGGATTATAACTATGTACTAGTCCTGAACCTAATCTTAAACCATGTACAGTAGTTACCTTATATTATTCAGTATTTTCTTGGGTAAGTATATCGAAAAAACACACTGTCAAATAAAATGCAACCGATTGAATTTTTGCACTTGATTGAAGTGAAAATTGTTTCCGTTTTTTGCTTTCGTAACCAGAAACAGAAACTTTACCTCATCTTTTTTTGGTTTATAATCCAAACCTCACACTTGTGTTAGAGGAAATTATAGATTATAATCACTACAGGCTCACATACATTTCCATGAACTACAATAGACGCTCAACAAACGGCAAACGAATCAAAACGACATTCAGAGTTCAGTCGTGATGTTGAAGTAACTCCCTTTGCTGATACATATTTATATAAAACAGTGCATCTTTCTTGATTAGGCCATCAAAAAGCCTTGACCACAGAGAGAGAGAGAGAGAGAGATTGACTCAAGGGTTTTGTGGAACACATCACACATGCTAGTCAAGGTAAAGCGCTGTTTGTTGAAGCCTGGACTCTCTAGGTTTGCTGTCTTACGGGAAAATAAACGCTTGTGTGTCTGAAGAGAGAATTGGGTGGTCTATCTTTAATGACCCAGCTTTAGTCTTCCTTTGAAATGTGAGGGAGGTCATACCCCCGCGCCTCTGCAATTAACCATGTTAACGAGACTAAGCCATTAGCGCTAGCACCAAATTGGGGACGTTAAGCAAACAAGCGCCTTCACTATTGTAAAGTACATAGGTGTTGCATATTTATTTGTCTACACCGCACTAAATCACTCTAAAAGTTAGTATGAATAAATTTAGCTTTGAAAGCCTTTTTGTGTTTAGTGTAGCATGTTTTGTTTTCTACATATCGTTTGAGGGTTATAAACAAAACGGATAGTAGCTAATAGTTTTCTGTCAAGTTGCGTCCCAAATTACGCACTATACACTATGCAGTAATATACACTTCGTTTCCATTTGTCCTGTTGTCGACAAACTCAAGCGTGTGGATATGTCAGAAAGTGAACATGCATCTGTTGTATCCATCCGGTGTAGACAGTGTTTGTGATTATAATGGGTTGTATTTTATGGCAAGCTGTTTTAGCTTTTATTCATTTCCAGGATATGAATTCTTGATATCAATAATTACATTCTTGATATCAACAATTACATTTTTGATATTAAGAATTCAATTGTTGATAAACAATTACATTTTTGATATCAAAAATGTAATTTTTGATATCAATAATTGTATTTTCACTTGTGAAATGTCACCATAGACGGCCATTCAAAACCAATTGTTGATATCAAGAGTTGAAATTCCACTTTCACATATCAGAAATACAGTTATTACTTGTAAAAAACTTTATTTTTGATATCAATAATTGTATTTTCACTTGTGAAATGTCACCATAGACGGCCATTCAAAACCAATTGTTGATATCAAGAGTTGAAATTCCACTTTCACATATCAGAAATACAGTTATTACTTGTAAAAAACTTTATTTTTGATATCAATAATTCAATGGTTACTAGTTGAAATGTATATTCTTGATATCAGCAATTGAATTGCTACTAGTAACAATGTTCATTTTTAAAATCAATAATTACATTTTTACTAGTGACGATTTTAATTTTCTGATATCATGAATGTGATTGTTACTAGTAAGAAAGCCATTTTAGATATCTGAAATAATACTGATATCAGAAATACATTTTCAGATATCAAAAATGGTCATTTTTGATATCAAGAATCATTTCAACTAGTGACAATTTTATTATTGATATCAGGAATTCACATTTTTACTTGTAACAATGTAATTATTGATATCAAAAATGATATTTCTACTAGTAAAAAATCAATTCTTGATATCAACATTTCATTTTGAATGGCAGCCTATGGTGACATTTCACCAGTGAAAATACAATTGTTGATATCAAGAATCCAATTTTGATATCAAAATGTAATTGTTGATATGAAGAATTCATATCCTGGAAATGAATAAAAGTTAAAACGGCTTGCCATAGTATTTGCTTCTCCTCTAGTGTAGTAGCGTGCTGTAACGCTACAGAAAGCCAGTGGGCGGGGCCTATGGTACGACGATGTAGAACATGTGACATCACAAATCCTGCGATATCCAAACGAGACGTTTTTGGAGCTTGATTCAATAAATGCTTTGTTTATAATGAGGACGTTTTAAGCTATGAAACTTGCATGTTTCAAAGAATGGTACAAAAAACCTCTTCATCAAAATAATCCTGTAAAAAAACGGTAAACTACTGTACTGGTGGTTGCCAACATTATGCCGTAAAAATACGGTGTGTTAATGTTGAAACGGCTATGTGCTTTTAAATTACAGTTTTACATTGTCGTTGACAAAACAGTATTAATTTGAATTTCAAAAACAGTAACACACCGTATTTTTACGGCAATCACAGCTGCCAGTAGCTTACCGTTTTTTTTTTGTTTTTTTTTTTTTACAGGATTTTTTTTTTTACAGTGAAGATAGTTTTAGGCAAATTCGATTTTTCATGTTATGACTCTTTCAAATGCAATTGGTTCAGCAAATAATACCCATTTTGTTTTCTCTTTCTTTTCCTTTGTTTGACGCCTACGGCTGCATCTTAACTAATCTAGATCAACAACAGTTTGAAAAGCGTACACACACATACACACTGGTATCGGGGAGGAGAAAGACACGCTAATATCAGGTTGGGTCCGAAGATGTTTGTGAGGATGTTTTCAGGTATGATGCCCGAGGGTTTACAGCGGCTCAGTTTCACACTAATCAACACTATCTGTTTCTTCTACACATTTAAACTAAGTCTATCACACACACACACACACACACACACCGCTGTATGCGCTGGAGGGCCTTTACGTCCTACGCCGTGCAATCCATCTCATGAAGAATTAGACGTTTGAAGAGTGAAAGTAATAAATGGAATTATCGGGTTTTATGAACCATAGTTTACATTAGCACACCTCCAGACTGCACTAAACCGGTTTGTTTGAACAAGAGCAGGACGGTTCAGGTGAACTTTGATCCTCATTATTAATATTAATACGAGTTTCTCCAGTTGTGAAAGGTGGACCTTGATATTATTATTTTTCTGAGGAGTTTTATTGTATCCTTATCAAATGCTCTGCACAGATCACACAAGCGTGGTTAATGCGAGGTCAATAAAAACGTGTAGACGTAGGACACTGCTCAAATGGAGTCACTGCTTTTATACCTATTTTTAATATTCACATTGACTTTATTTAGCAGCTGCACACTGAGATAGAGAATGATGCATTCGGAGACACAAAAAAAACAATTTTCTTTTTTTTTAATGTAATGACACCTGAATCAACTCTAAAACTAAATAATGCACTGTACATGATTATTATTATTTTTTAATGCAATATGAAAGTTAAAAGGTATATATTTCACCCAAAAATGCTAATTCTGTCATAATTTTCTCCAAATGTCCCCTCCATGGAACAAAAAAGGATAATATTATGCATAATGTCTATAGTATGAAGGCATAGACAATGACTAAAAGCACCAGTGTTCAATTTTAAAAATAATTTTACTTCAATTTTTGGTCATGTTTTCTTAGTTTATCTTCTAATATTACCGTTTTAGTTTTAATTAAGTATTCATTTATTAAGTTTTAGTTATGTTAGTTTTAGGGCTGTGCAAAAATTAATTGCGATTAATCGCATCCAAAATAAAAGTCTGTGTTTACATAATATATTTGTGTGTGCTGTATATAATTATTTTGTATATATAAATACCTATGCATGCATGTATATATTTAAGAATAATTTGCGCTTAAATTCTAAATATATATATATATATATATATACATAATCTATATTATATAAATATAAATATTTTATATATGAATAACATATTTTCTTAAATATATACATGTATGTGTGTGTATTTATATATACAAAATAATTATATACAGCACACACAAATATATTATGTAAACACAGACTTTTATTTTGGATGCAATTAATCGCAATTAACTTTTGCACAGCCCTAGTTTCCATTTAGTAATGTTAGTAACTTTTTTTTGACAATGTTTTAATATTATTGACAATAATCCTGCCATAGATATACTTCAGAATCCAAATAACCAATGGTGTGTTCAGTCAATGTTTTTATATGTGCAAGTATTTTAGCAAATAATGGCACATTTTGGACTGATCCTCTCCCACAAATCTATCGTATGACATCAGAAGACTTGCAATAAAGTGCACAGACTGGCATGGACTACTTTTATGGTGCTTTTGTGTCATTTTGGGGGCTTTAAAGTCTCAGTTCACGTTTATTTTCATTATATGGAAAAGAGCAGCTTGGACATTCTGCAAAACATCTCCTTTTATGTTCTACGTAAAAAAGAAAGTTTGGAACAGCTTGAGGATGAGTAAATGATGACAGGATTTATTTGCATGCATATTTCAGTCAATCGAAAGCCATACTGTGAGAACGCTGGGGATGTAGGGGATGGATGAAGTGAGAAAGAGAGCGAAATAGAGGAGTATTTGAGCCAAAGACACAGCAGAGAGAGAGAGGAGGAGGAGGAAAAGTGCTCTCCACTCACTTTCTGCCCAGCGAGCAGTGCCTTGTTACTCTTTGAACACTTGGCCCATTTATTTCTGCTAAGTCGTGAGATTCTGAGTCGGCCAGTGAAGACTCTAGTGGCTCTTTCCATGAAACATTAACGAGTTCCTGGGGTTAAAGGGATGCCTCGAAATCACTGCTGATTGCATCTTGTGTGGATGTGCAGTATAGGTTTGCGATTGCATAGCATTACGGGCTGAAATTAATATACACCATTGATAGAAACACATCCAGATAAATGCACACACTCCGTGTTTTAACATCCTGAGCGTTGTTGAAGCGCACACACTTCTCTCCACAGGCAGTCTGACTGCAGGACACGAGGTTATTAATCTACACTGCCTCTGCCACCCACAACCCCGCGCTCCTCCAGGGCGACTGTTGATGACACGTACAGATCACAACGCCCACGGGCCAATCACAGAGCTCATCCTCAGCGCTTCACAATCCTGCTGCAGTCGGCACTGCCCACTCTACACACTCCACACACACTCCACAGACACACGTGTTTCTTCTCTAGAGTGCAGAAAACACAGCCAGGTGGAGAGTTTGTGCATCTCTGACCAGATCGAGAGCCTGCAGTTTAAGTTGAAGGTGAACTTATTCTTAGATGGAGATACTGTGACTTGTACTTTATACAGTAGTTTGTTTTTTACTTCAGACTAATGCAAGTATGCATATGTTTTACAGAGTGCTGGTGTGTATTTGGATTAGCGTTCGTTTCCTTTCCTCCTTCCTTCCTTTATTTCCTCTATTCCTTTTGTTCCACTTTCCTCCTTCCTTTCTTCCTTCCTTCCTTCCTTGATCCTTTCCTCTGTCCTTTGTACCTTCCTTCCTTATTTCCTCATTCCTTCCTCCCTTAACTCCTACCTTCCTTTCCTCCTTTCTTCTTTCCTCCTTCCTTCCTTTCTCATTTCCTCCATTACTTCCTTCATCTTTCCTCCTTCCTTCCAACTTCATTCTTTCCTCCTTCCTTCCTTTCTAATTTCCTCCATTCCTTCCTTTCTAATTTCCTCCATTCCTTCCTCTTTCCTCCTTCCTTCCAACTTCCTTCTTTCCTCCTTCCTTCCTTCCTCTTTCCTCCTTCCATCCTTCCTTCCTTCATCCTTTCCTCTGTCCTTCCTACCATCCTTCCTTATTTCCTCCGTTCCTTCCTTCCTTACCTCCTACCTTCCTTTCCTCCTTCCTTCCTTCCCCCATTCCTTCCTTCCTTCCTTATTTCCTCCGTTCCTTCCTTCCTTACATCCTACCTTTCTTTCCTCCTTTCTTCCTTATTTCCTCCATTCCTTCCTTCCTTCCTCTTTCATCCTTCCTTCCTCTCCTCCTTCTTCCTTTCCTCCTTCCTTCCATCCTTCCTTCCTTATTTCCTCCGTTCCTTCCTTCCTTCCTTATCTCCTACCTTTCTTTCCTCCTTCCTTCCTTATTTCCTCCATTCCATCCTTCCTTCCTCTTTCCTCCTTCCTTCCATCCTTCCTTATTTCCCCCATTCCTTCCTTCCTTCCTTTCTTTCCTTCGTTCGTTCAAAGACTTTGAACTGGAAACTAGACGTGGGCCTTGCACAAATAATATAAACAAATAAATAAATAAAGAAGCGATTACTACAGCAGGGAGTTAATTAACGGCTTATTTCTGTTTGATAGTAGAATAATGTGCCGTAATTTTACCTTGATGCAATATAAAACTGCAAGCTGCCACTGCCTCACTGGATAATTAACACCTGTGTCTAGTGGCCACTAGGACCTCAGCATCTATTAATGCCAAAAAAACACACAATACTACAATTAAAGGCACTGTTATTAGACATTAAACTGGGTTGGTATATAGCGGGTGGTAAATTGGTCCGCTTTTACCTTTAATTGCCTCAGAAATTACGAGGAGGGATTATATTAATGTTTTTAAACGTAATGTAGAGGAAATCAGGAGTGCTGAGGCATAATGTTATGGCCCAATTTGTCTGTTTTGTTGGCACTTTAATGCCGGACAGAAAAAAAAAAGGCTCCTTGTGTTTTGGACTGCATCTCTCTGAGCATCCAGAGGTCAAATTAATATATAATCTTGTAATGTCTGTGGTGTATTTTGCTGATACACACAAAGACTATTTTAGACATTAGACAATGATTTGAACCTACGCATAGTAACATGGTTAAAATATATGTGTACATCATACCGTTGAAAAGTTTGGGGTTGGTAAGATTATTTTCATCAGTCTATTTTTTATTTGATCAATACAGGAAAAACTGTAATATTGAAGAACCGTTTTTTGAAGTATAATTAGCATCATTACTTCAGTCCTAAGTGTCACATGATCCTTCAGAAATCACTCTAATATGATGATCTGATGAAGAAACATTTAAAATCAGTTTTGCTGCTTAATATTTTTGTTGAAGCTTTTAGTATTATTAAAAGGAAAAACACACACTGACCCCAAATGGAAAACCAACAGTGGGTGTGTGTACAATTTTAGGTACTTCTATTTGCTTTATATGTGCATTTTCAAACCAAAGAATTTCCTCAGAAAATTAAGTTTAGTGAAGAGTGATATTTCTTCGATGCTTTAGTGTAGACGGCTTCAAGTTTTTGTGACGCGTCATTGGTCGGTTTCATGGTGTTACATTAAATCTCTCTTTCTGTTCTTCCTTTCCTTTGTCCACAACACCCTGCCCGTCCTTTGGGTATGGCCGTCAATGCCCTCATTCCCACGCTGTGTGTGTGTGTGTGTGTGTGTATCATCTTTTCTCTGCTCCAATAATGGCAGAACTCCACATCAGCATCTGCCTTCATTAAAAGTAATTACAGTGTTGCTCAAACTGGCTCACTCGCAGACAGTGTTTCGGCCCACTTGAGCTGACTCAGGATCAGGGAGACCCCTCGACTGTTCACTGGTCAATAAATGAGAACGAGCGCAAGTTATAAAGCTCAAAATAAACTTAGTTGCTTATCGCTTCACGCATGCATAAGACTGGTGAACGATTGAGACCAATTCAAATCTGTTCTTCAAATCAAAGAATCACCTCAAGAGTCATTTGTTTGTAAATCAGACTAAACGTGTTCAGGGGCGGAGTGGGACCAAAAAATCTACCTGGAAGTTTCGTAAGAAAATTTCGTAGATTAAAGGAGAACTCCGGCTCAAAATGAACCTTTGGTCTAATAAAACATCGATACCTAGTCAACCGTTCTCTGAGTTTTGTTTTCATGATAATCGAATGTAAAGAGTTTTATCTCTAAAAACTGTTTAGCGTATAATGCTAGTAATGGGGGCATTGACTAAGTAAAAAGAAATCACTAGTTTATACCACGAACAAGGCTCAAAATAGCCCCACACTAACACAGTAACATAATGAAGCTCCATACATGCAAAACGAAGCATTGAGAACTTTGTAAGAGTACAGACCGTTTAAAGGGTAACTAAACCCCTGGTCAGAGCCTGACTCCACCCACTGGCAATATTTGAAAATGCTGAAAAAGTGGGCAGACCCCAGCGGAGATAGAAGGGACGAAATAGATGCTAAAACACTATCCTGATCGTTTTCAATACTCACAATTCCAATTCCTGACTCCCTACACTGCTTTTGACGACACAAGATGGTTTTTATACTGCCAAGGGCGTAGCTCGCGTGGTGAGCTGAATAGGAAATAGGAATAGGAAAATTCAACTGCAGTAGCCACCGTTCAACCTGAAGAGGGCAGCACTAAGACGTTTTTACACCCTATATTGTAGAAACAAAACACTTTATAAACAAATGTCAAAAAACTTACTCGAATCAATGACTGGTATTAATAAAGATCCATTCTTACAGATCATTAACTAAAAAAAGTTGGTTTAGCGTTTAGTTACTCTTTAATAAGAAGATATTTTATAAAGACAGTTCACTTTATCTTAGAAAATAGTCTCGATAAGTCGATCCCCGGACGCCGTTCATACAGTTCAGAAGTTCCCTGAACTTCATACATCCCTTCATACATATTGATAGTAGGGCTGGGCGATATGGCCTAAAAATAAAATCTCCGATTTTATTTTTTTTTAATTCGATTTACGATTTTTTTTTTTACGACCCCCCCCCCCCACACACACACTTATTAAGGAAAGCAATAAATACAAATGGCAGACAACTAAACTAAAGCAAATGTTGCTTTCAAAGTCCCAGTTTTAAGTGTTTTAAGTCACACTTTGTAGTCTAGACTAAAATGAGACAAACATTCACCTTGAGAGTATAATCTGAGGCAATTTTTTTTTTAATTCGAGGATTTGCCAGCATAAAGAATTCAGCACTGAACAAAAAGTATGTTTTGAGCGGTGAGGAGAGTCTATCTTAAATGCTTAAATTGGCCATTGCATTCAAGAAATCAACATATATGGTATGCATTTGATTGGCTACATCGCTCAATGCTGCACATATCTTATACATAGAAAATCTGGCCTGTAAATCGTTTCTATTTTGTTTTGGTTGTTCTTGAAGCTTTTGTGCAACAGATGAATACAAATCTATTACCTTTTTATGTTTTAAACATATGAAGAGTTCAGATGCAAAAGCCTCTAAATGCCATTTTAAATTTTCTTCTAAAATGACCATTTTTATCAAGCTTGTGTATTTAAGTTCAGTAATTTCACTTAAATGACAATTAATAGGTAATCTTCATTGCCATTTAAGTGAAATTACTGAACTTAAATATAAAAGCTTGATAAAAATGATCATTTTAGAAGAAAATTTTAAATGGCACTTAGAGGCTTTTGCATCTGAACTCTTCATATATATATATATATATATATATATATATACTGTATATGTGTGCCTCATGAAGCGCAATGTTAGACAGAGAGCATCCTGATTGGCCGATTGATAAAAATCGAGAATCTTAGAATCAAAAATGTAATCGAATCGAGGATTTGGAGAATCGTGACGCCCCTAGTCAATAGTTTCGATTGATTTGAGCCGTTCGGATCCAACAAAAACAGCCTCTGGTTGGTGGAAACTACTGTAACACACAACCTAGATTCAGCTGTATCAGTCCTCCAGTGGGTCACACAAACAGTGGGGTCATGAGGCGGAAATCTCTGCATTCATTCGAGCTTTTATTTACAACTTCCATCGCGCCCCATTTCCCTCTCTCTTTCTCACCGTCGAGCGCTGAAAAGCAGCAGAGTCCGGTTTCGCCCGCCGGCCATATGCCTTTGTCAGGCGTTCATCTCATCCCTTGTTCCGCCGTTCGGAAATTCCAAAGGTGAATTAAATACAGTATACCGCCCCCATCTCTCAATGCCCTCCCTTCTCCTGGCTTTTTGTCCTTTCTCGGTTTACTGTTCAACGTGAAATCGGACAGTAATATTTACTCTTCAGTGAATCAAAGGAGATGCTCTGCCTGTTTTCCCCCCCATCTTGTGCACAAATCTGATACTTTTCCCCAAGACACTCTGTCAAAGCAAAGAAAAGACACTGTTTCTTTCCTTTTTTATCCATGTTTCATCTGAAAAGGAGAAATGCAAAATGCAATAATGCGTCCGGTTGCGTGGAGCGGGGGGGAGTGCTTGACTGACCCTCTTTGTGGAAAACATGATCTCTCTGGGCTTGTTCTCACAGGCAATTGTGTTGTGTGTGTGTTGTTTGGTCTCTATTTCTATCTCTCCCTGCTTTATTCGCCTTTGTATGCTCACAGACATAAAATCACAGGAGGCTTTCGTATGTGAGGATCATTGTAAGTGGAATTGGGTTGTACAAGCATGTTTGGTTGGGGAACTTTTGCTGGATAATACATATAACAATATTTTTTTTTTTTAATTTCTTTAGCTCCACTGTACATTTGCACAATAATTTTGTCAACTCTTTTGTTAATTTGATATATAAATAATTTAACAAGCTGTTCAATTTTGTTTGATTTCTCTAGCTCAAGTGTACACTCTAAACAATGCTGGGTTGTTTGAACCCAAATTTGGGTCAAATATGGACAAACCCAAATGTCGGGTTAAAAATGTAATTTGAAATTTTAACCCAACTTCAACTGTAAATGTTTTAATAACATTTTTTAACCCAACATTTGTGTTTGTCCATACACTCTCAGAAAAAAAGGTACAAAAGCTGTCACTGGGATTGTACCTTTTAAAAAGGTACACTTTCTTACCATAGTGGTACATATTAGCACCAAAAATGTACATATTAACACCTAAAATGTACATATTAGTACCTAAAATGTACATATTATCACCTAAAATGTACATATTAGCACCTAAAATGTACATATTAGTACCTAAAATGTACATATTAACACCTAAAATGTACATATTAGTACCTAAAATGTACATATTAACACCTAAAATGTACATATTAGTACCTAAAATGTACATATTATCACCTAAAATGTACATATTAGCACCAAAAATGTACATATTAACACCTAAAATGTACATATTAGCACCAAAAATGTACATATTAGCACATAAAATGTACACATTAGGACCTACAGTAAAATGGACATATTAGCTCCTGAAATGTACATATTAATACTTAAAAATGTACACATAAGCACCTAAAATGTACTTATTTACACCTAAAATGGACAAAAGTTTACCTTTTGAAAAGGTACAGCCCCAGTGAGAGCTTTTGTACCTTTTTTTCTGAGAGTGTATTTGACCCAAATTTGGGTTGAAACAACCCAGCATTTTTTAGAGTGTATGTACATATAGTTTCACATTCTATTATTTTGGTCAAACCGCACAGCACTAGCGGCAACCCTGGCTTTTGATTGGTCGACACAACGTTCCAAATATGGTAAAACACACAATGTAACAACAGCCTTGCAATGAAGCACCTGTGTATATCACTGCACAGCCTACTGTTAAACTATATCGTCTAGCAGAACATTTTAGTTTACAAAATTGGATCTGTGTTTGTTTTAAGCTTTTTTATAATAAAAAAATGTACAGAAGCAAAAAGGCTTTTGAATCTGAGCATATTTCTCATATAAAGCCTAAGAATGAAGCAAAAAAAATAGGGAACATTCCTGATATTTGCTGACCTGTAACAGAATCTCAGGTGCTAGTACCTCCATGTCTTTTACCTGGGTCTTTAAGGTTTCATTACCGCGGTAAGGACAGGAAAGTTAAACGCAGTGAAACCGAGAGCCTCTCGACGCTGAAAAGGATCCATTGATGTAACGCTCACTGACTCTGAGATCAAAAGAAACTCCTCTGGATCAATTTTTCCTTCGCTTTGGAATCTACCTTTTCTCATACCAGTCTTTAATTAAACGGGACATTGTTGTCTAGGTATGAAAAAGGGCCAATTCAGGCACGTCATCGCAAAGGAATCCAGACTGGCCCGTACCTGACCCCCCTTAAGACTACAAAAGCCCCCGTCCACCTCGCCGGCTCAAACCAGGTGAACCATTAGCGGCCGAGATGGACCTGTCAGATGTTGAGAACGAGGGAGTATTGGGCGAGGAAAGGAGGATAGATGTGTTCTCCCGTCCTCAGGATGCCCGAGCGCCCTCGTTCATGCGGCGGGGGGGCGATACCTTGAGTGTTTGAAGCAGAGAGACTTGTAGATCTGAAGGGCCAAATGAAAGGCAAACAATAAGCAATCTGTTTGTCCACCCCTGCAAAACGGCACTCGCCTTTCATCCGCCGGCTCCCATTTCCGCGGGTCGCGACTTTCCTCAAACATCAATTACTGTTACGTACGCCGTTTGATCTCGGGGCTTCTCCTTGACATAGTATCGGGAGGCAGACTTATAGTGTGTGTGTGTGTGTGCTAAGACAATGCACCAATTGTGAGTGTGTTTCCCCCTTTCTTTAGTTTCTACTCTTTATATTCTGTGTAAACGTGCGTGTTTAGTTTGCACTATTTTTTTTTTTTTTGGACCTCAGAGGAAATGATCTGATGCGTCTCCACAACTTCAGCACTCTTGCATATTCAAGAAAAAAGGGCCCTTGTTTAAAGGAGATTTAAAGGAGTAGTTCACTTTTAAAAACTTTTTGCTGATAATTTACTCACCCCCATGTCATCCAAGATGTCCATGTCTTTCTTTCTTCAGTCGAAAAGAAATTAAGGTTTTTGATGAAAACATTCCAGGATTTTATTCCATATAATGGACTTCAATGGGGACCAAACGGTTCAAGGTCTAAATGAGAGTTTTAATGCAGCTTCAAATGGCTTTATACGACACCAGAAGATGAACAAGGCTCATATCAAGCGAAACGATCGCTCATTTCAAAAATAAATTTAAAAAATGTAAGTTTTAAAAGCACAAATGCTCATCTTGCTCTGTTCTGTGTGAGTCTGTTATTTATTTATTAAATTTATTAATTATTTATTATTTATTTATTAAATGATTGATCGTTTCGCTTGATTAAACCCTTATTCATCGTCTGGTGTCGTTTAAAGCCCTTTGAACAGTTTTTAGTTTGCACTGAAACTCTCATTTGGACCTTGAACTGTTTGGTCCCCATTGAAGTCCATTATATGGAGAAAAATGCTGGAATGTTTTCATCAAAAACCTTAATTTTTTTTCGACTGAAGAAAGAAAGACATGGACATATTGGATGACATGGGGAGAGTAATTTAATCTTTTAAAATGCCGTCGTTCTAAAACATATGTTTTGGCTAATTTTATTATGCTAACATTTCCCCTAAAAATATAATGGTATAATTTATAAATAATAATATTTTACAATAATAATAATAATAATGTGTTATAATTTAGTAATTGGCAACAGTGTAAATTATATCATAATAATAATATATATTTTATTCAGCACAAATTACAAGGGCGAGCAATACGTTTATCAAAAGCGACAGTATATTAACTATTCTGTTATATTTGTTATGATGGACAAATTTTTATTATATTAATAATTAATTATGTCATCTTCAAAAATGAACTGAGAATAGTTTAAATCCGCGCCACTGTATCACTTTTAAGGAAAGCTTTTTTTGTTGTTTTCTTTTGACTTTATTGGCTAGCTGCTAAAAATACTCGCACGCTTGTCTTCAAACGATTTTGTTTTGTTTAAATACATGCCAAGAAGTAGATTCATTTATCTCTCCAGCCCAAGTCCAGCACATCCACAACTTGTATTTTTCAAAGTACGACTAATTTACCAGTTTATTTGGCTTGCCGGCTGTCGCAGAAAGCAAAACCAGTCTTTGGCGTTGTTCACTTTCACTCGTCGGGGGAGCGCTCGGCCCTCTGGGGAGCAGAAGTGCCCCGTGCCGAGCGCTTTAAACAGAGGATAAAGGAATTTTCTTCGGCCTTCTTTTCCGCGCTAGTTCACGTATTCCGTTGCAGGCTACGTTTTTAATGAATTAGATCAAGGTGACATCCATCGTCTGAATCTGAACCTGGGGAAAAAAGACACAGGACGTGGGCCATCACTTCCTCCCAACCTGATTTGTGGGGAAATTTCGAGAGCGGAGTGCGAGAAGGCATCGCATCGTCACTTAATGAATTACTTAATGTGTCCCTCCGTTGTTTAATTGAATTAATTAGGGGCCTAATTGGGCTGAGTGATGATGGCTTCCAGGGCTGAGGAGCCCTTGATGAGCCCAGGGTACAGCTCTGCAAGTGTGTGTGAGACAGTGAGTAACACTGGGAAATCCTCTCGGGACACACACACACACACACACTAGCACAGGACCACGAGCAGAAGGCCTTCTGGGAGTAGATCCCTCCCTCCTCTTCCAGAGGACCACATTCTGCCACCAGGACTGATTAGAGATGTGCAAAACTACAGATTTTCAGATTTCCCAACTTTATGTGCTTTATCAACGTTTATTAACACACCGAGGAAGCAAACGGAGCTTCTCTTTGATGAAATCTCGGTCACATGAGATGCATTTGGACAGCGATTTGTGTCGGCTGTTTGTTTGAGATTGGATCTCCCGAGACGGATGTTAGTATCAGGTGTAAAGTATGTTACCAGGTACACTTATCTCTCTGTGTGTGTGTGTGTGTGTGTGCTCAACAGGATTGACAGCAGCAGCAATGGCTGAAGCAATGAAACTCCAGAAAATGAAACTGATGGCCATGAACAACATTCACGGAGCCGGAAGCCAGAACGGTACCGAGTCCGAGAACGAGGAGCTGAACTCCAGCGCAGGTAGAGGACTTCAAAAGTTCACAAAATCATATAAAGTACTGTATATATTAACACTTTTATTTATTAAAGATGCATTAAATTGATCATTGAAGAGACAGTAAAGACATTTATAAAATGCATCACTGTTTCCACAAAAATATTACTGTTCTCAACATCGAAATATAATAAAAAGAAATGTTTCTTGAGCAGCAAAACATCATATTAGAGATGACGCTGAAGACTGGAGTAATGATGCTGAAAAAAATCAGCTTGGGCGTCACACGAATAAATTACATGTCATATTTTTATTAACAAATGGAAAATTATTTTAAATTGTAATAATATTTCACAATATTGCTGTATTTACTGTATGTTTTATCAAATAAATGCAGCCTTGGTGACTTCAAAAACATTAAAAAGTCTTAATTGAGTGTAGGGCTGTCAAACAATTAAATCGCAAGTTTGTGTTTAAATAATATATGTCGGTGCACTGTGTATAATTATTTAAATAAATATATAAATTAATTATAAATTAAATATTATATTATAATATTTAATATTAAACATTAAATATTATATAAAATTTTAATATTTATATAAATACACACACAAGAAAAAAAATATTTATATATAAAATATTTATATTTACATATCATAATAAATCAAATATAAATCACAGTATATACATGAAAATATTTCTTAAATATATACAAGCATGAGTGTGTATTTATATATAGCCTATAAAATAATTATACACAGTGCACCCACATATACTATGTAAACACAAACTTTTATTTTGCATGCGATTAATCGCGATTAATCGTTTGACAGCCCTAATAGAGTGTGTGTCGTAGGAATAAATTATATTTAAAATATACATTTATATAGAAAACACAATAAATGCAGCCAAAAACATAGCGTGTACAAAAATTTGTATGAAATTAATTTATCATTGACTATTTATGATCGATAGTTTGAACGGATTAAAAAAATAAATAAAACCAACTAAAACAATGGAATTGTAGAACAAGAATCATTAAGTAAAATCTGAATTTAATAATAATAATAATAACAATATTTTAATTGTTTAAAAAGTTAAAAACCAGGGGGGAAATATTAATAAAAATTTTAGCAAAAATTAAAAATTGCTTGCTTAAAAAGAAAGGTTTTTAGTCCTTTCTTACAAGAGACTGAGTCTACAATTTAAATTCATTATGATCCCCATTCACTCTGAAGCAAAACTCTAATAATAGTTTATCAAATGCATGTTTGACACTATAAACTGTACTTTCTCTTACAAACGCTAGGCATATGAGTTATTACAGTTGGAGAGAAGCGCTATTGAGCTTTTCACCTGATAATCAAAGGCATCAAATCCACTGCAGCAGCAGAACTCATCTGTGATGTGCAGCGCTACAGCCATTAGCTTTGACCAGTTTATGACTCACTAGCTTTGAATCACTTACCAGCGCAGGCCATAGATATTCACAAAATGAAATAAAGAGCACTGTTAGGATGCGTTCAACAATCTAATCACTTCAACACACACGCACACACACACAGGCACGTGACCTGAGGTAATGGGTTCTTGCCCACGCAACCCTCTCCTTTCTGCTGAGCTTTATTGAGGCTAATGACGTCTTTAATGTTCCCCACCTGACTGTGCATTTAGATTGTGATGTTACCACCACCGCGCACACACACACACACACACACACACCGAGGAAAATGTCATTCTTTATTATCACAGTCAACAACTGCGAGCACAGACACAAATGCCAGCCGTTGTTATTGCCGAGACCAATAACGCTTACACACACACACAAACATGAACAGAAACACAGTGCGTGCGTGTGTGTGAATATGTAGAGGGAGATATTAATACCAGCAATTCACTCGTCATATCAGTTTGCAAAGGTTCAAACACAATACTTACCATTTTAACTCTTCTGGTGTTTAAAATTAACAAAAATCGCTGTTGGCCGGTAATATTTTTATGAATTCTTGCAATGCAATGTTGTGAAAACATGGACACGAACAAATGTGAACGAGGGTCTTAACAGTTGTGGACCAGTGCTGTATCGTCATGAAAGTTTGAGCCTTGACGATTTAAACATTAAAGACGTTTCGTTTCTTAAAATGAAAAAAAAAAAAAAAAAAAAAACGAAATTAAACGAAATTAAAACGTAAAGCTTCGTTTCTCATTTCTGTGCACGAACATCCGAGATGCTCGCCCAGAAAGCTGCGCTCTCTTTCACATTGTATTGCACTTGAAAGAACAAATTCACACAAATTATTCTAGTAAACATAGTCGGTTATGTCTTAAGTGAACGTATATTGTTGAGAAAGAATACATATTGGATCTGAGCTCTTAAAGTGACAGCAGCCTAAAAATCCTGCTGTGTTTTAATGGTAAAGGAGTACTTCACTTTTTAAAAAAAACTTTTGCGGATAATTTACTCACCCCCATGTCATCCAAGATGTCCACGTCTTTCTTTCTTCAGTCGAAAAGAAATTAAGGTTTTTGATGAAAACATTCCAGGATTTTTCTCCATATAATGGACTTCAATGGGGTCCAAACGAGAGTTTCAGTGCAGCTTCAAAGGACTTTAAACGACACCAGACGATGAATAAGGGTCTTATCAAGCGAAACGATCGCTCATTTAATAAATAAATAACAAAGTTTAAGTTTTATAAGCTCAAATGCTCGCCTTGCTCTGTTCTGTGTGACTCTCCCCTCCATCAAAATGAACGAATCTTTTTTCGAGACATTTGGTTCATTCAACGAACAAAAAGAATGAATTGACTCGGAAAAAGATTTGTTCATTTTGATGAACAGGAAAGTCACACAGAACAGAGCGAGGCGAGCATTTGAGCTTATAAAACAAACTTTGTTATTTATTTTTTAAATGAGCGATCGTTTCACTAGATAAGACCCTTATTCATCATCTGGAATCATTTAAAGCCGTTTGAAGCTGCACTGAAACTCTCATTTGGACCTTGAACCGTTTGGTCCCCATTGAAGTCCATTATGTGGAGAAAAATCCTAAAATGTTTTCATCAAAAACCTTAATTTCTTTTCGACTGAAGAAAGAAAGACGTGGACATCTTGGATGAGATGGGGGCGAGTAAATTATCCGAAAAAGTTTTTTTTAAAAAGTCAACTACTCCTTTAACAAAAAGCTGTTCCTACTGTAGATCAGCACTTGGGACTGAATACAAATCACCTTTGAATTGGGTCCATGCGTACAGCAGCGTGTGGAGAGAAACAGAGAGAAAGATGATGGCGTGAGAATAAAGAGCAGGAGAGAGGAAGAGGAACGCGTGTCTCGCACTCAATCACACATCCTCTAATGTACTCTGGCTGCCGATAGAGCTAATGTTGATGATAAGAGAGATAGAGAGAACTGCATCAATGGAAGCTGAGAATCACACAGAGTCAAATTTCACTCGTGTTTGCGGATGTCAGCGTGCTGAGTGAACAACAGTCCCGGGCCGTGAAACACAGTAAGCACAGACCCAGCACTATGGGCGTTTGTGTGTGTGGTGTCAGATCTGATAAGGCTAGATTAACCCTTTCTGACGGCTTTTTGAAATTCCAATTACCTTTTGCAACCATTTTTTTCTTCCATAAAAATTGTAGTTAACTACTCCCCAACACTGTGTATGAGTAGGGCTTTAGAAAAACCGATGTTTGTGAATATCGGAGATGGAATGGTGGCTTAAAGGGAAGTTAGATTTTTATTTTTTTTTAACCTTACTTGAATACAGTATAGAGTTAAAAGGAAGGAATGAGTTAGAGATAGTGTTGACAAAATTGGCAACATGACATCATGACTTTTGCGTAAACATACACGCCACTTTCGAGTCAAGTGGCGTGTTATCTCTACGCATTTTGAGCTATCCGCGTGTATGCGTGTTTATCTACGCCATTAACGTTTGCGTCATTCCGCGTGTCCGTACACGCCGTCAAATGTACAGTCATAAATGCCATTAACCAGTGACGGTTAAGTTTAGGGATGGGGTTGAGGTAAGTCATATTTTTTTTTACCTAGGCTGGTAAGGGAACAGTTATAAATGCCATTAACCACAGTGATGGTTAAGTTTAGGGATGGGGTTGAGGTAAGTCATATTTATATAACGTTAAGTCAACGGCGTTCATAAACACGCTGAAAAGCGATTATGCATCTTGATAGAACGCCAAAAATGGAAATACGAATTGGCGTGTCATACACACGCTACTCCATGAGATCAGTCTGAAATTGGAAACAACCACAAGTTTGGACCGTCTATCGTTTGCAGTGCGTTCACTAATCACTGCTCCTAATGTGTGTGCTCTAACTTGGATGGGTTAAATGCCGAGGACAAATTCTGAGTATGGGTTAGCACACTTGGCCTTCTCGTGTCACTTTTACTTTTCACTGAAGCGTAACCACGCTGTGAGGCGACCAACTCCAACTGCGGATCGTTCATTTTGTCAACTTTATACAGCACTTGCATAAATGTGACCTTTAAGCGGACATTCACTAAAAGTCACACGAGGTCTTTAATGAACAAATACGCAAAAAGACAGAGCATCGGGAACAAATGATGGGGCCAGATTCAGTTAATGTGATTTTTAAAGGGATACTCCACTTTTGTTTGGAAATAGGCTCATTTTACAACTCCCCCAGAGTTAAACAGTTGAGTTTTACCGTTTTCGAATCTATTCAGCCGATTTTCTGATATTGAGAAGAATATCAGTAACCAGACAGTTTCTGGTCCCATTGACTTCCATAGTAGGAAAAAAATATACTATGGAAGTCAATGAGACCAGAAACTGTCTGGTTACTGACATTCTTCTAAATATCAGAAAATTGGCTGAATACATTCGAAAACGGTGAAACCCAACTGTTTAACTTTGGGGGAGTTGTAAAATGAGCCTTTTTCCAAAAAAAAGAGTGGAGTATCCCTTTAATTGGATTCTCCAAGCCAAAGCTGAACTTTTAAGCCTGGAACACACCAAGAAGACGCCAACGAACTAGCGCTGATGAAAGCCAACTGTGTTGTCGCCTCTCGTCAAGGTAAAAAGCTGCACTTGAACACACCGAGAGAACTACAGGCGACCGTCAGCTAGAATGTGCATTCTGCGTCTGCGTATAATGAGCTAACTACCTATTTCTGCAGATATACTAGTCTATATTCGTCATTCAAAAAGGAAAACCGACGCTGCGGCTGCAGATACACATAATGTAAACAAAGCAGCGCCTGCTTACCTTTTTGAATATCAATCCTGCTAAACACTTTCTTTATTCCACTCCACTCATGTTAATAATGAAATATTCGCCAAGAAACACTCAGGTAAGAAGACGTAACATAAGAACAGCCTTCTATCGTTACCGTTTTGACTTCTTTGCTTGCTGTTTTACTTTTATTCTCGTGCACAGACTCTTTCACTAAGCTGAACAGCCAATCAGAGTTCTCTCTTTCCTAAACGGTCTGAAGCCGATTCAACATGTCGAATCAGCGCAGTCTCATCCCAAGACGTCATATAACTGACGTTTTGGGACGTCTTTTGACCATACGTCAATATATGCCTTTTTGGGGCCCCCTTAAACGTCGGTAGATGAGGTTATGGGATCCTAACTCTACCCCAGACCTAAACCTACCCCTAAACCTAACCCGTCACCTAACTGACGTTAAAGGTAAAGCGTCAGTTGTATGACGGCCCGGGATCGCCATCTACCGACGTTTAAGGGGGCCCTAAAAAGGCGGATATTGACGTATGGTCAAAAGACGTCAGTTATATGACTTTTTGGGATGAGACTGTGTTAGTCGAATCAGGCGAAATAAAGCCGACGAGGACTATTTGGTAACGCTTCCTTTTACAGTCCAGTTACCCATGTAAATATTATGTACTTATTTTAGTAACTACAATTACTGGGTAATAACTAGTACTAACCCTGAACCTACCCCTGTTCCATGTACTTACCTTATATTAGCCAGTACTTTCTAGGTAAGTACTGTACTGTAAAAGGAAGCGTTACCGACTATTTTTAGCCAACGGCACGGAACCGTGCGTATCAAACCTAGGAAACTTAGTTTGCCGACGCACAAAACCTGCCAAACGGCCGACCGTCGGCTTGGTGCGTTCCGGGCTTTAGGAACCAGAGAGACATTTAAGAGAGAGTTTTGGAGCAGAAAGTCTTCAAAAGCAAGCCATACCACCCAAGTTACACTGAAATGGTCATTGGTGCGCATGGATTGAAGGGAGGGTGTCTTGGAATCAGATCTAGCTTCCTCGAATCCCTGAAGTTAAACAAACACTCTCTGAAGTCGTCCGACAACTTTAACCTCTCTCTCTCACTCTCTCTTGCCAAGACGCTGCTTGCTCGGGTACAGCTACAAAGTCCCGATGGCTCTTTTTCCTGTTTCTTTACATGTGTTTTTGGTCCTTTTTTGTTTTGAAGGAGAACTTCAAAGGGGAAATGGCTAATCTGTGCTTTTCCTCCACCGTGTGGATCGTGCCACAAAAAGCCTGAGCTATCTGCGGCGGGCAGTCAGCACAGATAGGCTTGATTTCAATCTCACTCCGTCCGCTCAAACGCTAACCCCACCCTCGCTGCCGGAGCGCGCCAAATAAAGAGCATCGAATCAAAACGCAAAATGACCCGCGACTGTGATGTCTTTGACAGGGGCCAAGAGATTTGATGAAGTATTTGGCATGGAAAAACACAGCCTCCCTCCCAGTTTATCCAGTGACTGTGCGGTTTCGGTAGCAGAGAACAATGTTTGCGCTAATACGGCTCTCAAAGGTGAAGTGAGTTAATGGGGGCTCCTGTGAAATTGTGTCCTTAGCCCTTAATCACTGTTTGGAGTAAAAATGACATTTCCTTGATTTTTTAAAAATGTTCCCTTCATCTCAGGGACATAAACTCTGTGACTTTTCCTACATAATCTATCTAGACATGCACAAAAAACTGGGCTTGATCTGGTTCTAAAGGTGTGTAAAAAAATTACCATTTAAGCTGTTTGGAGTCAAAATCACCCCACATTGAAAATGAATGGGAAAATGAAAAAAATGCTTTTTTCCATTTTGATAGTCAAAAAAATTAAAAGTAAATCCATTATAAATGTGAAATGTTCCACATATAAACCAAGGTCTGGTCCTAGAGCATAAATAGAAAGTAGAACAAACTTTCTATCTCACACACACACAAATGTCATTTGTGAATTTGGCAAATTGGCAAATAAAACTGGCAAATAAAACAAGCAAAACTGGCATAAATCTATTTTTATTTAAATAAAGGTCTGGTCCTAGAGCATAAACACAAAGTGGAATGAGCTTTCTATCATACACACACACACACACACACAGCCACACACACACAAACACATGTATGCATCCTGTTCATTACAGTTTATTAGTGCTGTTGTTTTGTATTATATTGGTTTATTTACGGTTTATTAAATTTATTTCGTTCTAAAATGTCTTGTTCTAAATAATAATAATTGTTGATAAATAATTTTCTAAAATGAAGTGTGTGAATACAGTCATGTAATAGTGCTGATTTGTAATATATATGCAAATGCATGTATAATAATTTGCATAAAGAAATAATTCAAAATATATCAGACAACAACAACAAACTCTAATTTTCACAAAAATATTTTGTGCAATTCACAAAATATATATATATCATATATATCAAGTTGTGAGGAGAATTTGAAGCATCAAGAAAAATGAATTAAAAATGAATGAGTCTCTATGGAACCCTATTGGATAGATGTGGTCATTGCACTTTAATTCCTTAACTATAAGAAAAACTGTTTTTCGACTAACGATCAGATGGTAGTATTCTACCCGAACACATAGAGCAATGTCCAAAAACTGTTTAGATTTAATTATCATCATAATTTAAGTGTTTTTTTCTTTAAAAAAATAATTTTTCATGTGTCAATGTATGGCCTAGTTATGTATTTGTGCAGTAAATAGGTAGAAAACTTTAAAAAATCCAAAAAAACAGCATAAATGATTAGTTGAGAAGTGAATTTAAAAAAATGATATATAAAATGTATATTTCCTTATGCAATCACTCTTTAAAAGTCTGGGGTCAAAATGAAGCGAGAAAAATGAAAAAAATGACCCCTTTTTTAAGAGTGATTAAGGGTTAAATATAAACACAGCTCTGAAAAGCCCTGTTAACAAGAAGAAAGAGGCTGAGAGAGAGGGAAAAAAGGAAAAGGAGTAACGCGTGTCTTCTTGTCGAAGATTTGGCGAACGAAAAGGGACTCATTGGTCTAATGGAGAACTGTCAGGGTCAATCAGCGTCACGAATGACATCAGAAAAGAACTGATATATTTTTTTTGTGGAGCGACTGACAAGTTAAAAGAGAAATCCCATGCATTATTTAAACGGGCTCGGGATTCTGTCAGCCATGTGATTTGCCGCGTTAGCAAAAACCAGGTGTGTGCAGAGAGAGAGAGAGAGAGAGAGCATGCAGAGATTGCGGCTCTCAGAGTTGTGTATGTTGCAAATCCCTAACTACCAAAGTGGTCAGCACTTTTATTTCTTCTTTTCTTTGTCTCTCACCTATCCTTTCATTTAGCCGTCACACTTTCAAGAGCTTTTCTGTCATCAGAGAGCAACTGTCACTCTTATTAAACCAGATTCAGTATTGTCCTAGTGTTGCCACTGAGGACCGACTCACTCGCTCATCTCTTTTTTCTTAGTAGCGCTAGCTAAACTCGCTATCCTTTCCTGAACAAGAGTAATATTTGGAATTGGATATACAGTACGTCCTGGATATTTCTTGACAGTTTTTACGTGAGATTCACACTTCTCCCTCCTCTCAGCTCATAAACGGCATCATCTGATCTCCGCTTTGTTTTATGTAAAATATTGAGCATGTCGAGAGCGAGAGGGATCAGTGTTGATCTTGTGGCGAGGTGGGGGAGTATCAGTTTCCTGTATCACTCCAGCGGAGCAGCTCTGCGAGAGTCGAGCTCACCTTATGAACTTGGGTTTAGGGTCAGAGATTTGTTAGAAAAAGAGATTTTGGAGGGAATGGTACCTGGGTATAGACCTTATTCAGAGCAGCGCCACCAAGACAGGTATGAAAGTGAGGCTGTGAGGCATAGACTTACCGCGTTTCCAATGGCATCCGCTGTAAAAAGCTCCAAGATTACTTACAATTTTCCACAACTTACATTGTCGGGAGTTTTTTGTCAACTGAAATTCCCTTGAAAGATGTTTTGCCAGTGTTTCATGAGCAGAACAGTCCGAAAACACATTAAATAACAGTACAGCCCATTGAAGAGATGCATGTCTATCCCTCACAGCCTCGCTTTCATCCTCATTAAAAATCAAAGATGGCGCTGCCGTGAATAAGGCGTATAGACGTGATGTCACATTCTCTAGTCTAGAGGAACTGACTGTGGATTGCCGAATGGTTCGATAATGGTTTGTGGTGGCCATGTTTCTAAAATTGTATTTTATTTGGGAGACTGATTGGTAAATTGTGTAGAGTGATGGGACATTGGCATGTTGCAGGCCAGACTCAAATCATATCATCGACATGAGAATCGTGTCTTAAAGGAGTAGTTCACTTCTAAAAAAAAAAAAACTTTTGTTGATAATTTACTTTCTTTCTTCAGTCGAAAAGAAATTAAAGTTTTTGATGAAAATATTCCAGGATTTTTCTCCATATAATGGACTTCAATGGGGTCCAAACGGTTCAAGGTCCGAATGAGAGTTTCAGTGCAAACTGTTCAAAGGGCTTTAAATGATTCCAGACGATGAATAAGAGTCTTATCAAGCGAAACGATCGCTCATTTAATAAATAAATAACAAAGTTTAAGTTTTATAAGCTCAAATGCTCGCCTTGCTCTGTTCTGTGATGCGCGTTTGTGACTCTCCTGTTCGAACTCGTTTATCAAAATGAACGAATCTTTTTTCCAGTCAACTCATTCATTTCGTTCGTTAAATGAACCAAATGACATGAAAAAAGATTTATTTTGATGAACGAGTTCGAACAGGAGAGTCACGAACGCGCATCACAGAACAGAGCAAGGCGAGCATTTGAGCTTATAAAACTTAAACTTTTTTTTAAATGAGCGATCGTTTCGCTTGATAAGACCCTTATTCATCATCTGGTGTCATTTAAAGCCCCTTGAAGCTGCACTGAAACTCTCATTTGGACCTTGAACCGTTTGGACCCCATTGAACTCCATTATATGGAGAAAATCCTGGAATGTTTTCATCAAAAACCTTAATTTCTTTTCGACTGAAGAAAGAAAGACATGGACATCTTTGATGACACGGGGCGGGGGTGAATAAATTATCAGCAAAAGTTTTTGTTAAAAGTGAACTATTCCTTTAAATGAATAGTTCACATATTCCCTGGTCACCGTGAGCTGTCAACTACGGCACAAGCTGCATTACCGTTTAAAAAATTTGCATTCCACAGTACATAAATTCTCAAGTAATTCCTCTCATCCAGAAGTGTTTGGACAAGTTAAGAGTGGCTGAGGAGTATGTAACCAAGTGCTTGTGAGTACGCGCTTATGTCCAAAGCTTCTGTATTTAGTCCCAAACCCTCGGTTCAGCTAATGGGAATCCATCCCGCGTAATGACCCACAGTTCCTGTCGGTAATGAGATGTGGGAATTGCCCGTCCGTTCGACCAGATGATGCTGTATTAACGGACTGGGCCGAGCGGGATGGACGGGGGGCTGCCTGAAGCCCCAATGCCCCGCCTCATTTTTCATCCGGCCGACACCAGAGCTGGCGTGAAGGTCCGAAGGGGGATTGATTTCAAATGAGCCTCAAAATGACGTCTAATGAAAGCCCATGAAGACGTGTTGGGGCTCTCCACCCCAAAACACTCGAATGAGCCACGACCTATCGAGGATAAACTCTTGGCTACTCAACCTCATCTACAAAATTGTCCGACAAATACGTGGTCAACACAAGCTACATTTCCCAAAAGTGTGGTGCACGAGAGTCTCCCGAGCCCCCATCTTCGGTGGCGCTCATTGATATGTAAACGCAGGGCGATATCAAAGAGACATCTTTTCAGGCTTTCTGTGAAGCGAGCACTACTTATGATCAAAGGATCGTCGCCGTAAACCGTTCAAAGAGAACAGAGTTCTCTGATGGCCATTAATGTGCGTCTGTGATAAGGGTAAGAGAAAGACTGTGCCATCTTATGCGGCACAAAAGGCCCGTGAGAAACACAATATAGGACTCGGTTAGCGAGGCTGATGAGATGTTGAATATTCAGCTGGAGGTGAAGGTATAAATATATGACATTCATTATTGAGAGGCCTCGGCAAGAATAGTTACTTATTTACCAAAGCAAAGAGATCCAGAAGCTCACCTGGGTTTTTACTAGAGCCAGACCGATATATCGGCAGACTGATATTATCGGCCGATATTAGGCATTTTCCAAACTATCGGTATCGGCGGTTATAATGGCCGATAAATGAATATTTCAAAAATAAAAATAAAAACGGACGAAACACGCTTGAACCATGTCATGAGTGTTGGAGTTGTATAGTTTGTCCACCAGAGGGCGCTCTACACCGTTCCTGTTGGCAACACTCGTTGAGTTGGTCGTTGCTTGAATAACAATTAACGCTTTGACCTAAAAATTTCAAACTGTGCAAAAAAAAAAAAGACACCTACATCTTGGATACCCATGAGGTAAGCTAAAACATACCAAAAATTAATTTCAAAGTGAACTTTTAATGCAAAAACATTAACAATATTACAGCCAAGTGCTGTAGTACTTTTCCACATAACGTTTACTTTCTAAGTTTAAGTGCTTAATGCTTCTGACTGAACTGTTAAGTGATGTCAAAATAGTAGTCCCTCTTATGACACCTCATCATCCAGGTAGGAAAACCTAATCGGCCAATGCCCATAATTCAAAATTGGCAAGTATCGGCTAGAGCCAGACCGATATATCGGCCGATATTGGGCATTTTCCAAACTATCGGTGTCGGCAGTTATAATGGCCGATAAATTAATATTTCAAAAATAAAATAAAAACGGACGAAACACGCTTGAACCATGTCATGAGTGTTGGAGTTGTATAGTTTGTCCACCAGAGGGCGCTCTACACCGTTCCTGTTGGCAACACTCGTTGAGTTGGTCGTTGCTTAAATAACAATTAAAAGATCATCCCCATCAGTTCTCTAAACTCAAATAAGCATGACAAAATTTGTGACTATGATGTCCAGTTTAAAAAATTAAAAT